>JALAZF010000529.1:600000-920000 GCA_022829125.1 Lathyrus tuberosus | reverse complement strand
CGTCTTCCTTCCTCTTTAGGCATTCATAAGGATGTATGTAAGACAAAGATTTCTTGGGACTTAACACTTGTCTTCCCTTCTTTATTCTTTGTCAGAGTATGCCCTCTCATTTTCAAGTATACATTTATTCATATTTATTGACTGATGTCATAATATCAATAACATATACTATTCCATAATCTTTTGGAGACTGACACACTCTTTCATCATTATTTGTTCTTATTTGTATCCCGTGTATTGGAAATGATGAAATTCTCGTCCCAATTCATCCAGTCTTTATTGCTATTTATTTCTATCACTCATTGTTCTCTTTTTATACCACACTTCTCCTCATAACTATTCATCCTTTTCAAATTTGCTTTTCATTCCTATCCTTCTTGCTTCACTATGTCTATCAAAACTTTTGCTGGCAATGATGAAGTTATGGAGGTCATTAATGAGAAAAGGCCAAATCTTCCAAGATTAAGAGACTCAAGTGTTTTCCTATCCACCAACATGCAAATCCAAGGGTGGTCAAGATACTATGCAATCTTGCATGGACCCATTTATCCTGTCCTGGTGAAAGAATTCTGGAAATATGCACGAATTGGGGAAGATAACAATTCTGTTTGGTCTTCTATTTTCGGTGTTCCGGACATCATAACACCTACCTCCATTGCTCAAGCCATCAATTGTGTTCAATCTAGAGTCACTGTTGAAGACTTCCATCTGAACTACTCATTTGTTGAGGATCTCATTAGAATTCATGATGTGTCTCGAAACAGCTATGAACCCTATAATCATGAAGGACTTCTCCCTGATAGAAAGTTGTGGTTTCAACTCCTGCTTACCAACTTTCGCCCCAGAGGATTGGCCAAAAACACATTGACTCATGATGATAAACTGTTTATCTATGGGATGATGTACAACGTCAGGGTGAATCTTCCGCAAACCATCTTTAATCATCTGAAGAACTGCGTTGAAATTTCCAGAAATCAACATAAGTCCTTCATACCTTATGGACGAATTCTGTCTAAGTTATTCTACAGGGCTGAAATCATCTCTTTAGCCAGAATACTTGGACCAGAAGATGCCACTGTTGAAGAAAGGTGTGAAAGGGTTGATGAGGTGGAGGATTTTTGATAGCTGGTTGGCGTGCGTTTTATCACTGTTTGGTCTTTTGGTTGCTGGTTGCTTGGTTTTTCTTCTGTTTATCATTGCTTTTCCTATCTGTTGTCCTTGTTGTTTGTTTTCCTGTTTTATGATTACGTTCCTGTACTGCCCTCCGGCGTTTTGTTGTTCTATTAATGAAGTACTCCCCTTATTTTCTTTATCTTGTCTTACTGCATTCCATAATATTACCATAAAAAGGAAGAAAATTACTAAATTTAACTTATCTAAATTCCTTCAAATCAAAATGATTTAGTTAAAATTTTGATTAACCTTTTTGATTATGACAAAAAGGGGGAGAAAGTAAAATGATTTTGATAGTACTCATTCTCAGAATCTCGAACTCAAACATTACACAATGCTTTTGTAACTAACCGTTTGTTTGATGTTTCAATTAAGGAACTTAGAAAAAGTTCACTTAGCATTCTAGACAGGTTGAATATAAAGACCATACTCTCTAAAGATTGAAAATCTTATAGATAATTTCAACTCTGATAATTCATGGTTAAGAAGTTGTACACTTCAAGAATATATGTTTATTCAAATAGATGTTCCAATACTGTTCAGAAGTTGTGAACTTCCTGAAAGTCAAGAAATCTTGTTTGATATCATAGTGTTCAGAAGATGTAAACTTTCTGAAAGTGTGAAATTTAGACTCAAAGCGTCAGAAGCAGAAATCTCCTTGAAAACAAGTCAAGTTAATTCTCTAATTCAAAGATACTATTCCGAAGATACGCTCTGCAATGGATGATATTCTGATAAAACCAATCAGGCTCTGAATCTGATAAGATTGGTGAATCCAAGAAAAGATTGACAAAAGAAAAGTCATTTCTAATCAAACTTGGATACTTAAGAAGTTGTGATTCTTCTTCAAGATCTGATAAGAAGCTCTGATACGAGATGCACGACATCATCCAATCAGACTCAAAATCAAGTTTTGGTTTTTCATCAAAGTTCTGATAGTAACCAGGTTCTGAGATGAAGACCTGGTGTTCTAGTCAGACTCTGATGAGTTGTTGTAGGGAAGTATTCCTTCTCTATTGTTATGTTCTAAAGTATTGACAAACAGGTTCTGATGTTGATAAAGAAAGTTTTGGCTCTGATAAAGATCATCTACTACATCACTCTGATATTCTCAAAGTCGCTTCTGCGTCATAGAAGCAAGATTGCTTCTGATCTATTGTGCTTCAGAAAGACTCTAAGAAGACACTATGTTGCTGCTGCAATGTTCTCTTGGATTCTGGCTCTGAATACAACTTTGATTTCTTATCTTCTGAAGACAAGGTTCTGCTGAACAAGTTCTGAAGATTCTGAAAACTTTTGTTTCTAATAACTAAGGGTTCTGAAAAAGTAGTGCTGAAGATTCGGATGACAAGGTTTTGATGAACAAGTTCTGAAGACTCTGAAGACTCAAGACTCTGAAGATCCAATGATTCATTATTCTGATCATGCTTCAATCATATCAATTCAGAAGCCCCTGATGGATAGAAGAAGATGAAACGTTTGCGAGGAAAAATAGTACATAGTACATATCAAACACGTTCTTTTCCACTACTCTGATTTGGTGGTACAAAGGACAATTTCAGTGTACGATTTTCACCCCAGCATAACGACATTATTTCAAGTCGCCAGTACTTTTCTGATATTACTGATCTGCCCTTCAACGGATATTTTTCTGGCTATATATATAGACTTTATCATTCAACGAATCGGTGGTGATAAAAATGTAACATTCAGTGTGAAAAAGAGAAATATTAAAGACACTGATTCATATGAAGAAAGAACTCAAGAAATAGAGAGATTTATGAGTGAACAGTAAAGCACCACAATACAAAGAAGAAGATTGTTCTTACTGTGTAGATTCGCTCTAAGTTAGATTGAGCTAGAAACTGTGTTTACTCTGCTTGTGTAGAAGCATCATTATTGTAAACAAACCTTTGTAACAAACAGTTGTTTGTGATTCCTAAAGGACCGGTTAGGTCTGAAGCTTTAGGAAGATTTGTGTTCCCTAAAGGATCGGGTAGGTCAGAATCTTTAGGAAGACTAAGACAATGAGTTTTAGTGTTGTTAGTCACTTGCATTTTGGCTTGTGCATTGTATTTTCAAACAGTTATTTGATTTCGTTAAGAGACCGGTTAGGTCAAAATTCTTGAGAAGTCTAGGACTAGTGTGTCTTAGAGATTGTTGTTAGTCACTTGCAGTTTAGCTTGTGCATTGTATTAATCAATTTGATTAGTGGATTAAGACCTCGCTTGAGAGAGGCAAAATCTCCTTGGCGGGTGGACTAGACTAACTTGAGAGTTTCTCAAGTGAACTAGTATAAACATATTGTGTTCTTTCTTTTCAGTTTCTCTTGCTTTATTATCAAGAAGTGGAGGTTATTTGTAAAGGGGATTATTTTTAAAGAATAGTTTTTATTTTAAAAACCCAATTCAAACCCCCCTTTCTTGTGTTTTTCACACCTTCACCTACCACACTCATGAAACTCATTTGCAAATCTGAATAAATCATCTTTAAGAAAGTACCAAAAACCTTAAAGAATCCCAAAATGAACACCTTCGGACCCAAACTTTTATCTTTATCACTACTCCAAACTACATCTTTAATCTCTTCCAAGGTAAAAGGCTCTTCGAGCAATACCTTTTCCTCCAAAGAGAGTTGCCTAAACAACACACCGTCCAACATAGGTCGCACATAATTTGTTTCTTCAAGCCTACTCTCGAAATGCCTTTTGAATTACGCTTTCACTTTGTACACCTGCTGAATTCTACCTCTAGCAGTATTAAGATCCGCAATGTTATTTCTTCTAAGTTTTGTCCTCATAGAATTGTGAAAAAAACTTCGTATTACGATCACTCTCTTTGATCCATAAGCTTCTAGACTTCTATCTTAAAATTCTTTCTCTATTGTGCAATGATTTCCACACCTTCTTAGTAGCCTCCCCCCCCCCCCCCCCCCCCCCGCCCCGCCGCTTATTCCGCTTTCACTTTGTACACCTGCTGAATTCTACCTCTAGCAGTATTAAGACCCGCAATGTTATTTCTTCTAAGTTTTGTCCTCATAGAATTGTGAAAAAAACTTCATATTACGATCACTCTCTTTGATCCATAAGCTTCTAGACTTCTGTCTTAAAATGCTTTCTCTATTGTGCAATGATTTCCACACCTTCTTAGTAGCCCCACCCCCCCCCCCCCCCCCCCTCCCATTTGTATTATCTTCCCTCTCCCTTCCAATGGCCGCCAGATTATCTAACATATTAAGATCCTTAACAACACTAACCACCTCCAAGTTGGTAATACCAAAAGCATATTTATTCCACTTCCTCAAAACACCTCTCAATAGCCTCAATTTCTATTTCAAAACATATGCAGCTTTTCCTTCAACTCTAGTAAACTCCCAAAACTCTTTAATCAGAGCAACCAAATCATCATTATCTAACCAACAGTTGAAGAATTTAAACGGTTTAGGACCCCAATTAAACTTGGAACCTTTGATCCAAATGGGGACATGATCCGAAATGTCCTTAAGACCCACATGCTGACAATTTATATTCCATTTAAGAATCAACTCCATAGATAAAAGAAACTTGACCAATCTACTCAAAAATTTGCCGTCCAAACTGAACCAAGTGAACTTATTACCTACAACAATATCTCCCAACTCCATATTCTGAATGAATTTCAAAAAATCGCTCATCTCCCTCAAGTTAACTACTTCACCACGACCTTTATTTTCTGATTCCAATTTGACAGCATTGAAATCACTTGTTAAACACCACACTCCACTAGTAAAATTGTTCTTACAGTCTTGGATATGCTTCCACATGATCCTCTTCTTAACCAAGGAACAAAGAGGAGTAAACATTAACCAAGAAAACATATTGTTCTTGCCAAAGCACATTAATTCCAATGAAACCTTCCCAAATAAAACTAAACATATGCTCGAATAAATATCATATTAATAATAGGTGGTGAACCTTATTAGTAAATAAGTGTTGGAGTTGTTACATAAATTAAAATAATAAGGGTAAGATAGTAGAAACAAATAATAAATATCAATAAAGGACATATGTGGGAATAGTGATCTAGAATGAATAGAAGTAATAAATAGATTTAATTACATTTCCAATTTCTCTTTATTTTAAATTTAAATGATTTTGATTTTTCTATTTTAAATTTATATAATTTTGATTCTTATCAATATTTATATTTTTTAAATAATAATTTATTTGTAAAATATAATAAATCACCATATATTTTTATGAAATAAAAAACATAAGATATGAATTAAAATTGTTTAAATTTAAAATAAAAAAATCATAAAATAAAATTTAAAGAATTTAACCTACTAAATAATAGAGAATATATTTTAAAAAAATTAATGTTAAATTGAAATTGTAAAGCAATTTATAATTTGAGATTAAACAGTGTGTTATAATTGTGATATTGATTAATTAGTGTATTATTTCCTCTTATTTATATATATTGATATATTGATTAATTAATGTATATGATAATTATTTTACATTATCATTATCATTGAGTTGTGTACAAAATAACAGGACAAAATGTAATTAAGATAAAACTATAAAATATAGTATTGCCATTATAAAATAGAAAATAGACATTAGAATTGAAAAATTAATAAAATACTAATAAGAAATAAAAAAACAAAAAAAAAACACCTCAGATTCCCAATTCCCTCCTATATCCACTTTCCGATGTAGAAAAAACAAATGAGTAGAAAAATTAACAAAATATCAATAAGAAATTAAAAAAAAAAATGATAATGATAATGAATAGGCTAACGTCATTATCAAGTAATGTGATTGCTTAAATTTTATATTATGATCCCTGTTGTTTCAATAATATTAAAGTGGCTCCTGCAAATAAAAGCAATTATTTTAATGGTGCAGGTGTCTCTTGGTAGAGAACAATGATTGATGTGCCCTTTTGAATTTTCTGTGAAACTCTTTTATAAGCTTGTGAAGTCTAATAATAATAATTTAAGTAACACCAAACCTTATCTTAAAAAAAATTCCACAATTGAAATACGCCAAGAAAAGAGTGATAAAATATTCTCCATCCACAATTTATAACCAACACACGTACAGAACTTTACCAAGCCAACATCTTTAATCTAAAAAACCAGATCAAAGTTATGACTTATGACCAAAGAAAAAGAAGTTCCATAAGGTCAAACATTTATAGAGCTTTTAAACAAACATTATAGAACAAACATGAAACAAACATAAAAATAACAAGATATACAATAAGAAGCAAAATAGACTACACATAAAAATAAAAAAACTAAAAAAAAAACATAAGAGCCAATTGTTTTGACATATAAACAAGACATCATGAAATTGGAAGTCTATAGCGCCAAAGCGAATCCCTCTCAGGAAAAGTGAGAGGGAAAAGAAAGTGAAAGTGGGATATTAGAAAATGAGATGATCATATAATACACCTGTTACATTTATATTACCTGTTGTCATCTTGATGCGAATTCTTCTTTTATGCATGAGACCAACTATATGATGGATTTAATTAAACAAGCATGACAGAGACAATATGTTCTACAAACATTACAGCAAAATTATCACCAAAACATATAGTACTCATATGAGAAATAAGTTGCATGTCCGGCTCTACATCAAATGAAAAGTCTCATCGCCCTATTATACGATTCAATCAGGAAAATGAAATCTAACATATTTTATTACATAGAAAACTTACAACATCAAAATATCAAACAATGATAGTCTTTTTAATTGTTAAAAATCTGATTTATTTAGCAGTGAAGTACAAATAGAACAAAAATGGATATCCATCCCACTGACAAAACTAGAGAAAAAGGACATCCAACAAACATATCTAATGGCTTTTAAATCTAGAGTTACTGGAAACTGTGATCTTTAACAAAATGCTAATCGAGATTATTTGGCAGACGCAGGGCTGGATGAGAGTCTTTGGCTCCTTGCTTTATCAGCTTTTTCCAAGTAATCATGATGAGACTGATGTTTTGATCCTGCAAAGAAATAGAACCTTAACAGATTAAGTAACAGATGAAAGGTTTATTTGGATACCTGTTTGGAAACTCAAAATTTTGGTAAATTTGTTCTTTAGAAGTTCGGATATTTCGATTCAAAATTCATTGTCTACAAACCTAGGTTTAATGGAACACAAATAGGACTATAGAACACCAATAAAGAGTGAATTCTCAACTCAGTGCACAGGACATGTTGTAGCACCGATAAAGTGGGTCGATCAAATCATGGAAACTTGAATAGTTAGATGTAGAAAGAGACCAGGTAAAACTATAAGATAAACCACTAAGAGAGGTTTAATGATAAGTAGATCAACATTAAATTTAGTGCATGTTTGATATCACACGAGTTTGCAAAATCACAGTGACACAGTAGTTTTTGCAAAATCATGGCGGCGCACCATAATTTCAGCAAACCCACAGTAATACCAAACATACATATAACAGGACAATATGTTTGAGGCAGAAAGAAACCAAATAAAACTATAGAACAAACAGGTTATGTGTCATGAACAGTGGGGGTCTGAAAGTGATGAGAAGGAAAGGCCTATTCCTCAAGTGAGAGCCAAAAGGAATAGAGTGAGGCCTCAAGGATTATGTGGCTCCTAAAAATGTGCTTCCTAAAAAAAGACTCTCTTAGTAGTGAGTTGCCTAGTTCTAGAAGGTTGACGAGTCATACAATTCTGTTAATAATAGATAGAATTGAGTAAGAAATGCATGTGCTGAGTGGAGTGGTACTATTGGAATCCTAGGTGCTATAGATGTTAGCGAGTGAGAAAACCAACAAAGTAGAACGGCTACGGCAACATCGAGATAGAGAGAAACAATGAAGATAAGTCTTAGGATCAATCTATTTTAGATTTTGGGTTTCTGAATTGTTGAATGAAGACTGAGTTTAAGAAAGAAAATAAGGTTTTCGAATTCGATAAGTATGAGAATCATTGGGGGAAGAAGAGGATGAATTTGATGAAGGAATGGGAATTCTATGGTGGTGTTGAGATTAGGGATGGCAAGGTGAGAAGTCGTACGTGAAGGTGAAAGTTGATGAGGATAGAGTTTCTGTGCGTTTTTTTTTTTAATTTGGTAAAGTTGTATTTTTTTGGTAAAATCGAAGAATGAAAATATTTTTGCGCATTACTTTTCTAATTTGGTCGAAAGCTTATAATAACGCATTTACAAAAAGCGCTAACGAAAGTGTATATGTATAATAGCATTTCTCGGAAGCGCTAATAAACAATTTTTTTTATAATACCCTAAAATAGTGTTTCTACAAAAGCGCTAATATAGAATTCCCTTTAATAGCGCCCGATAAAAAATCACTATTAAAGGCAGAGGTAGGAACTCTAATGCTCATATGCAGTGCCAAGTTTAATCCAAAAATGGAGACTCTGCACTCACTTGCTGGTACATATTTAATCAGAATTATCAACCTTCTGCTTCAGTTGGTAACTCTTATAACTCGCCACATTGGCTTTCCTCACCTTATGGCTACAACATTTTTACTCAGAATGTCTGGACATGGCCTCCTATACAGCCAAGAATTGTTGTCAATTTCTCCCATGCATCAAGTGCCTTGGTTGCAAATTCAATACCCTCAACTTCAGCCTCATGGTTTCCTGACTCTGGTGTTTCCTTTCATGTCACAAATGATGCCAAGAATATTCAACATCTAGCTCCCTTTGAAGGTCCTGATCAGATTTTCATGGGAAATGGCCAAAGTTTGTATATTCAGTCCTCAGGCTTAAGTGCCATTCCTTCACCAATTCAACTTCACGCACCACTCACACTGCACAATCTCTTACTTATTCCCACTATCACCAAGAATTTGATTAGTGTTGGTCAGTTTTGTAGAGATAACAATGTCCAATTCATCTTCTCATCTTCTCTGCTGACAAATGTCATGTGCAATCACAGGTTTCTAAGGCTACCTTACTTGAAGGCAGTGTTGGCAAGGATGGCTTATATGAGTTCCCCTTCATTACACTATTTGGGGTTCCTCCACGTTGTCCCATGTTTCTCCTAGCCCAGTACTCAATAAGCAAGTTGGTTCTAGTATTAATGCTCTTTTCAACAATTCAAGAGCTTAGTTGAACTCTAACTTGGATGTCCTATTAAGGTCATTCAATCTGATTGGGGTGGTGAGTTTCGACCTTTCTCTAAGCTCCTCAAAGATCATGGCATCATACATAGAGCCTTTAATCAACAATAATACATGGACTTGTTCCCTTTCCTCCTCAAAGACATAATATTGGTTGCAAGTGGGTATTTAGTGTTAAAAAGAACCCAGGTGGCTCAGTCAATAGACACTAGGCTAGGCTAGTTGCTAAAGACTTTCATCAAAGATATAGGTTAGACTTTACTGAAACTTTTTCTCATGTGGTCAAACCTATCACAATCAAACTCGTTCTCTCTATGCTCTCACACCCAAGTGGAAAATTTAGCAGTTAGATGTGAACAATGCCTTCCTCAATGGCCTACTTCATGAAGAAGTTTATATGGACCAACCAAAAGGCTTTGAGAGTGACAATCCCTAATTGGTTTGCAAACTTAATAAGGATCTCTATGACCTAAAACAAGCACCTAGGCAATGATTTGAAAATTTTGAAAAATTTCAAACCACTCTTATCCAGCTCCAGTTCAAACCCAGCAACTGTGATCCCTCATTGTTTACCTACTTTCTTGGAGGACACACCGTCTACATTCTTATATATGTGGACAATATTATCATCACAGGGGGATTCTCATTCCTTCCTTCAAACTGTTATTTCCAAACTGAATACTGCTTTTTCACTTAAACAACCTGGTGATTTTGATTATTTCTTGGGCATTGAAGTAAAGAAGACTGCTCAAGATTCCCTTTTGCTCACTTAGTCCAAGTACATTAAGGGGTTATTGTTGAAAATCAACATGTTGGAGGCATGTCCTGTACAAACACCTATGCAATATGCAGTATGCAACTCTTTACCAGGCCTAATATTGCATACTTTGTCAACAAGGTTTGCCAGTTTATGTCTCATCCCTTGGCGACTCATTGGGTGGCAGTCAACAGAATCCTTATGTTTCTCAAAGACACCATAGGGCTTAGTTTGTTGATTTCTCCTCTGTCTCCTTCTGTTCCTCCATCGCTTCATGTCTATTTTTATGTTGATTGGGCTTCTGACCCAGATGACAAAAGGAGCACTTCAGGAGCTGCCATCTATTTTGTCAGCAATCTCATTTCCTGGTGGTCAAAGAAACATCATGTAGTTTCCAGGTCTAGCACTGAAGCAGAGTATAGAAGCCTTACTCAGGCAACTACTGATTTGTTATGGTTACAAAATCTACTCAAGGAACTGTTTACCTCCTCCAAGATCCCTCTAATACTTTGTGATAACCAATCTGCTGGCTCATAATCCTATCCTTCATTCAACTATTATTGGGTCAACTAAATCTGCACTATAAAAGCAAATAGTTGTCATGATTTATAACTAACTCAAACAGAAATAAAACTTATATTAGAAATGAAATCTTCCTTTCTCTCTATCCCTTTCTAATAGAAGTCATCAAGTTCATATCGCATGAAGTTGTCACTAGGAACCTCAGTGAATGCACCAGGGCTAGTTCGGAATCCTAATAACTCGCCTATTTCATTATGGTTAAAGCGATAGTCATGCCCAAACAGTCCTACCCCTATCTCTGCCTACTCTTCGAACAGGATAGTAATTAAAAGAGCTAAGAAACTCAAGTGTGAGGTTCTGGTAGGTGGGTGTCATGTAACTGAGAACTGGTCGCAGCCAATTTGATTAAACATATATTTGAGGTTGCTCGTAGGCCTAATGTTGCTAGGCTTTGAAAATCACGATACCTGGTCAGATAAATAGTTCTCTGTGATAAATCTTCATAGCGCCTCCTCTGGGTGCCATTCTTGAATACGATCCTCATGTTGTTGATGTGCTTCACCTTGTTTTATGTTGTGGATTAGGAATGAGGATAAAACCTCACACAATCTATTTCATCTAAAGCAGGTTTGAGCTTCCAAGACCTTGTTAAAATTGTAACTTTCATAACCATTGACAAAGTATACGTTTGGTTCCACGAATCACGACATAGTCATGAAAATCACGTTGTGTTACACTGATGTTACCAGTCACACCAATACTCTTCAGTTAAGATAGCTGGCCTAAATTCAACTTTGGTTGCCTCATCCTATGGTCTAAGTGTTTATCTTTCAGTTTTAGAAGGGGGGTTTAACTACTCTGTTATGGACTTTTTGTTCACTTAATATTTAGGATTACACATGCATTTATTATTATTATTCACAATTTTGCTAGATGCTCCACCTTTTCACCTGACGGGATCTCACTTGTAATGAGTCCAACCTGTTACTAATGGTAAAGACATCTACTGTTCCTTTAGTTTCGGACACAGGAACTTGTTCCTCCAGTTTCGGGCACAGGAACTTATTTTGACGTGCACTTTGGCTTACATTTACACACATTGGTGTGTTTATTAGCATATGTAGTGTATCCTATGTGCTAAGTCTTTAAACAGCAGTGTGAGCATCCCCTAACTAAATCATACGAAGAGTTCTTATTCCATATTTTAAAGCAATTCAAATTTTTAAAAAGGCTATCTACTTTTCTGACTACCAGTCACACCAATACTCTTCAGTTAAGATAGCTGGCCTAAATTCAACTTTGGTGACCTCATCCTATGGTCCAAGAGTTTATCTTTCAGTTTTAGAAATGGGGTTTAACTGCTCTGTTATAGACTTTTTGTTCACTGAATATTTAGGATTACACATGCATTTATTATTATTCACAAATTTGCGAGATGCTCCACCTTTTCACCTGACGGGATCTCACTTGTAATGAGTCCAACTTGTTACTATTGGTGAAGACATCTATTGTTCGTCCAGTTTCGGGCACAGGAACTTGTTCCTCCAGTTTCGGGCAAAGGAACATATTTTGAAGTGCTCTTTGGCTTACTTCATTTACACACTTTGGTGTGTTTATTAGCATATGCAGTGTATCTTATGTGCTAAGTCTTTAAACAGCAGTGTGAGCCTCCCCTAACTAAATCCTACGAAGAGCTCTTATTCCATATTTTAAGGCAATTCAAATTTTTCAAAAGACTATCTACTTTTCTGACTACCAGAGACACGACAGGGGTTATTAGAAACAAAATAAGGTGCATTGATCAGCTATCAAGACATTGTTTTCAACATTGTCACAGTCCAATTAGCTTCATTCTAAATCTTTAGAACTCACTGTTATTTATAGGGGTTGTGGTTAAATCATGTTGCTTCAACACACACAAGGTATATAAAAGCACTATTGACATTTACTCATTCCGTCCCAAATTATAAGTCACTTTGCCAAAAAAATTTATCCCAAATTATAAGTCACCTTACATTCCCAATGCAATATAAATGACATCTTCCCCAATATACCCTCAAATATTTATTATTATTTATTCTTTCAACTCCTTTAATTTCTCTCTCCTATATAGTTATGAGGGGCGTTACTGTAAAGTTATACATAATTTGTTTTTTCCATAAAGTAATAATTAAGTTTCTTAATTTGTGTGAAAAGCCCAAAACGTCTTATAATTTGGGACGGAGGGAGTAATAGTTAGAATATCAACATAGAAAGGTTTTAATATAGTCCTCATTTATTTAAGGGCAGTTTATGAAAGAATATCAACAAAGAAAAGTTTTACAACTCAACCTCATATTCTAATTGATCCAGGTAGCTTACACAAACTTGTGTAAACTTGTTGTACAAGATTCACATCAACAAACCATTAGAGCCTGTTAATTACTTGTAAAAATGTTTCTACTACAATTTTTTGTTTTTCATAATGGGTAGTAAAAACATGAAGGAAAAAAAACTGTTATTTTCACCATTCTTTAACAGCACTTGAAAACAGAAAAATATCGGATATACTCGTGTATGTTGATGTTGGCAATGACTCAGTTGGGAAGCATTTCCTTAAGGATATATTAACTACTAAATTTGAAAAGAAAGTATTAGAGCATTGATAAAAGAGCCCTAATATAATGTAACTAAAGTTAGTTAAGGGTAGTTAAAGGTTAGTTGAGATTCTGTTACAACTGTGTAACAGAATCAGTTAGGAGTTAGTTCTCTCTCTCTCTCTCTCTCTCTCTTTCTCTCTCTCTCTCTCTCTCTCTCTCTCTATTTCACTATGTTCTTTCTTCTTCTTCCTCCTTCTTGAATTCTCAACTTCTAACATGGTATCGATGACCTTCTGATCTCTGGGGCCTGTTTTTTGCGCCATGGCTACACCTTCTCCGTCGCATTCGTCTACAGCAAATTCCGCTGCTGCAACGACCTTCAAACAGAAGATTTCTGTGAAATTGGACGATTCCAATTATCGTCAATGGCGTCAACAGGTAGAAGGCGTCTTGCGTGGAACGAAAATGGTGAAATTCGTCGTTTCACCTCAAATCCCTGAGCGTTTCCTCTCTATTGCTGATCGCGACTCAAGAAACGAAAACCCTAGCTTCGTCGCGTGGGAAGAACAAGATGCACTGTTGTGCACGTGGCTACTGTCAACAATTTCTGATTCGCTTCTCTCAAGGTTCGTGTTGCTTCGTCATTCATGGCAGGTATGGGAAGAAGTTCACTCTTACTGCCACACACAGATGAAAACGCGCTCCAGACAGCTACGATCTGAGTTATGATCACTGTCAAAGGGAACGCGCACCATCTATGAATTTCTCGCTCGTGTTCGCACCATTGTTGACACCTTAATGTCAATTGGTGATCCTGTTTTGCATCGTGACCAAATTGAGCTTATCCTAGAAGCTTTATCTTCTGAATTTGATTCAGTAGTGGCTGCTATTAACACTAGACCTGAGTTTGTGTCTCTTGATGAACTTGAGTCTCTTCTCCTTGCTCAAGAGTCACGCATTGAGAAGACCAAGAAAGAGGTCACTGAAGTTGTTTCTGTAACACCCTTCTAATCCCTGCATAAAAACATACAATAAATCAGAGTAAATAATCATGCTATTCATTTAAGGGTGTCACACATAATCATAAAACATCATAAAACACCTGCCATGCTCATTAACCCTTTAGTAATTTCATGCTTTTCAAAAACTTTCACATTAGCATGTAGCAGCGGAATCACTTTCATTTAGAATCTCATCACATTCAAGTCTTAAATAAATTTCCTTCATTAAATCAACTTAGGCATAAAAAGCCACTTCACCATAAAATTCAAATCAAATTAACAAATAAATAGAGTATACAATCGTATCTCTCAAAACATGATCAAACGTTCCCCAGTGTTACATAATCAGAGCACGACTCAACCCAAAATAAATAAGGAAGCTAAAAAAGCTACTACAATAGCTATCCTCGTACTAGCAAGCAACTCTAATCTTCAGTACCTGAGCGATGTCGTATAAAACATCATTCCAACAGAAGGGTGAGAATTCACATCAATATTGAAATTATAAGATAATGATTATTGTAAAACATATAAACACAAATAATAAATAATCTCACACTTCAATATTCATCAACAAGTATCACTCAAGTATCCACACAATTCATATCAAATTCCAATACTCAACAAGTCGCAATCACACACATATTTCCATATAACAATCATATATGCCATGCGACTCGATGTAAACTCAATGCAACTCATGCCATGTGGTACCAACACTTGTTATTTTTTTCGGTTTTTACATTTAAACCGGGTCCGTTCTCTAGACCAATAACACACAAAGCCCGTTCTCTAAGCTTTCAAACCCCTCTCTAGGTTTGGGTCAAGTCACTAGCTCCCACAGAACTAGCAAGCATTGCCTCTTAACACAAATGATGTGTATGCACTCAACCATCATATGCAATTAAGACCGTTCTCTGATCTTAATATCATGCATATCTCAAATAATTCGTCACACTTGAATTATCACACAACGGCATACACAAACACATTTTTCATAAATAAAGTATTCATACTTTAAACATCACCGCCACAATCGACAAATAATTCACAAGGACCAATTCGATCCAATCACAACTCACAAACACAAATTACCGATTAGATATAGACTAATTAATCAATCACTAACAATTGAATCAATATTCAGTAACTAGTCAATATTCAATAAAAATCCAATATCAAATAATATTCCACTATTTAATAAATATTAATTAATCTATATTTGATAAACAACTAATACTTAATTAAATAATCAATATTTAAATAAATAATTAAAAGTCAAGTAAATAATTTATATTTAATAACTAATCGATAGTTAATTACTAATCAATATTTAATTTAGTTATTAATTAAATAGTTGATATTTAGTAAAACATTAGTTCTGGAGATGCTAATTCACAACACAACCAAATTATCAATTCTCAAATAAAACACGAAGAAAAAAAAGAGTAAGGCTTGTAGATTGTGTTGGTCAAGTAAATAACAAAAGCAGCACTAAAATTGCAGCATACACCACCAAGGTTTCTCATGCAACCCTTTTCATCTCAAGCATATAACCTTTATAAATATGAAATGGTTGACGGTGCACACCAAATTGCAACAAGTGTCAGTAAGATAAGGAAACGTATGTCAAACATGTTGAAATAAACTGAACTACAAACAGCCAAAAAGAAACACTAGTAATTACCTATCAAAATACTGCACTGTATATATAACCAAACTCCATGTAAGTTAGTATTATTCAGCATATAACCAAACTACATGTAAGTTAGTATTATTCAGCATATAACCAAACTTCATGCGACTACAGTATATACAAAGCCTGTTTCTTTCAAAATAAACAAATTTTGCGCTACACTTCGGATGGTGTGCGCTATGCTACAGGCCAGAGGTTATTAAAAGTCCACATTTCACTACTACAGGTTAATGCTACAAGATAAAACAGAGAGACATCTATTCCTCAATGTATTCTTTATTTCTTTGCTACATGATACATAATGTATAGCAGGGATTGAATTTCCAACTCCCAGTATCAATTGGGTCTCTAAAAATATACTAATAATCAAATCCAAAACAGATAAAATTGATATATTTTCAGAAATTAATACTAACCCAATAATTTCAATCTCATAGAAAAATTTTGGGGATTTAAATCTAACTCTATTTCTACCAAATAATCATCACCCAATAACCCTAATAATGAGTAAAAACCCACTCTTACCTTGGATTTTCTTGATGACTTTAGGTTCCTCTCCTCTTCTACTCTTCCTCTTTTCTCTTCTCCTCTTCTACACGTGCCTCTTCTAATTTTCTAATTTTCTCCCTCTTTCAACTCTTACTAACTTTCTTACTAAAACCCTATTATTCATAACCAAATGGGCCTAACTCACTTATTATACTTAATATCAACACCTCCTCTTTAAGCCCAATAATTTCTAGTAACTATAAAATCATGTAAAATAGAATAAATTAAATAGTTCACTAAAAACCAATAATCCAATTAAAATAAATAATTAGATAAATTCAACAATCCAATTATTTTCAAATAATAAATTAAATCACACATTTCAATTTAATCAATTAAATCGATTA
Source organism: Lathyrus tuberosus (assembly GCA_022829125.1). Lineage (NCBI taxonomy): Eukaryota > Viridiplantae > Streptophyta > Magnoliopsida > Fabales > Fabaceae > Lathyrus > Lathyrus tuberosus. Next base: position 903,257 of record JALAZF010000529.1, on the reverse strand, counting down.
ATTAACATAAATTAAATAAACCAATTAATTTATATAAACTCAATAAACTATATAAATCAATTAATCCATATAAATTCACTAAATCAAGTAATTCATTTAAATCAACTATTTCAAATAAATTAGATAAATCACATTAAATCAATATTTAATAAAATTACTCAATAATTAATATAAATAATTAATTAATAAAATCGGAGTGTTACAGTTTCTGTCAATCTCACTCAAGGAAGTGCTCAACCTACTCTTCCTAATTCTGCTGAACCTCATGACTCAAATCAGTTTGATGCTCCTAGTGCTGGTTTTGGTGGACGTCAAAATCAGTCTCGTGGCAGAGGACAACGTGGTGGAAGATTTCGTGGTCGTGGTCGTGGTGCACGCCATGGCTACAGAGGTGTAGTTCAATGCCACATTTGTCATAAGCCTGGTCATGATGCCAGCTATTGCTATTATCGTCACAGTCAGGATTCCTATTGCTATTCTCCTGCTCCTGCAAAATTTGGTATGCCACAGGCCAATGTGTGGACTCATCTTGGGTATAGGGCACCTAATCCTTAATTTTATCCTGCTCCTAGACCTGGCAATCCCTCTGTCCAAGCTCACTATGCATCACCAAGACCTCAGGCACTTGTAGCTGGTACTGATTACACTCTTTTCTACAATCAAAACTGGTATCCTGATTCTAGAGCTACTCACCATGTCACTCCTGATGCCTCAAATCTGGTGGAATCCATTTCTCTTCTTGGTTCTGATCAGGTTCCTGTGGGAAATGGGCAAGGTTTGGCCATTACCTCTCTTGGCTCTATGACTTTTCCTTCATTTACACACTTTGGTGTGTTTATTAGCATATGCAGTGTATCTTATGTGCTAAGTCTTTAAACAGCAGTGTGAGCCTCCCCTAACTAAATCCTACGAAGAGCTCTTATTCCATATTTTAAGGCAATTCAAATTTTTCAAAAGACTATCTACTTTTCTGACTACCAGAGACACGACAGGGGTTATTAGAAACAAAATAAGGTGCATTGATCAGCTATCAAGACATTGTTTTCAACATTGTCACAGTCCATTTAGCTTCATTCTAAATCTTTAGAACTCACTGTTATTTATAGGGGTTGTGGTTAAATCATGTTGCTTCAACACACACAAGGTATATAAAAGCATTATTGACATCTACTCATTCCGTCCCAAATTATAAGTCACTTTGCCAAAAAAATTTGTCCCAAATTATAAGTCACCTTACATTCTCAATGCAATATAAATGACATCTTCCCCAATATACCCTCAAATATTTATTATTATTTATTCTTTCAACTCTTTTAATTTCTCTCTCCTATATAGTTTTGAGGGGCATTACTGTAAAGTTATACATAATTTGTCTTTCCCATAAAGTAATAATTAAGTTTCTTAATTTGTGTGAAAAGCCCAAAACGTCTTATAATTTGGGACGGAGGGAGTAATAGTTAGAATATCAACATAGAAAGGTTTTAATATAGTCCTCATTTATTTAAGGGCAGTTTATGAAAGAATATCAACAAAGAAAAGTTTTACAACTCAACCTCATATTCTAATAGCTTACACAAACTTGTGTAAACTTGTTGTACAAGATTCACATCAACAAACCATTAGAGCCTGTTAATTACTTGTAAAAATGTTTCTACTACAATTTTTTGTTTTTCATAATGGGTAGTAAAAACATGAAGGAAAAAAAAAACTGTTATTTTCACCATTCTTTAACAGCACTTGAAAACAGAAAAATATCGGATATACTCGTGTATGTTGATGTTGGCAATGACTCAGTTGGGAAGCATTTCCTTAAGGATATATTAACTACTGGATTTGAAAAGAAAGTATTAGAGCATTGATAAAAGAGCCCTAATGTAATGTAACTAAAGGTAGTTAAGGGTAGTTAAAGGTTAGTTGAGATTCTGTTACAACTGTGTAACAGAATCAGTTAGGAGTTAGCTCTCTCTCTCTCTCTCTCTCTCTCTCTCTCTCTCTCTCTCTCTCTCTCTCTCTCTCTCTCTCTTATTTCACTATGTTCTTTCTTCTTCTTCCTCCTTGAATTCTCAACTTCTAACATGGTATCGATGACCTTCTGATCTCTGGTGCCTGTTTTTTGCGCCATGGCTACACCTTCTCCGTCGCATTCGTCTACAGCAAATTCCGCTGCTGCAACGACCTTCAAACAGAAGATTTCTGTGAAATTGGACGGTTCCAATTATCGTCAATGGCGTCAACAGGTAGAAGGCGTCTTGCGTGGAACGAAAATGGTGAAATTCGTCGTTTCACCTCAAATCCCTGAGCGTTTCCTCTCCATTGCTGATCGCGACTCAGGAAACGAAAACCCTAGCTTCGTCGCGTGGGAAGAACAAGATGCACTGTTGTGCACGTGGCTACTGTCAACAATTTCTGGTTCGCTTCTCTCAAGGTTCGTGTTGCTTCGTCATTCATGGCAGGTATGGGAAGAAGTTCACTCTTACTGCCACACACAGATGAAAACGCGCTCTAGACAGCTACGATCTGAGTTATGATCACTGTCAAAGGGAACGCGCACCATCTCTGAATTTCTCGCTCGTGTTCGCACCATTGTTGACACCTTAATGTCAATTGGTGATCCTGTTTTGCATCGTGACCAAATTGAGCTTATCCTAGAAGCTTTACCTTCTGAATTTGATTCAGTAGTGGCTGCTATTAACACTAGACCTGAGTTTGTGTCTCTTGATGAACTTGAGTCTCTTCTCCTTGCTCAAGAGTCACGCATTGAGAAGACCAAGAAAGAGGTCACTGAAGTTGTTTCTGTCAATCTCACTCAAGGAAGTACTCAACCTACTCTTCCTAATTCTGCTGAACCTCATGACTCAAATCAGTTTGATGCTCCTAGTGCTGGTTTTGGTGGACGTCAAAATCAGTCTCGTGGCAGAGGACAACGTGGTGGAAGATTTCGTGGTCGTGGTCGTGGTGCACGCCATGGCTACAGAGGTGTAGTTCAATGCCAAATCTGTCATAAGCCTGGTCATGATGCCAGCTATTGCTATTATCGTCACAGTCAGGATTCCTATTGCTATTCTCCTGCTCCTGCAAAATTTGGTATGCCACAGGCCAATGTGTGGACTCATCTTGGGTATAGGGCACCTAATCCTCAATTTTACCCTGCTCCTAGACCTGGCAATCCCTCTGTCCAAGCTCACTATGCATCACCAAGACCTCAGGCACTTGTAGCTGGTACTGATTACACTCTTTTCTACAATCAAAACTGGTATTCTGATTCTAGAGCTACTCACCATGTCACTCCTGATGCCTCAAATCTGGTGGAATCCATTTCTCTTCTTGGTTCTGATCAGGTTCCTGTGGGAAATGGGCAAGGTTTGGCCATTACCTCTCTTGGCTCTATGACTTTTCCTTCAAATTTATGCCCTAATATGTCTCTTAAACTCAATAATCTTCTCTTAGTACCCTCAATTACTAAGAATCTGGTCAGTGTCAGTCAATTTGCCAAAGATAATCTGGTCTTTTTTTAGTTTCATGCTAATGATTGTTTTGTCAAATGCCAGGCTACCTCTAAGGTGTTGCTGAAGGGCACACTTGGTAGTGATGGACTTTACAAGTTTGACAGCTCTCCTCATTCTGCATCATCTCCACAAGTGCTCAGTGTTGCTCATCAAACAGCAAGTCATCATCTTTCATCCTCTCATTTAGGACCTAGTCTTGATTTTCATGTTCAATGTAATAATGTCAATGTTTCTAGTCCTAGTTTGTATCAAATATGGCATCAGAAGTTAGGGCATCCTAGTCATGAAACTCTAAAGCATGTTCTTCAACTATGTAACATTCATATTCCTAATAAAACTTTTACAGATTTTTGCAATGCTTGTTGTATGGGCAAGGTTCATAGATTACCTTCTGTAGCTTCCACTACGGTCTATACTAAACCACTAGAATTGGTTTTTTGTGATCTATAGGGTCCCTCCCCTGTTACCTCTTCTTGTGGTTTTACCTATTTTCTCACATGTTTTGATGCTTATAGCGGGTATACATGGGTGTACCCTCTCAAATTAAAGTCCCACACACTTAACACATTTGTTCAATTCAAAGCACTCATTAAATTACAGCTTAATCTTAAAATTAAGTCTGACCAAACTGATGGTGGTGGTGAATTCAAGCCCCTCACCCATTTTCTGACTTCTCAAGGCATCATTCACAGAGTTACATGCCCTCATACTCATCATCAAAATGGGTCTGTGGAAAGGAAGCATAGGCATATTGTTGAAACAGGATTGACACTTCTACCCCAAGCCAGGTTGCCTCTTTATTTCTGGGATCATGCCTTTCTCACAGCTACTTATCCCATCAATAGACTTCCCACACCCACTTTGGCTAATGTTTCTCCTTTCTTTCTTCTCCATTTCAAATATCCTGACTACAAATTTTTGAAGCCCTTTGGTTGTTCTTGTTTTCCCCATTTAAGACCTTATAACTCTAACAAGTTTGCCATGCACTCCATAGAATGCATTTTTCTTGGCTATTCCTCATCACACAAAGGCTACAAATGTATGGATTCTAGTGGCAGAATTTTCATTTCCAAAGATGTCCTGTTCAATGACGTCAGGTTTCCTTATCCAGATTTGTTCCCTTCTCATCAGTCTGAGTCTCCTATTGTGCCAGCAGGGTTACCTCAATTTGGCTTCTCCATTCCTAGACCTTTGCAGGTTCATCATCCCACTCAACACCTTTCACCTTTGCCAACTCTCAGTCCCTCTATTTCTAATTCACCAAGCCCCAATGGTTCTGTTAACTCCAATTCATCTGCTTCTTTACCTACCACTCCTATGCCTAGCCAAAATGGTCCATCCAACTCAACTTCTTCTGCACATATGCCACCTACCCATCAATCTGTTCCCAGTTCTTTGGAACACTCTCAGCATTTGTCTACCACCACTGTTCCTCCTGGGTCTTAGCCTTTATCCCAGCTCTCTTCATCTCAGGCAACTGCTGGTTCTTCCTCTACATCTTCTCATGACTCCTCTCACTCTGTGACAGGGAGTTCTTCCTCTTCACCTACTTCTTCTAATGAATCTTCACCCTTGCCATCTACCTCCTCACCCATACCCTCTCTACATCCTCAAAACACACATCCTATGGTCACAGGGCTAAAAATGGCATTGTTCAACCCAGATTACATCCTACCCTTCTTCTAACACACCTTGAACCAACCTCCTATAAGCAGGCTATGGCTGCTCCTGAGTAGTTTGCTGCTATGAAATCTGAATATGGGGCATTGATGAAAAACAACACCTGGACCCTTGTTCCTACTCCAACTCACAAAAAACCTATTGGTTGCAAGTGGGTTTTTAGGGTAAAGGAAAATCCAGATGGCTCTGTTAACAAGTACAAGGCTAGGTTAGTGGCAAAGGATTCCATCAGGTTGAGGGTTTTGACTACACTGAGACATTCTCACCTGTAGTCAAACCAATTACTGTCAGGGCTGTTTTAACTCTGGTTATCTCTCAAAAATGGGCTATTCAACAGTTGGATGTTAATAATGCCTTTTTAAATGGCATTCTCAATGAAGAGGTCTATATAGTACAACCTCCTGGTTTTGTGCAAGGTGACTCTGGCATGGTTTGTAAGCTGCACAAGGCACTTTATGGCCTTAAGCAGGCCCCTAGAGCCTGGTTTGATAGACTCAAAGGTGCTCTTCTTTCTCTTGGATTTATAGCCAGCAAATGTGATCCTTCCCTATTCATCCTGCACTCTACTGTGTGTTACACACTTGTCTTAGTGTATGTGGATGATATTATCATCACTGGCTCGTCACAGCAGTTTATACACACTTTGGTGTCCAAGCTCAATCTTTCTTTTTCCCTAAAAGATCTAGGTCAGCTGGACTATTTTCTTGGCATAGAGGTCCGTCATCTTTTCAATGGCTCTCTCTTATTATCCCAAGGAAAATATATCAGGGATCTCTTGACTAGAACAAACATGCTTGCAGCCAAGGGAATTGCCTCTCCTATGGCCTCCAGCACCAAACTTTCTAAAGTTGGCTCAGCTCTACAATATGCTACAGTTACTAGGCCTGAAATTTCCTATGCTATTAACAAGGTCTGTCCGTTTCTATCTAATCCTTTAGAGGATCATTGGAAGGCAGTCAAAAGAATTCTGAGATACTTGCAGGGCACCTCCAGTCATGGCCTTTTACTTGCTCCAGCCAATCTCAGCACTCCCATTACAATCACAGGTTTCTGTGATGCTGACTGGGCCTCTGATCCTGATGATAGGAGATCTACTTCAGGAGCATGTCTGTTTCTAGGTCCTAATCTTGTCTCTTGGTGGACAAAGAAACAGACTCTAGTTGCCAGATCCAGTGCTGAAGCAGAATACAGAAGCCTTGCTCATGCCACAGCTGAGATCTTGAGGCTTCAATCTCTTCTCCTTGAGCTCAAAGTCAAGCATCAGGTCCCTAGAGTTTTATGTGACAACCTTAGTGATGTCTCCATGGCTCACAACCCAGTCCTACATTCCAGAACTAAGCACATGGGGTTGGACATTTTCTTTGTCAGGGAGAAAGTTCTCAGCAAAAGCCTAATTATAGCTCACATTCCTGCCTCAAATCAATGGGCAGATGTGCTGACAAAACCTCTTTCTACCAACAAGTTCTTAGTTCTAAGAGACAAACTTAGGGTTCTTGACAAGTTCAAACTTGATCAACCTCCCTAAGTTTGAGGGGGGAATATTAGAGTATTGATAAAAGAGCCCTAATGTAACGTAACTAAAGTTAGTTAAGGGTAGTTAAAGGTTAGTTGAGATTCTGTTACAACTGTGTAACAGAATCAGTTAGAAGTTAGTTACCAAGGGCTGTTATATATACACCCTAATCATATCCTATTGTAACTAATAATCATAATGAAATAAGTCTTTCTTCTCTCTCTCTCATTTCACTCTGTTCTTTCTTCTTCTTCCTCCTTCTTGAATTCTCAACTTCTAACAGAAAGATTGTATGAGTTTGAAGTACCTATTAGGATTGAAGCAGTGTACTGTACTTTAAAAATGGATCTTCATATCTTGACGAAAAGTATATGATTTTAGAAATAAATCTTCACATAAAAAAGTATAGGATTTTAGAAATATAATTAAGCAGTATGTGATTTTAAAAATAGATCTTAAATCTACCCGTTTCCCATTTAACACAGTGATAGGATGGAAAATAAAGAAGAGTATATGAATGGTAAATTCTACTACAAGTGAAATCAATGAGTAACTTTACAAGTGATACCCGTATTTTTCTTGGGGAATAAAGAAGATCATTGTTGTCCAGCAAACTGCAATAAAAAAGATGAATTGTTAAAAGAAATTCAAAGAAAATTGAACTACGTACTCAGCGCCAGCTTTATAGAAGAAAAAAAAGTTCAAAATGGAAATGTTGAGAATATTATCCTACAGGATTGTTAGTCAGATATTAATCCCAATGTCTTTCATTAGAGGTCCACTGAAATTGTTGTAGCGTACAATTCCTTCAAGCGTACAATTCCTTTAGGAATGATTCTGTGGAAAGAATGATTCCGCAAAACTCTGCACAATATATTTGTCACAATGTTATTAGACAAATGAACATATATGGAAATTGAAATTACTACAATAAACACAGAAGCTTGGTAACAAGCAATTACTTACATGGACTTTATGTGAAAAATGCTCTCGAGCTCATTCGCAAGTTTTCCTTCAAGACAGAGGTCTTTCAAATTCCTAAGCAACAAAATATTTTCTCATGATAAACACTCCAACACTAGTTTAAAATTATATAACAGCAACATACTACTATTACGATCAAGCCAACAATTTAACTTCTTGTAATTTGATTTAACAGAAGAATGATCTTCAAAATTTGTAATGATATTATCAAGTATCAACTGTCTATGAAAAACAGACATCTAAAGCGTGAACTAGACCGAGCGGGAAACAATCCAGACTTTGCTTGGATAAACAAATGAATTAAGCGCTTATATCATAAGTGCTTATCATATAAGTGTTTCTACCCCTAAATTAAACGGATTATAACCAAATCCAAACATGCCCTTACAATAAATCACAAATCTTAATTCTCAAACAAATAAATCAAAAAATAAACACTTCCAATACCACCACTCTTCCATCAGAACACTCAACTCCAAACCAATTACAAGGATCGACCCAAACTCAATCATCAACCCAATTCGACAAAGCATCAAAAGGATCACTCACAATTCCTTGCTTTTGAACTTCAAAAGACCTGCAAACAAACAAAAAAAACTCAATTTTCTTTCACCTTTGTTTCCACCCACAATTCACAACCACAACCCAAAACACCACAAAAAACAAAAACCCTTACCTTCATCATTCAAAGAACAACACAAACCAAAACTCTGTAACAAAACACAAAACAACGCAAGCCACAAAACACTCCTAAGATCCTTGAAGCATGTGAATTTCCGTTTTCTCATTATTGCTGCGTATATATGCTAGCTAACTCAGGGGAAAAACACCGACGCAAGTTCTTAATTTTTTTTCTTAAAGAAAACAAACTAGACAAGAAATGAATCGGTTCTGAAAAGTATTGAAAAAGAAAAGGAAAAACTGTGGAAACAATGTCAACTAAACAAAAAGAAAGTTGATCTGAAAACTAAGTTCTTATTGCACCAACCAAACAAACGAGGTAGAATTCAAAAACAACATAATATAGGAAAGTGCATGCTCCACAAATGAACATTTCCCATTTTTATTATTATAATATTTATTTTTATATTTTTACCAAATCTTAATGTAACCAAAAAAGAAAATTAATACAATTATTATTACATTCAAATGCCAGCACGTTCAATTCGTGCAGAGAACTTTTCAAGGTATATCATTAATTCGATTCTCAAAATTCTTTATGTTTTTTGCGAATATATATATTTAATTGATACCTTCATTTTAAATAATAAATATAAGATGTAGAGATATGCATTGTTAGTCAAAGTTGTTTTACATGGATATATCAAATTATAAAGGATTCTATATAGGTTTTTCTTTTGATTTTTTCACTTATACCCAAGAAAAATACGGGTATCACTTGTAAAGTTACTCATTTTATTGATTTTAGAACTTTGGCAGAGAAGAATTTGTTAATTTTTTTTTCCAATCCTATCTAGTTTTATGTTGTGGGTTAGGAATGACTGAATGAGGATAAAACCTCCCACAATCTATTTTATCTAACCAAGACCTTGTTAAAATTGCTACTTTCATCACCATTGACAAAGCACACGTTTGGTTCCACGAATCACGACACATTCGTGAAAATCACAGTCATGCAGAAGCCTTGCTTCTGTATTTTGATGGTGAAAGGGACATGAAAATTGGTTTGCAAAGGAAATTTCAAACACTACTAAATCACATCAAAGGGCTAAGATTTTTGTGATTGCAATGACCATATGTTTCAATGGGATGCAGTTTGCAGAAAATACAAAATCCTCTTAGGTGTATCATACAATCAGTATGACACTTAGCTATGCATCAAATCTTAATAATAAAACTAAAGTAGCAAACATGCAGTTTCATCCCATGTACACACATATGTTAAGAAACTTAATAAGAGCGATAAAAAACAAATGACTGAACAAACAAATGAATGATTATTGTCGGATATATTAGCAATATTCTCTTAGATAAAGCAGACACATAAATCAAAAATTGTAGAGCTTTAACAAACTAACCATGAATAGCCTTGAGCTGTAGTGCATTTTGAACAATGTGTGCACAGCTACAATTTTTGTTGTTGTTGTGACCTGATAGGTATTCCACGTTTCAAAAGTGATCTGTAAGCTGAACTGTAGAACAGGAAGAGGATGTAAAAGTTGCTTTGTTTGAGCATTTCTAATCAACAGAAAAAAGTTCATCTTCTAAACAAAAAAATGTCAAAATTCAACTTTATTGTGGTGCCAACGATATTACTACAAACCTTATGTACCATCCAACAGGGATGGAGGCAGCTTTTTCATAAAATCAAGCTTGCTCCAAGAATGCATCAACATTTAGTTGATCAGCTAAAGATGGGCATCCACCGGCTAATTTCATGAGCACAGAGATGACAACCTTTTGTACAGTTAAGAAATGAATATTTATAATTAAAACAACAATTTAACATAAGTTCTGATTAAACCAATGTATTTCATGAGCACAGAGATGACAACCTTTTGTACAGTTAAGAAATGAATATTTATAATTGAAACAGCAATTTAACATAAGTTCTGATTAAACCAATGTATAGATAAACTATAAATTTTGACATGAGTATACTTTAAGTTCTGATTAAACCAATGTATAGATAAACTATAAATTTTGACATGAGTATACTTTAAGGTCTTGAGCAACGAGAAGAGTTGCACGATCACAAGTTAACTCAGCCGCTCGAAGCCAGCAGAATATCTGCTCTTCCAGTGTCTGAGCTATAATACCTCCAATGCCTAAAACAAATTGAATTAATCACGAAAAAATCAATCAGTAGAACAGACTAAAAATTTGTATTTTCTCGTCAGCAATAAACAAGCTGGAACAGGTGGGAGTCACATATAAACCCGTTTTCAAAATAAGCAATGTTTTCAACTAAAGAAAGGATTGGAAATAAGGTTTATGACATTATAGATAACTCTTATGGTCATTATGGGGTAAGAGACTAAGAGTAACATTGATTTCATTCCCAGATCAGTCAATAGGAGTCAGACAGAAAGTATTTCTCCAACTTTAAAAACCCAACATAGTTAAAAACTTCACCATTGTTTATAACATATAACCATGTGCTTTATACACGCATTATTAAAACATGAAAATTTCTCTGTATCACCTACCAGGTACAGTATAGGCTCCAAGTGTTAGAATATTTGCATATGTAAGCCACACGCCATGATCACATTTTAGGTGACCCAACTCATGAGCCAAAATAGAATAAGAATTAATTGATTGATCAATTTTGACATTTAATGGAAAAGAAAGAAACTAATGAAAACAAAATTCGTTACGAAAATTAAATTTTACAATGATAAAAAGAACCCACAAAAAATAAACAAAAGCAAAGTGTTTAGATAAAATTTTCAGCAGCTGCAGTGCAGTATAGACAGGGATAAACATTAAAAATTATGCAGAATCTATATACTTTAGGATAAACATTTAACATTAGGATAAACATTAAAAATTATGCAGTATCTATATATTTTAGGATAAACATTTAACATTAGGATAAACATTAAAAATTATGCAGAATCTATATAATTTAGTATTGCCTCAGACTGTCCCAGATGAAAACTTTCAAGAAATGCAAAAATTGCATTTCAGAACCATAATTAAAGTATGCATCATAGGCTACATTGTTAAATAACAAATCTTAAGTAATATCTAAATAAACATAAATAATCAATAGCAGTCGCACCAATACTCTTCAGTTAAAATAGCTGGCCTAAATTCAACTTTGGTTGCTTCATCCTATAGTCCAAGAGTTTATCTTTCAGTTTTAGCAGGGGGGTTTAACTGCTCTGTTATAGACTTTTTGTTCACTGAATATTTAGGATTACACATGCATTTATTATTATTCACAATTTTGCTAGATGCTCCATCTTTTCACCTGACGGGATCTCACTTGTAATGAGTCCAACCTGCTACTAATGGTGAAGACATCTACTGTTCCTCCAGTTTCGGGCACAGGAACTTGTTCCTCCAGTTTCGGGCACAGGAACATATTTTGAAGTGCTCTTTGGCTTACTTCACTTACACACTTTGGTGTGTTTATTAGCATATGCAGTGTATCCTATGTGCTAAGTCTTTAAACAGCAGTGTGAGCCTCCCCTAACTAAATCCTACGAAAAGCTCTTATTCCATATTTTAAGGCAATTCAAATTTTTCAAAAGGCTATCTACTTTTCTGACTACCAAAGGCACGACAGGGGTTATCAGAAACAAAATAAGGTGCATTGATCAGCTATCAAGACCTTGTTTCCAACATTGTCACAGTCCAATTAACTTCATTCTAAGTCTTTATAGCTGATCAATGATTAACCACAACCCCTGTAAATTCTAAGTCTTTCATAGACAGTGTGATCAATGATTAACCACAGTCCAATAGGAATTTGAAGTACCTATTAGGAATGAAGCAGTGTACTGTACTCTAAAAAATGGATATTCATATCTTGACGAAAAGTATATGATTTTAGAAATGGATCTTCATATCATGACAAAAAGTATAGGATTTTAGAAATATAATTAAGCAGCATATGATTTTAAAAAATGGATCTTAAATCTACCTGTTTCCCATTTAGCACAATGATAGGATGGAAAATAACGAAGAGTATATGATTGGTAAATTCTACTACAAGTGAAATCAATGAATAACTTTACAAGTGATACCTGTATTTTTCTTGGGAAATAAAGAAGATCATTGTTGTCCAACAAACTGTAATAAAAAAGTTGAATTGTTAAAATAAATTCAAAGAAAATTGAACTACGTACTCAGCGTCAGCGTCGTAGTAACAAAAAAAGTTCAAAGCCCAATGTCTTTCATTAGAGGTCCTACAGGATTGTTAGTGAGATATTAATCCCAATGTCTTTCATTAGAGGTCCACTGAAGTTGTTGTAGCCCAAATCCAAAACCTCCAATTCCTTCAAGCGTACAATTTCTTCGGGAATGATTCCGTGGAAAGAATTATTCCGCAAAACTCTGCACAACATATTTGTCACAATGTTATCAGACAAATGAACATATATGGAAATTGAAATTACTCGGTAGCCACAATAAACAGAGAAGTTTGGTAACAAGCAATTACTTACATGGACTTTATGTGAAAAAGGCTCTCGAGCTCATTCGCAAGTTTTCCTTCAAGACAAAGGTCTTTCAAATTCCCAAGCAACAAAATATTTTCTCATTATTAAACACTCCAACACTATTTTAAAATAATATAACAATAAAAAAAAAAACACAGCATTCTATTATTACGATCAAGCCAACAATTTAACTTCTTGTAATTTGATTTAAGTATTTAACAGAAGAATGATCTTCAAAATTTGTAATGATATTATCAAGTATCAACTGTCTATGAAAACCAGACATCTAAAGCGTGAACTAGAGTGAGTGGAAAACAATCCAGACCTTGCTTGGATAAACAAATAAATGAATAATATGGTAAAAGAGATTGATAACTGAAAAAACATTTCTGAAGAGATAATGAAGCAAATGTGAGATAGGTGGGAATAGCATGAAAACAAATTGCAGCAATAATTCAGATTATTATAATAATAATAATATGGACAAATGAATTATGTTGACTAAACTCCTCGGATGAATCAAGAAGACCAAATGCAGGCCAATTTAATAGTTATAAGTCATACATGTTTATAAATCAATATAAAAGATAACATTGATTTCATACAATTAATCACCAACTATATCTCATATTATAATAAGCATTGGATACCTCACAGCAACTTTCATCTCTATTTGTTATTGTTGATATATTTTCCTTAATTTTTTCTTTCTTGTACATAAATTAGCATAACTTCATTGTAAAATAGTACGAGTTGATTGTTCAAAATTATTCAACCCTAATTTATTTTACAGTTTGGTTTCTAAATGTCCAATGGACATGTCACATTTAAAAATGAAAATCCATAATGCTTTAAAAATTTAAATATGATTACTACTAACCATGAGAGATAATCATCATGAATTGATCCAGGGATTTATGACAGAAGCAACATACACCTAAAACACCTGCTTGAGCAATTATAATACACCGCTTCAACATAAACTCACCAATATTTAAAATTAGAAGCAAACATACCTCAATTTCTCAGGCTTGGGGATGCTTGAATAGAAAGTCACAAAATTGCACATTACAAAGAAAATCAAATTAGGACACATCAGTATATACTTGTTCGAGACTATAAATTTTTTATCATACTAATTAAATAACAGCTAAATTCAATTTCAATTTTGGTTGTCCAAATTATTCATTTTCATTATCATTGTGAAATGATCGATTACTGCCACGACACGTTAGACTACAACACATTTACTTGAATCAAACTTTCAGCTTTATGAAAGGGGTAAGTGCTGATGAAGCATGGTTCATATAGTGAGCCTTAAATGCAACATCTTCAAAGGTAACCATAACTCATTTTAGCAGCTAGAGAATTAACAGTAAGAAAGAAACACAGACAAAAGCATTGTGCATGTGAAATGAGAGTAAATTTCATAGAATAATAGATCGGAAATAATGAGAGTTAATGCAGGAAATAGTATACACCTGATTATCTTCCTGTAGATTATCTTCTCGTTGCGTTGCTTGGTTTTACAGAATCACTTTTAACAGTAATAAAAATAATCACCTCCAACGGACGCGCGTCTTCGTCATGCTCCCGCCATAGTCACTTTACAAACAACCCCGACCCAATGTAGTCAATTAGTTAAAGTAAATTTTCAAACGAGTGAATTTTTTTCCATTAAAATCATTTATTTTATTCTTTAATACTTAAAAAATTTATTTTCCCATATTTCTTTGTATTAGCGAAATCATAAATATAGAGATTTAGTATTAGGGAAATTAAAAATTTTAATTAAAAATTATTTGATACTCTTATTAAATCATAAATTTTGATTAAGAATCAACTAATTAATATTAAATTATTTATTTTTTGCTGGAATGTTTTTGGATTTGTGTGTTATTATTGTTGATGATGTTTCTAAATATTTTTTTAAATACATATTTTTCTTTAATGTTCTATAAATTTTGATGGATTCATCTTATTTTAATCTCACATAAACATAAGAAAAACACTATTTTTTAAGTATTTGATTTTTATAACTTTCATAATTAAAAAAAAGTCCGTGCTAATGAATGTCTCAAGAGCACTTTTAAAGATTTCAAATAAAACATATATTTTTTAAATAAATTAAAATATTTTGTTATAATTTGTGATGTCAAAGGTAGAAAAGCTTGTATTTTGTTATAACTAAGACTGTTTTTGGTGTTGTTTGCATTTACAAAAGTAGAAAAATGTTGTAATGGAGATTCAGTTATGGAAGCATGCGCAACATACAGACACACAGTAAGACAAATATTAAAACAAACTATTAAAATGATTTTGTGCATATATTTAATCATATGTTACAGTGGTTCAGGCGGTAAAGGCATTGCTGTTTATGAAGAAGTCATAAGTTTGAATTTCATTAAGTGCAAATTATTTTATAAATTAACAATTTATTTAGTAACACGTGGCACCTATAATTATTTAATAAATATAAATTAATTATTTAATGATTTATTTGTAGAAATATTCTCTTAGAATGCATGCATTTAATTTCTTGAAACTTAAAACATCATTCTATTCAACACAAAATTTGCAAGTATTTGGGTTCGACTGGTAAACGAGTTTCTGTTAAGGAACAAAGATTCGGGGAATATCGAGTTCGATTTCTCGTGAAAAATATTTAATGTATTGAAATACAAGTTGATCGTGAAGACTGGATCAGATCCTGTAGAATCAGACCACCAAGTGCGTCAGGGACGCTGGTCGTATGGAGACGAGGAGGGGGATGTACCTGCAAGGCACTCCGACGCTCAACTAAGTAAAGGTCAGAGAAAAAGGGCAAGTACAAAGAGTGAATTCTTATGGTGAATATTCGATACCTGACCCTCTCAAGCGAGAGGGTTTATATAGAGCCCCCAGCGCGTGGCCAACGGTCCTATTTTCGGGGCGAAATAACCGTTTTCCCCAAAGAATAAGTAACTGCCCAAACTAGCCGTTATGTCGGGCAGGGTGCCCAAAACTAGTTGTTATGTCGGGCATAGGCATTGTTCCGGGCACCTGCCCGTAACTGTTCGGGGAGCAGTGAAGCCGTGCGTGACGGGCAGTAATTTCGGGGAGGAACGTTGCATTCCTTGCCCGATTGGAGGGGCAGAAAGGTCACTTTTGTCCCTCTGTGGATTGGACTTAGGCAATTTGGGCCGCTCTGGAGCAGAGGCGAATTGGGCCAATTCTAGCCATTGGTCCAGTCCAGAACAGGAGCCCCCCAAGTCGTTGCTCCCGAGCATGGGAGTGATGACTTAAGGACTGCTCGTGCTTCGGGGAGCTAGCGTAGAGTCGTCGTTTGGAGACGAGGAAGATTGTCTCGAAGTGCTCGGGGCTCTCTGTGTCCGTGATATTCGTGGTCGTGACCCTATTGCCCGGTATTCGGGGAGATTAAGCGTCAGACAGAATGGGAAACGTTGGGTTGCCACGTGTGCTTCGAGCCCTGTGTAGCAGTTAATAGGTAATGATGGCTAGTGGGTAGTCATTATGGCCTACGGGCGCGTGTGTGCACGTGCCCCTCAGTATAAAAGGGTGAAGATTGTCCCATTTTGCACTTTTTCTTTCTGATTTCTCTTCGCCTCTTTTGCCCGTCACTGTCTTTAGTGCATCCGACCACCGTGTCCAGCTTCGAGCAATCTCTTTCTTCTACTCAAATCAAGTAATTTTTCTAATTTGTAGCTTGTTTTACTTTCTTTTGTTGTTAGTGGTTGATTGTATGCGGTTAGGGTTAGCTTTAGGTGATAAAATAGGTAGATTTCTGGCGAGTGTTGGTGGTGGACGGTGGTTGTGCCATTTTTCTGCTTTCAGCACTTCCCCGGAGTATTGATAAGTGCAAAATGTACCTATTTGTGTATATATGTTTTATTGCACTTATCAATGCTTTTTGGTAAATATCATACGAATAAACCCCGCTTTGCTTGTAAATGCGTATAGTTTACGTTTTCGTGTGTATAGTGCGTTATCGTGTAAATATCATTGAGTTTAATTGATTTTTATTTATTTTTTCAGGTGTTCCAGCAATGGGATCTTGACATTGTTGTATAGAGCATTGAATAAGCTTTCCAGCGCTTCAAACCGTGCGTCAATCGGAGTTACGGTTCAAAAGTTACGAATAAAACAGTGCAGAATTTTTTGCTGTTGCTGTCAGCTGCGCCTCTGCTGCGTCGGGCGGTGTGTTTTGAGCGCCGGGCGGTGTGTTTTGAGCGCCGGGCGGTGCGCAGGCGCAGCAGTGTCACGCTACTGGAACTTGCAAATAATAAACCGCCTTGAAGCGCCGGGCGAAGCCAGAACGCCGCTGGGCGGTGCTGCGCGTGCTGAAACTCCATTAAAGCCCCAAAAACACAATTTTTAGGTTATGGTTGGATTTTTGAGAGTTCCATACCATCCAATAGCATTTTTTGAGTGGAATTAGGCCAGAAAACACACTGGAGCATGCATTGGGATGATCCGGAGTCGAATCCTTCATCAATCGGAGCCGACAAACCGCGAGATGTTTGGTTTTTCTCCATTTCTTCTCTATGTTTTTCTCTTTTTGTTGGGTGTTTGTATATTTACTATGAACATATGTATCTTTGTTGATCATAATATTGTATAAAGCTTGCTTTACAAATCATTATCGATGTCTTCCTTGATCTTTTTGCATTTATGTTTGGATTTGTGTTGTGTTAGAGATAAACTTCACAAATCTTGATTAGGGATGGATATCTATTGTCTAGATGCTAGAGATAGATTTAGATGATAATCTTTATGGTGTCGAAACTTAAATTCCTTCCGTGTTTCGAGGCTTCGTGCGCGAGAGTGACGAAGAGAGTGATACGGTTGCTTCTCAACTCAGTGTGCCAGAGATGGACACTGTTGTGAGCGATATTGGATGATTTTGACGATTATTGCAGGTGGAGTATAATTGGTCGGTAAATTTATGTTTGTGACGAGTGGAATATATTCATGCTTGATAGGTTTCTTCTCTTCAAAG
Organism: Lathyrus tuberosus; assembly: GCA_022829125.1. Lineage (NCBI taxonomy): Eukaryota > Viridiplantae > Streptophyta > Magnoliopsida > Fabales > Fabaceae > Lathyrus > Lathyrus tuberosus. The sequence continues at coordinate 885,443 of JALAZF010000529.1, read as the reverse complement.
AATATACTTTTTATGTTTTTATTTACTTTCCCGCATTTACCTTAAAACCATTTTAAACCAAACTCATTAACAATTAAATTGTCGAACGGCAGTTCAAGAACCGATCTCTGTGGACACGATAATTCCCGGAAAAATACTTCCAAATCTTTTTGTTTGCTTGCCCTATACCGCATTCAACAAGTATGTAGTACGTTTAGCGAGGAGGGCGGTCCACAGCGTGGTTGCGGTAGTTGTGCATGCGTGACCACCGTGTTTGTTTATCTTCTGATAGGGCGATGAGTTTTCTGGTAGAACGTTTCCAGATTCCGACGAAGCTTTGCGGTTTTCGGTGGAGCTTCAAACGGAATCTGGGCACGAGTGCGGGGAGGTTCCTCATAGGAAGATGGTATGTCTCAGGCATCTCCTCACGGGGAGGTTTTTCATTCGATGTTAGGGCTTAGGTCGGGGACGTTGTCCTTAGCCTTTTGCGCGCCCTTTCACTTGACTTGGCAGTGGAAGGGTGGATTTGATTTCCTGTCGAATTCACTGTCTTTCTCTGCTTTTTCAGGTGATCGTAATGGCGACGGGGCCAGACAGAGAAGTTATTTTAGACACGTCCGAGGAGGAAACTGGCTCCGAGGAGAATAGTAGCTCTGCGGCTTCGAGCTCGGTGTCATACCCTAATTTTTGACCATAAGATTCCACCCCTGCGTGCATCATCTTGCATGTCAGCATATTTTATCACTAACGAGTTTGTGCAGGAATTTTAACTTCAAGTGGAGACGGTTTGCGTTTTCTCAGTTATACCTCAAGATGTGACCGTTGGATTCTGATTCAAAGGTCCTAAAATTTCTACTGGTCATTTTCCTCAAGGTTTCCTCAGTGTATGCCCCAGAGATTTAGGGTTTTCCTGCTGTTGGTATTGAGCACAGTTCGTTTAAGGACTGATTATGATTTTCGCGGAAAGTTGCAAGTGGTGTCATTATTTTCAAAAGATTTCTCAGGACATGACTCTTGTACCAAATTCATCTTTGATTGTGAGGGTAACAAAGTTCATCATTTATGCTCTTTGGATCTTGAAAAAGAAAAAAGTTTAAATTTCCTTGTTGATGCTGTGAAGTGGTGAGTTTGGATAAAAATATTGAATCGAGTTTTAGATTCTTCAAGGCACGTCTTCGTTTCAAGTACTTGCTACTTGTAATGCAAGAAAGGAGAGTCTTGGTGAGATAATTATTCAAGTGTGTTTTTATTTGGTTCATATGATTTGTCAGTAAAGGTATACGTTAGTCATGTTCAAAGTTCCATCCATTTTCATTTGAAGTAACTCCACTTTCCACTCTATGTTCCTTTAAGGCAATCACAAAATCAAGTGTTAAACAAAGATTTGAAGTTTTCATGGGTCGAATACATTATGATCACGTCTTCACCAATATTGTACCATGGAAACGGGCATTTGAATGTTTGAATTCAAGAAGGATCAGCATAATATTGTCTCTTATGAAGTTCATACTCCATGTAAGCTCTAATCATAGAACTTCATTGCCAGATATACATGCTAAATTCATTTAAAATAGTTACAAGAACAATAATGCGTATCTTTCAAAAACAACATGACTGTTACAATGTGTATCCCATTACTACCTACATGATAGTAGGTGGGAATGTTTTGTTTGAAGCCAAAATTTCACAATTCATATCCATGGCTTTGTTTCTTACACCGATTTCAAGACAAAAGGCACCTTTGCTTTGAGACTACAAGCCACAAGATTGCATCTAAATTGAAATTAAGCCAAGCACGTGAGGGAGGAAATTCATTGAGACTACAAGCCACAAGGTCACTGCAAGATAGGTTCACTGCCTAAACTTAAAATGCATAGTAGTCATCTTCATTCAAATGTACAATTTCAAAAAAGGAGATGTGTTACAAGGACATTACATTAAGGATGCTTTACAAATCTTGTTACATTGTATGCTTATATCTAAAATACAAAGACATGAAGGATCAATTACAAGTGAATGATGGTTTGTCCACAAGGCTCCTGCCATTGAACCTCACGCTGCTAGATCAAAGCCCTCCCTACAAAAAGAGATGTGGAGATTATTAGAAAAAGCATACTCACCCTTGTTCATGTTTGATGTGGGAGCTTTTGGAAAAGAAGAGTTGGAACGTTAGAGTAAAGGCAAATGGTAAGATTGCAACCATGACAGCAAGTATCCAACACAATTATACATTTCCAAACAAAAAGAAAACATGTTTCAAGTGATAAATAAAGGCAATTCAAAGGTGTTTGGACATGTTCGAATAAAAACGGAAACGACATTCGAAGTTCTTATACACTTATCAGATATGTCATTTTTTAAAAAGGGAAAGAATCGAACACCATCAAACCTGTTAAACTGAAAAAGGAAAAGAGTAAAGAAGCATTTCTACGCACGTTCCAATCAGTAATATCGAGCATGAATGGAATCATGTTTCAGCAGCAGTAAAATCAACATCATCAAATTATTTCCAAAAATAATCTTACAGGTTCAAAGCAAAATCCACAAAAAAAGGAAACAAGTCATAATCATGTTGCGACAGATACGGAAAGAGACAAGAATCATACAATTTTACAATGCACAATAAAGCATGACTTTTCAAAAGATGGCAAGGAATTGAAACCGGTTCAGACAGGTTGATTCAAAATGGAAAGGTATTCATCACTTGGTCACACAACAATCAACATCGGTTACTGCTTGCCAAAACAAGTTCACCTACACAGTAATGACAAGAATCAACAGCATATCATCATGTTCAATGTCGACTTCAAAGTTCATTTGCCTATAAAAGAGATGCGGTTTGGAGAAGCAAAGGGGGGTCACATGGAGAAAAAGTGAGAAACAAACACACATTAGAGAAACACACTGAGAAAAACCATAAAAATCACACCGAGAATATCATCAGAGATTCTCACACCAGAAAATTCACTCATCATAACCATTCACAGAAATCTCACAACATCGAACACACATGTATCAGTATCAGAAAGGAAGAAATTCGCAGAATTCACAAACACACCAAGGGAAGCCATCAACAACAACACAATAGCTAATGTGAAAAGACGAGAAAGGCGAAGGAAGATATTCGTAAAGCTACTGACCTGCGCATCGGAGCAGAGCGAGATTCGAAATCACACAAGAAATCCACCCAGATTCAATCTCACACCACGAACCGTCGTGATAGCTACTCATTCGACGCCTTCGACACCCGACGACGACCCATCGCCATCCACGACGCCCTCCAGAGTCGTTACGCAACCGTCCTCCGCCTTGCCGATCCCTTTCTCCCCGGAGAACCGCCAGATCTTCTCTTTAAGCGTCGACGCGTCTGAGATAGTTACTCTCTTGCTTTTTTACCCTTTTATGTGGTTGATGTTGTTGTCGATATTTGGATTTTGTTTGCCATTGTTTGAAAAAGAAGAATGATAAGAAAGAGAGATGTTTTATTGTGACAGAAAGAGTGAATGAGAAATGAGGGATGAGAGGAGAAGTTCGGTGGTCTTATATTTACTTTAACTTTTTCTTTGACTTTTTCCTTGCCATGTGTCATTACGTAAGTTAAGAAATGTGTTTACTTTGGATAGCTGAACGTGTGTATGTGTGAGGTCAGTCTGCCCTTCCTTCTTTGCCACATTTTTTTTCATATTTTCTTTATTATTAGTTTTGTTTATTATGTGGTTTAGAATTAAGGTTAGGCAGGATATACCTTGGGCCTGGTGCGATTGTTGTTGTCTCTCCCATCCGAGATTCTACACCCCCTTTGACTACAACTTAAATTTAATTTACTTAAGCTAATTAAATTTCAGTTTATTTAGTTATGTTTAGGTAGTTTGAATTAGAATTTAGAGTTTGAATTTAGCTTAATTAGTTTTAAATTAATTTTTTTCTTAATCCTAAAAATTTTAAAAAAATACTGCTTATTTAGTTCTCAGTCCTAAATTCTCTTTTTTTTTATATTATCTATTTTAATTTTAATTTTTTAAATAACTTCTTCTCCTTATTTCAAGCAATAAATAACATAAATAATAACAAGAGGTTCCCGTAGAGTACTACGGACGTTTAGGATGCTAATACCTTCCCTAGGCGTGACCAACCCCCGAACCTTAGATCTCTTAGGTTTTTCGATCTTTAACCCTTTCCTTTGGATAAAATAAAGACCGGTGGTGAATTTCAAAAATTGCGATTCAAGTTAACCTAATAGCTTGGCATCCGATTCTCACCGCGACAGAAATGGCGACTCTGCTGGGGATTTTTCGAGGGTTTCCCCTAACTTGTTTATATCTATGTTATTATTTGCTTGTTTGCCTATATATCTTTATATTTGTATATATACCTGTTCTACTTGGGTTTTTGTGTGCAGGGTACTATTTGTGTGGTGAGACAAAGTCCTACACCCGGACTAGAGTGAAAATTATGATAGGAACGGTGAGACTTCAATGATACTTTGAGGGAGTCGATTCCTGAAAAAGTAAATTGAGACTTTACCACTCAGTCTAGGCCCTCTCGAATAAAATATTTGTCCAACGAGTTCATTCGTGAAGACGATATGGTTTCGATCTAAAGGCCCTCGGGACTGGGGACCGTAGTTACCTTTAACCCAACTTGGCCTATTAGGATGTAGTGCGGGGACTATGCGGGAGTCTATTTCTGCAATAGTCGCTACGCGATACTACACTCAGACGAGATTCTCTTGAGAATATTATTGACTACCAAGTGATTTGGAAAATCGATAATATCTGAAAGATGGATTGTAGACTCTGGGAACTTTGTAGAACCCGTTCGGCAGGTACAAATAAACCTCTAGTACATACCTTGGGAAGGGTAGACCATGGCTCCATGCTCGTGATCTTCAAGCCTAGGCCTTAGTTTGCCTGTATATGTGTATACCTGTGCTTATGCATCCATTCATGCATTCATGCATAACCATTCGGTTTCAAGAAACTCAATTGTTCTTTCATTTGCAAAATCAATAAAAAATCCTGGATTATAAAATGAAACTTTTTTCAGCCTTTCCGAAATGTTTGCAACCTATTCTTGAGTTCCTTGAAACCATTACATTGCATTGCATATCATTTGCATCTTTGCAGGATTCATTGCATACATCCGTTTGTCCAGCAACTCATTCCCAGCTGTCTTTATCTTCCAGTGTTACCTGTGAGTCGTCAAGCTGATTCCTCGACATCGATACCAGCCTAGAGCTAACTATAAACGCATAATGGAAGAGCAAGAAGCACACAATGCTGAGATGCGAATGGAGATCGACGACCTTAAGTCAAGCATGGCAAAGCTCACTGAGATGCTCCAAGTTTTGATTGCTAGAGGAGAACCACCTCAAAGGACTGTCATTCAGGAAGTTTCAAATGCGGATCCTCAGCCTGTTCAGGTGCCACCTTCAACTTGGCCAGAGTTTGGTTTACCTCCCGACTATTCTCCACCTCTTGCATCTACTACTATGATTGGTCAGACTGCCAGACCAGTGTTTCAAGCTCCAGTTTTCACCGAGCCTAGACCTATGGTTCATACTGTTTCCCAGACTACTCGAGCTCCCTTTGAGAATCCTCTTTGTGATCACAATGCTGCCAGATTACAACAAGTGAAGCTTCAGTCGACTTCAGCAGACTATCTTCCAAAAAGCCAGTGTTTCAGATTGGACAGCTCATCTTTTTTTTCTGATTAGTCACTAGACCATGTTTCTTATTGTTTGCATTTTCCTTATTTGTATTAGCTGTTTGCTTTCGATTTATGTTTGTACTTTCATAATTAATAAAATGAGCATTGCAACTTTTGGATTCAACTTCATTTGCTTTTGTTATTTACATCTTTACGCTTTATCTAAACAAAAAACAAAAACAAAAACAAAAACAAAAACAAAAACAAAAAATTATCTCTTTTCCACTTTCCTTCTGATTATGCTAAGATTGGAGGGAGGATGATGAAAACGTTATACTCATAATTGTTGTTGGTATGCTTTCAAATCAAAACTTTGCTGACGATGTAAGGCATTGTTTCAATTCCTAAACACTGGAGAAATAAGGAAGATAAACCCTCGTCAACCCCTTTAAGCCTTGAAGTAGGAGTTTCTTTTCTTTACAAATGAAAACCCGCAATCTTAACCTGGGGCAGTGTAGTTCTTAGTTAACTGGATTGTGCATTCAAATACAAGAGTTTCATGCAAGACATCTTTCAACAAAAAGGTTGCATTCTCAATTTTTCCTTCGCACGCAACAAGCAAGTGTCGAAGATGTCTTTCAAGTCAAAAGTCGATGATGGTTCGCCGTAATCATTAAGTCAAGCAGTCACTTTCTTTCAAAAAAAAAAGAGATAAAAAAATCAAAAAAGGAAAAAGCCGGCTAAGTCGAAACCTGTGAAGGAGACTTAGGCAGACAAAAAAACTGGGGCATCCCGCTAACTGTAAGATTCACGAGAAACAGTTCAGGCAAAAGTTAGGGATAATAAAAAGGAGAAATCTTTAAATCCTTACCATGAAATCCTCAATGAAAAAAAACAACCAAGAGTTATAAGGAAGTAGTGACTGTCACCTCAAAAGTCCCTTAACTTCTGAACCATCATCACTATCATCAATGCAATCCCTAACCTATGGGAACCTGAGTGCAAAGTCTGAGTTAACTGAGTATAGGACTGGAGATCATCACGAAGATTGGGTGGGTACAAATAAACTTTGAGCCTTTATCCTTTGTTTCTTAAACCGTTAACCATACCACGTTATAACCCTCAAAAGACCTAATTGAAGCAAGGTTATTTTGAAAGCATACTACAACGAGGTTGCATAAACTGACTCCTAAAGATCTTTGCAGATCATTTTTTTTGGCATCACGCCTTTTGCTTTACTTTCTACTTTTAAACGTCTTGAACCACCGTGTTCTGACTAGTGACCCTATTGTTTTACCTCTTTCCAAAAATGTTTGATTTCAAAAGTTGCATGAACTTTGCATTTACTATGTTTGTATGAACACTTTTGTTTGCAAACTGGCTTTTCTCTTAAGGAATTTTTAAACATTTGAGAAACTTGGTCGGTGATCCAATCAGGGGCAAGTTTCTTCCAGATCCTATTGGGAATCAGTTCAAGATTTGTTCAGTGCAAGTCCTTCTCAGAATTGGTTTATCCAGAAGATTATTCAAGACTCAGACTGGGGCAAGCTTTCCAAGAGCACAGTGAAACAGTCATTTCCAACATCAATCCCGCTGAAGCAATGATCATTTCATCTACAACAGTCAGCTAATCCGGGGCAGTTTACTTGAAGAATACCCAAGCAACTCTTCTTCCTTCCTACAAGGATCATCAAATTGATACAATTCACCAGTGTGGCAGAGATTATGCAGTGACATCTCTAGTTACAAAGCAGAATGATAGTGATCTCCGTGTTGAGGAATCAGTATTCCAGTCTTGTCTTCTCCACAAAAGAGTCGAGCCGTGTCTTCGACGTCTGCATTGAGTTTACATTTGCATTTGATCATATATCATCTGCATAATTCTTATACATATGCATAGCAAGAGTGTCATCCACATTTGCACTCATTTGCATCCTCCATAGGTCGTATTGTCATCCACGTCTTACCTTGTGGTCAAAGTCCAACTTACTTGGCACCTACCTTGGACGATGTGATTCCTTTTATCCAATACTTTCTTGGGTATCTCCTTGTTCATTTTCGTTCAATGCTTTCTTGGATGTTATGATTTCTTTACATCCAATGCCTTCTTGGATTTCACCTTTTATCTCATTTACGTCTGATGCCTTCTCAGATATTGTGAGTATACCTTTCATTCAAAGCCATTATTGGATAACTGGTTTCTTTGTCCAATGCTTTCTTGGATCCTTTCTTTGTTCACATTCATCTAAAGGCATTATTAGATATTGTGATTATACCTCTCATTCAAAGCCATTATTGGATGTCTGGTTTCTTTACCATCTGATGCTCTTCCGGATGGGTCCCTCTTTCTGATGTTCTTCCAGATCGAGTCTTTGTTCACAGTCATCTAAAGTCATTATTAGATATTGTGATTTTACTTTTCATTCAAAGCCATTATTGGATGACTGGTTTCTTTGCATTCAATGCCATTCTTGAATGTAGTCTTTGTTCACATTCATCTAAAGCCATTATTAGATATTGTGAGTGTGCCTTTCATTCAAAGCCATTATTGGATGACTGGTTTCTTTACCTTGTTCACATTCATCTAAAGCCATTATTAGATATTGTGAGTGTGCCTTTCATTCAAAGCCATTATTGGATGACTGGTTACTTTATCACACATTTGTCTAAAGCCATTATTAGATATTGTGTTTATACCTTTCATTCAAAACCATTATTGGATGACTGGTTTCTTTGTGTCCGATGCCTTCTCGGATTACAATATTTTGTCTCATTCTCATCTGTTGCCTTCTCAGACATTGTGAGTCTACCTTTCATCCAAAGCCGTTATTGGATGTTTGGTGCTTTTTTTTCATCCAATGCCATTCTTGGATGATGTTTTCCTATACTTTAGTTTGTTTCATTTCATTTCAGACCCGACTGTAACAGTTTTCCCTTGTGACATCATTCCTCACGGGATCCTTGTCTTTGCATTCATCTCTTATCATATCATTTCATGGCATATCATATGCATTTGTGGCATCTTAGGGCCAAAAATTGTGCATGTTTATATGTAAGTCTCTTTTATCACGTCGAGACGAAGATTCCAATCTCCATATCTCCAGATAGAAGAAACTTAAATAGGGGCATCTGTCATACCCTAATTTTTTACCATAAGATTCCACCCCTGCGTGCATCATCTTGCATGTCAGCATATTTTATCACTAACGATTTTGTGCAGGAATTTTAACTTCAAGTGGAGAAGGTTTGCGTTTTCTCAGTTATACCTCAAGATGTGACCGTTGGATTCTGATTCAAAGGTCCTAAAATTTCTACTGGTCATTTTCCTCAAGGTTTCCTCAGTGTATGCCCCAGAGATTTAGGGTTTTCCTGCTGTTGGTATTGAGCACAGTTCGTTTAAGGACTGATTATGATTTTCGCGGAAAGTTGCAAGTGGTGTCATTATTTTCAAAAGATTTCTCAGGACATGACTCTTGTACCAAATTCATCTTTGATTGTGAGGGTAACAAAGTTCATCATTTATGCTCTTTGGATCTTGAAAAAGAAAAAAGTTTAAATTTCCTTGTTGATGCTGTGAAGTGGTGAGTTTGGATAAAAATATTGAATCGAGTTTTAGATTCTTCAAGGCACGTCTTCGTTTCAAGTACTTGCTACTTGTAATGCAAGAAAGGAGAGTCTTGGTGAGATAATTATTCAAGTGTGTTTTTATTTGGTTCATATGATTTGTCAGTAAAGGTATACATTAGTCATGTTTAAAGTTCCATCCATTTTCATTTGAAGTAACTCCACTTTCCACTCTATGTTCCTTTAAGGCAATCACAAAATCAAGTGTTAAACAAAGATTTGAAGTTTTCATGGGTCGAATACATTATGATCACGTCTTCACCAATATTGTACCATGGAAACGGGCATTTGAATGTTTGAATTCAAGAAGGATCAGCATAATATTGTCTCTTATGAAGTTCATGCTCCATGTAAGCTCTAATCATAGAACTTCATTGCCAGATATACAAGCTAAATTCATTTAAAATAGTTACAAGAACAATAATGCGTATCTTTCAAAAAAAAACATGACTGTTACAATGTGGATCCCATTACTACCTACATGACAGTAGGTGGGAATGTTTTGTTTGAAGCCAAAATTTCACAATTCATATCCATGGCTTTGTTTCTTACACCGATTTCAAGACAAAAGACACCTTTGCTTTGAGACTATAAGCCACAAGATTGCATCTAAATTGAAATTAAGCCAAGCACGTGAGGGAGGAAATTCATTGAGACTACAAGCCACAAGGTCACTGCAAGATAGGTTCACTGCCTAAACTTAAAATGCATAGTAGTCATCTTCATTCAAATGTACAATTTCAAAAAAGGAGATGTGTTATAAGGACATTACATTAAGGATGATTTACAAATCTTGTTACATTGTATGCTTATGTCTAAAATACAAAGACATGAAGGAGCAATTACAAGTGAATGATGGTTTGTCCACAAGGCTCCTGCCATTGAACCTCACGCTGCTAGATCACAGCTCTCCCTACAAAAAGAGATGTGGAGATTATTAGAAAAAGCATACTCACCCTTGTTCATGTTTGATGTGGGAGCTTTTGGAAAAGAAGAGTTGGAACGTTAGAGTAAAGGCAAATGGTAAGATTGCAACCATGACAGCAAGTATCCAACACAATTATACATTTCCAAACAAAAAGAAAACATGTTTCAAGTGAAAAATAAAGGCAATTCAAAGGTGTTTGGACATGTTCGAATAAAAACGGAAACGACATTCGAAGTTCTTATACACTTATCAGATATGTCATTTTTTAAAAAGGGAAAGAATCGAACACCATCAAACCTGTTAAACTGAAAAAGGAAAAGAGTAAAGAAGCATTTCTACGCACGTTCCAAGCAGTAATATCGAGCAGGAATGGAATCATGTTTCAGCAGCAGTAAAATCAACATCATCAAATTATTTCCAAAAATAATCTTACAGGTTCAAAGCAAAATCCACAAAAAAGCGAAACAAGTCATAATCATGTTGCGACAGATACGGAAAGAGACAAGAATCATACAATTTTACAATGCACAATAAAGCATGACTTTTCAAAAGATGGCAAGGAATTGAAACCGGTTCAGACAGGTTGATTCAAAATGTAAAGGTATTCATCACTTGATCACACAAAAATCAACATCGGTTACTGCTTGCCAAAACAAGTTCACCTACACAGTAATGACAAGAATCAACAGCATATCATCATGTTCAATGTCGACTTCAAAGTTCATTTGCCTATAAAAGAGACGCGGTTTGGAGAAGCAAAGGGGGATCACACGGAGAAAAAGTGAGAAACAAACACACATCAGAGAAACACACTGAGAAAAACCATAAAAATCACACTGAGAATATCATCAGAGATTCTCACACCAGAAAATTCACTCATCATAACCATTCACAGAAATATCACAACATCGAACACACATGTATCAGTATCAGAAAGGAAGAAATTCGCAGAATTCAAAAACACACCAAGGGAAGCCATCAACAACAACACAATAGCTAATGCGAAAAGACGAGAAAGGCGAAGGAAGATATTCGTAAAGCTACTGACTTGCGCATCGGAGCAAAGCGAGATTCGAAATCACACAAGCAATCCACCCAGATTCAATCTCACACCACGAACCGTCGTGACAGCTGCTCGTTCGACGCCGTTGACACCCGATGACGACCCATCGCCATCCACGACGCCCTCCAGAGTCGTTACGCAACCGTCCTCCGCCTTGCCGATCCCTTTCTCCCCGGAGAACCGCCAAATCTTCTCTTTAAGCATCGACGCGTATGAGGTAGTTACTCTCTTGCTTTTTTACCCTTTTATGTGGTTGATGTTGTTGTCGATATTTGGATTTTGTTTGCCATTGTTTGAAAAAGAAGAATGATAAGAAAGAGAGATGTTTTATTGTGACAGAAAGAGTGAATGAGAAATGAGGGATGAGAGGAGAAGTTCGGTGGTCTTATATTTACTTTAACTTTTTCTTTGACTTTTTCCTTGCCATGTGTCATTACGTAAGTTAAGAAATGTGTTTACTTTGGATAGCTGAACGTGTGTATGTGTGAGGTCAGTCTGCCCTTCCTTCTTTGCCACATTTTTTTCATATTTTCTTTATTATTAGTTTTGTTTATTATGTGGTTTAGAATTAAGGTTAGGCAGGATATACCTTGGGCCTGGTGCGATTGATGTTGTCTCTCCCATCCGAGATTCTACACCCACTTTGACTACAACTTAAATTTAATTTACTTAAGCTAATTAAATTTCAGTTTATTTAGTTATGTTTAGGTAGTTTGAATTAGAATTTAGAGTTTGAATTTAGCTTAATTAGTTTTAAATTAATTTATTTTCTTAATCCTAAAATTTTTAAAAAGATACTGCTTATTTAGTTCTCAGTCCTAAATTCTCTTTTTTAGATATTATCTATTTTAATTTTAATTTTTTAAATAACTTCTTCTCCTTATTTCAAGCAATAAATAACATAAATAATAACAAGAGGTTCCCGTAGAGTACTACGGACGTTTAGAATGCTAATACCTTCCCTAGGCGTAACCAACCCCCGAACCTTAGATCTCTTAGGTTTTTTTATCTTTAACCCTTTCCTTTGGATAAAATAAAGACCGGTGGTGAATTTCAAAAATTGCGATTCAAGTTAACCTAATAGCTTGGCATTCGATTCTCACCGCGACACTCGGCAACATCGAGCTCCTCGAGCAATGTCGGGGAGGAAGAAGAACTGGATGTCATGGAGGAAGACGTTGAAGGATTCTGTGCGGAAGAGTGGGAGGCGGCCGAACCTTCCGAGCATATTTCTACGTTCGCAAAGTCTTTGGCGGACGTCTTTACGGAGGTAGGACTAGAAGGGGAGTGAAAGAGCTGGGACTGAGGCTGCCTTTCACTGATTTCCAGCGGTCGGTGTTCGAGCATCTGAAGCTGGCACCCTTTCAACTTCACCCTAATTCGCTGGCCTTCATCCGGGCTTTTGAATTGGTGTGCGAGCATCTCGCTCTGGGGACTACTCTCCCTCTGTTCTTCGCTGTTTTCCATCTTCAAAGGCAGCTGGCGGGGAAGAAGTACGGATGGGTTTCCTTGAAGCAGCCCAAAAAGTTATTTAAGTCGTTCTCGGAGTCAATCTGAACGTTCAAGGAACGGTATTTCATCATAGAACCCGTGTCCGAGGTTGCCCAGGATAGCACATATATCTGGGAGATAGAGGTCGACGAAGATGGGAATGAGCTGCTCAACGAGGAGGAAAGTATATTGGGCAGAGGCTGTACATGTTTCCCATCCGCTGGGCACCCGACCATTTCTCCAAGAAGCCCAGCGCTTATGTCTTCCAACCGAGCGAGCTGCGCGAGCAGGACGCCGTGGCTTACGAGAAGCTGGTGAACTGGGTCAACTCCTTCAGTGTTGCAAGTTGCTGGACGGGCAAGGGTAACCCTATCTTCGAGGAGGATGGGAGCCAGAGAGTTGAGCACAGATTCGTCAATGTTAAGGCACTGCTGGAGTGCAAGACTCCCGCGGATGTTGAGAAGCTGCTCGGTAGTCTTGGTAATTTAGATTTTGTTTGTGTTATCTCTTTTCCACGTAGCTAACGTGCTCGTCTTTTCATTTGTGCAGGTGAGATGCCTCAAGCTCGTGATCGCATGGTGAGGAATGCTATGGCGAGGAATAAAGCTGGAGCGGCTCCTCCTAAGACCCGGCCTGCTGGTGCTCGTGCTCCTCCCCTTGTTCAAACTGCCGTGGGGACCTCTTCTTCTCCCTCTCCTGCTCCACGGGGATCTCCTCTGCCTTTGACCGGGCGGGCGAAGCGGCCAAGGACATTAGGTGTTGTGGACCTTACCCGTGTGTCGGAGAAGGGGAAGTTTGAGTTACCTCCGTGCATCCTTGACAGGAGATTCTTTGAAGGGAACTCTTTGGTCGTCCCTCGGGCGGAATCCCTTTGCTTGGAAGGCATGGATCGCCCGAGCAAGAGGGAGCTGGTGGCCCAGAATGCTTCTGCTCTGGTCAGAATGTTAGAGATGGCTGCTGTCTACACCGAAGGGGATTCTACGCTTGATGTAACAGCCCGGGCCCCTCGCAAGGCGATCCCGACACTGCCACCTCACGATCTTCTCTACCCCCCTCTCTAGTAGAGTTTTTGCCTTCCGTGGGAATCGAACCATGTACCCTGGGGTTCAAGTACATGTTCAATCCATTCCCACGGAAGGCAAAAACTCTACTAGAGAGGGGGGTAGAGAAGATCGTGAGGTGGCAGTGTCGGGATCGCCTTGCGAGGGGCCCGGGCTGTTACACTTGAGTCCGAACTCAACGCTGCCCGGGCTTCTGAGGCGGCCCTCAAGGAGGAAGTTAAGAGTGCCCGTGAAGCTCGGAAGAAGGCCGAGGAGGAGACGGCTAGGTTGAAAGAGGATGTCACCAAGCTGGCGGCGGAGAAAAAGGCTGTCGAGGAACTGAACAAAGAGTTGATGGCGGCCAGTGCCCCGGGTGCCGATGAACCGGATGAGATAAAAGAGTTGAAGATTAGGGCTGACCTGGTTGCCCGCATCCTGTTGGCCGAAGATGACGGTATCGCCGTGGCAGTGGAGTCTTTCGAAAGCGCCGTGGCTCAGTTGCGGGTGGTGAACCCTGGGTTTGAGATCTCGACCGAGGGCCCTCACTATCTTGCGCGCGTTGAGGATGGTCGCATTGTCTTGCCCGCAGGCTTTGCTCTAGATACCCCCGAGGCCCAGCTTGAGGACCAGCCCGAGGAGGACCAGAGACCTGAGCCTGTGTCAGCCGAGCAAGCGGATGAATGAGGAGTGTTGTTATTTTGATGTTGTTGTATCTTGTCCAGCCTGCGCGCCGTTGAATTATTTGTAATTTTATTTTTGGGGGCATGGCCCTATTTTATGTAATAATGCACAATCGTGGCCCTTGTGGCCCTCTGTTATGTTAATTATATTTCTGTCTTCTTTGCGTGCATGATTTTACTTGCGTTTATTTTTGCTAAGTGTTGTATGCATGCTTGCTGTGAACGTATGTCTGCCCGCGTTTGGGAGCTTTTGACTTGTGCGAATATTTATGGGGGATTGCTCGATGTAGATGTGTTCGACAGTATGGGGAACTAGTCGAACGGCCGGGGAATATCCTGGCTGGGGAGCGGAGCTCAGGTCGCGTTTGAGGTCTGAGTTCGTGGCGTGAACGTCCCATCGCGAGCTGGGGTTCTGCCAATCATGGTACTTTGACGACGGCGATCCTCGATCGAGGACCGATGTCGAGCAACTGCCCAGCTCGTTACTGAGCGGGGTTGTGCTTTAATCGTATGCGACGCTTGTACCTAAACACGCATAGTGGTCGGTGGTTGACGTTCGTCGTTGCGACGAGTCGAATCGAGGATTTAGCTGTAGTATTGTTTTAGCTTTTCGGGGTTCCATGGTCGAGCGAGTTCTTCCCCAGTGAGATGTTCTAGGTAGTAGGCCCCATTTTCCGTTTTTGCCCGGATGCGATAGGGTCCCTCCTAGTTGGCTGCTAGCTTGCCTTCGCGAGAGTCTTTGTGGTTTCTTCTTAGGACAAGGCTTCCCACGTCGAACTCTCGTCGTATCACTTTGGCGTTGTGCCTGATGGTGATCTTTTGTTTCAGTGAGGCCTCGCGGAGAGCTGCCCCGATTCTGATTTCCTCGACGAGGTCGAGCTATTCCCTTAAAGATTCGTCGTTCATTTCCTCGTCTAGGGGCGACTCTGTCCGCCTAGAGGGCACTTGAACTTCGACGGGAATTACAGCCTCGGTTCTGTATGCTAAACGGAAAGGTGTTTCCCCGATCGTTGAATGGGGAGTTGTACGGTAAGCCCAGAGCACGCTGTGTAGCTCCTCGACCCATGCTTTCTTTGTTTCGTCTAGCCTTCGCTTGAGGCAACGAAGGATGACTCGGTTAGCTGCCTCAGCCTGCCCGTTTATTTGGGGGTGTTCAACGAATACGAAGTGTTGCTTCGTGCCCAGTTGGCCAACGAAGTCCTGGAACTTCTTGTCCGTGAACTGCGTCCCGTTGTCCGTTACTATCGCTTGGGGAATACCGAAACGTGCAAGGATGTTTCGTTTGTAGAAACCCAGGATGTTGAGGGCAGTTATTTTGGCTAGAGGTTCTGCTTCTATCCACTTTGTGAAATAATCCACGCCCACTACGAGGTACTTGTTCTGACTTGATCCTACCACGAAGGGTCCTAGGATGTCTAGGCCCCACCAGGCGAATGGCCACGGGGAGGACATCGTCTTGAGCTTATTAGGCGGGGCTAGGTGCATGTCCCCGTGCCGTTGGCATTTATCTCACTTCTTTACGTGCTCTTTTGCGTCGTTTTGCATAGTCGGCCAGTAGTATCCTGCTCGGAGGGCCTTTCGAGCAAGGGACCTTCCGCCGAGATGTTGGGCGTTGATTCCTTCGTGGATTTCGCGCAGGATGTGCGTGACCATTTCTTCTTCGACACATTTGAGCAGCGGAATGGAGAATCCCCGTCTGTATAGTTTGTCTTCGACTAGGACATAAGAGAAGGGCCTTCGCCTGACTATGTCGGCCTCCTTTGGGTCGGACGAGAGTTCGTCTTTGGCGAGGTAGTTGTAGACTGGGGTCATCCAACAGTTGTTGTCGCCGATCACCTGCACGTCGAGTGTCAGGGAGGCCATCTCGATGCTGGGTCGAGGGAGTACTTCTTGTATGACGGATTTGTTTCCGCCTTTCTTCTTCGTGCTGGCCAATTTGGACAGCACGTCTGCTCGTACGTTATGTTCGCGGGAAATGTGTTTCACTTCTACTGTTGTGAACTTTGCCATTTCCTTCTTTACCAGGGCCAGGTATTCGGCCAGGTTGTCGTTTTTAGCTTGGTATTCACCTCGGACCTGGAGGGCCACGAGTTGTGAATCCATGCAAATGACGCCTTCTTCCGCTCCCAGGTCATCGGCAAGGCGTAGCCCAGCGAGGAAGGCTTCGTATTCAGCCTGGTTATTGGAAGTTGGGAAAGACAGTGTGAGTGATACCTCGACGATAGTCCCTTTGTTGCTCTCCAGTATAATGCCCGCGCCGCTACCTGCCGTGCTTGAGGCACCGTCGACGAAGATGGTCCACTTGCGTGTCTCGCTCGCGGGGGAGTCCGCGAATGTCATCTCCGCGACGAAATCGGCCAAAGCTTGGGCCTTAAGGGCTTTTCTCCCTTCGTACCGGATGTCAAATTCGAACAGTTCTAGCGACCATTTAAGCATTCGTCCGGCCATATCTGGTCGTCCAAGCAGTTGCTTTATGGACTGATCTGTTCGAACCACGATCGTGTGGGCTAGGAAGTTGTGCCTTAACCTCCTGGCAGCGTTGATGAGGGACAATGCCACCTTCTCTATCTGCTGGTATCGTAACTCTGGTCCTTGTAGCGCCTTGCTCGTGAAATAAATGGGCTTCTGCCCGTCAGGTGTCTCGCGGATGAGAGCGGCGCTCACTGCTTCGGCTGTTACGGCCAAGTATAGGTATAGTGTTTCGCCATTGTCCGGGCGAGAGAGAACCGGAGGCTCTGAGAGTGCTCGTTTAAGATGGAGAAGGGCCTTGTCGCACTCCTCGATCCATTCGAACGCGACCTCTTTGCGGAGGAGCTTGAAGAACGGTAGGGCGTGCTGGGCGGACTTGGCCACGAAACGAGATAGTGATGCGAGCATCCCGTTGAGGGACTGGATGGATTTCTTGGACTTGGGCGTAGGGAACTCGGATAATGCCCGGCATTTGTCGGGATTGGCTTCTATTCCTCGTTCCATTAAGTAGAAGCCGAGGAATTTTCCTGCCCGGACACCGAACGTGCACTTCTCCGGATTAAAGCGCATTTTGTATTTCCTGGCCTGTTCGAAGACCTTTCGCAAGTGGGCGGTATGATCGGCTTCCTCGTGGGACTTTACGATCATGTCGTCCATGTATACTTCGAGCATGTCGCCTATTTCCCCCCGAAATACTTTATTCATCATTCGTTGGTATGTTGCTCCGGCGTTCTTCAGGCCGAAGGGCATTATGTTGTAGTAATAATTCCCTGATTCGGTCATGAAGGCCATATATTTTTTGTCGGACGTTGCCATTGGGATTTGATTGTAGCCCGAGTAGGCAGCCATGAACGATAAAAGTTTAAAACCAGCGGAATTATCAACAAGTTTATCAATATTGGGGAGGGGGTAGGCATCCTTCGAGCATGCCTTATTGAGATCGGTATAATCAACGCACATACGCCATTTTCCATTAGATTTTTTGACCAATACAACGTTGGACAGTCAACTGGTGTACTTGGCTTCCGAAATAAATTTGGCCTCGAGGAGGTCCTTTACAGCTTTTTCAGCAGCCTCCGTTTTCTTCGGAGACTGCTTTCTCCTACGTTGTGCTACGGCCTTAATGGCCGGGTCAATGGTCAGCTGGTGACATGCAGTGGACGGGTCTAAACTGGGCATCTCTGCGGCGCTCCAAGCGAAGAGGTCAGCGTTCTCCTGGAGGCATGCTTTGAGCTGCTTCCTCGCGATGTCAGGTAGGTCTGCTCCGATCTTCACTCCCCGTTGGGGATCTTCGCTGAACAGAACTATCTCGAAGTCGCCATCCGGGATTGGGCGCATCGGATAGGAGCTACTTCTGGATGTTGTAGACGGGCCGGCTGATGCTGCTCGTTCCTCCTGAAGGTCCTCGGGGAAGCGGCTGTCGAGGTCGATAGAGTCGACCTGGTGCAGAGGCTTGGCTTCCTCGAAGCTGCTTGGCAGTGTTGGCTTGCTCGACACCTTTGGCTTGGGCGCAATGGTGTTGAGTCCCTTTGTGGCTGCTTCGAAACACCGTCGGGCAGCTTCTATATCACCATGGAGGGTGGCGACATTCCCTTTCGAAGTGTAATACTTCATCTTCAGGTGGACGGTTGAGGGCACCGCTACTAATTCGGCCAACGTTAGCCTTCCGAAAATGCACTGGTAAAGCGACGGGCAGTCGATTACCAGGAACTGCACCTTGATGGATCTGGCCGTTTCTGCTGATCCGAAGGTCACGATCAGCTCGACGTAACCCCATGGCTTTGTTACGGACCCATTGAATCCCTGCAAGTCGGATCCCACATAAGGAGTGAGGTGAGATTCGTCCAGCTGAAGCGTTGAGAACAGCTGGGAGTACATGATGTCGACCGAGCTGCCCTGGTCAACAAGTATCCTGCGAACGTCGAAGTTCGCCATCCGGGCTCTGACGAGCATAGGTATGCTGGAGTTCGGGGACCCGCTGAGGAGTTCCTCCTTGTAAAAGGAGATTAGGACAGAGCCCTTCTGGGCCTGATCAAGCGTCGTCACTTTGTTGCAGCTGGTGTTGATCAGGTGGTCGAACTTCCGTTTCACGGAGCCCACAGTGACTTTGTTGAATCCCCCGCCAGAAATGACCATGGCGGATGGAAAAGTCTCCCACGGGCTGTGGGCCGCGAAATAAGGAGGGGCGTTGAGCCCGTCTGGGACGTAGAAGTCCTCTGGCCGGGATATGGACATTGCTACCTGTACGTTGGTGTCATCTGAGGAGGGTACCTCCTCCTCGACCTTCTTGGACTCTTAGGCGTCCTGCCGAGGAGCGTCCTTCTTCTTTGCAAACTGTTTCAGGTGCCCGTCCTTGATCAGTATCTCTATGGCATCCTTCAGGTGGATGCAGTCCTCTGTAGTATGGCCGTGACTTTTGTGGAAGCGGAAGTACTTCGACTTATCCACGTTTGGTCTGTTCGGCAGCTGTTTGGGGAAACGGACCCCGACTTGTTTGAACTCCGAATTGGCACATTCGGACAGAATCTTTTCCCTAGAAACGGTCAGGGGAGTGTAGTCGTGGAAGCGCCCGGAGGGTCCCTTGCTGTTGCGGGAGTCCCTCGGACGGTCCTCGTGTCTTCGTTCACCCCGACGAGATGTTGAGGCTTCCTCTCCTTTGGCGGCCCGAGCATTCTCCTGGCGGCACGATGCCCAGACGTTGCAGGCCGCAATCTTCTCCTCGTACTGGATATGAGTTTGGGATTTGAGGAGGAGGGCGTCTAAATTCCTCGGTGGGGTGAGGCCGATGGCTTTAGCAAAATCGGAGTCCGGGAGGACCCCTTGCTCGAGCAGGAACTTCTTCATTTTGTCCGTCGTCGGAACTTGCACTGCTTCCTTGTTGAAGCTTTCGATGTATGCTCGGAGAGGTTTGTCTTTCCTCTGGATTATGGCTCCGAGGGAAGCCTCGGTTTTGGGGTGGTGGCGAGATGCTGTGAAGTGTCGCGAGAACATCCTGCCGAGCTATTTCCACGAGGTAATGGACTCCTCGGGCAGTTGTTTATACCATGTCATTGCTCCTTTCCGAAGCGTGGTCAGGAACAGTCTGCATTTGATGGCGCCCCATACGCCACAGTAGTCTAAGAGGGCATCGATATTCTCGATGTGCTCGTCTGGGTCAGTGGTCCCGTCGTATGTGCCAAGTGACGGGGGTTTCTCCAAGCCTTTCGGGAGGCGGGTGGCCAGGATCTCCTGGGACAACGGGCCGCGAGGCTCGTCGTCGTCGCTGGAACTGGTATATGATGGTGACCGGATGGGCTGCTCGCGTCGGCGGTTCCTTCATGGAAAAGGTGAGTGGTTCCTTTGAGGGGAAGGTGAGCGTGTCCGTCTTTTGGACTTGATCAAAGACTCCTCGTTCCTTCGAGTCCTTTTGTGGTCATGAGCGTACTGGTCACGCGGGGAGATCTGGTCGCGCTTTTGGGCTATGCGAGGATCTTGCTCATGGCGCAGTCTTTGGTCGATTTCTCTCCGGGGTTGCGGGCTTCTTGATTGTCGCTGATTTCTCCGCGTAGGAGGGGATCTTGGACTGCGAGACTCTTCCAGTGCCCCGATCCTCTCGTTTTGCTGCAGGATCAGGGTGTTGGTTTTGTTGAGGGCCTCCAGGAGGGCTGTCACGGCCGGGTCGGCGCTAGGCGGAACAGGAACGGGCTGGAGGTCGAGAGACGATTGATCGTTGTGGCGTTCAGCAGGAGTTGGGGAAGGAGAAGTGGTGGCTCCATCCCTAAGGAAATGGGCATCTCGGAGGAGAGATGATTGGCCGTCAACATCAGATTTGTTGACGGGGAGGATGGTGGAATGAAGAGCATCCTGGGTGCGATCTTGGGAGGCCATGATCGTGATGATGTTCGAAAGTTGTTTTGATCTTTGGTTAAAGAAAGAAGGGGAGAACAAAGCTTCCCACAGACGACGCCACTGATCGTGAAGGCTGGATCAGATCCTGTAGAATCAGGCCACCAAGTGCGTCAGGGACGCTGGTCGTATGGAGAGGAGGAGGGGGTGTACCTGCAAGGCACTCCGACGCTCAAGTAAGTAAAGGTCAGAGAAAAAGGGGCAAGTACAAAGAGTGAATTCTTAGGGTGAATATTCGATACCTGACCCTCTCAAGCGAGAGGATTTATATAGAGCCCCCAGCACGTGGCCAACGGTCCTATTTTCGGAGCGAAATAACCGTTTTCCCCAAAGAATAGGTAACTGCCCAAACTAGCAGTTATGTCGGCCAGGGTGCCCAAAACTAGCCGTTATGTCGGGCATAGGCATTGTTCCAGGCACCTGCCCGTAGCTGTTCGGGGAGCAGTGAAGCCGTGCGTGACGGGCAGTAATTCCGGGAAGGAACGTTGCATTCCTTGCCCGGTTGGAGGGGCAGAAAGGTCACTTTTGTCCCTCTGTGGATTGGACTTAGGCAATTTGGGCCGCTCTGGAGCAGAGGAGGATTGGGCCAATCCTAGCCATTGGTCCAGTCCAGAACACAAGTATTTCAAAAAACATACATTTTTTTGATAAGTACATTTTTATTCTTTTATAAAATGTTAATTAGTATTTCAATATCTAATGCATTAAATACAAGTATTTAAAAAAAATATTTTTTTAAACTCTTAAAGAGTATCCCTAGGATACTTGTTAGCTTTTTTCTTAAAAATTCAATATTTTTAAAATGTAAAATTATGTATTAAACTATGTTCTGGACTAGGCCAGCGCCTGCCCATCAGTCGTGCAGGCCCAACCTAATATCATGCAACGCAGTCCATTAAGGCTCAATTTTCTTCCTCGTCGGGCACGACTAGATCCCATCATCGTCGAGCAGACACTATAAGGACCGGGGAGAGAACAAACATCCTCCCGCGTCCTCCACGTACTCCTCCCGCGGGAACACGTAAACTGGTAACTACCCACCTTCGAAAGAGTCGGTCTACCCACTTTCCGGAGATCTCGGGACAGTTACTCCAGGGCGAAGACCACGTGCTGGTCTTGTCTACGCCACGTAAGCCCTCGCAGTTATCTGCATTGGGCCTAGCAATCCAACCCAGTGCAGACGACCGTTGGCCCAGCGCTTGGGGCACAATATAAATACCCTCTCTCACGACGGGGTCATGTATTCTATTCTTATTCTTACTCTCACTTTTTGTACTTGCTTGCTCCATTCCTGACTTTGGCATCGGAGTACCTTGCAGGTACAACCCTCCCCCCCAATCGTCTCATCACCACTGGAGTAGCGGAGCTCACGATGTTTGCTGGCCACTAATCTACTTTCTGATCAGGTACGATCAGTGGCGCCGCCTGTGGGAAGTAAACTCATACAGAGGGAGTCTCATCCCTTTGAATCTCGAATAGATGCGATGGTGTGCTAGAGGTTTGTACACCATTCAGTTCTTCGAGGAGCCCTCGCACCAATTCTCGACAGTGGCGAAGGCATCATGGGAGTCCGTAGCAAATAGAGACTGGACGCCCAGAGGCTCATCGCTAGCGCAGTCTTCAGGTGGCCGCTCCTCATCACCAGTGATCGGCGCCAATGGGGAGTCGGGCTCATCGTTGGTCTCTATGATTCCCGCAGCCATGGTCGCCATTTTACCTGAAAAGCAAAGGGAATTGGTGAATTCGATAGTCCAGATCAAACTCACCCTTCCACCGCAAATCAAGTGAAAGGGCAAAGAAAAGATACGAGGAACTGCTCAGAAAACGTCCCCGACCAGAGCCTTCCTCGGGAATGTCCCGCGTTGGGGAAGCATCCCTCTGACCACGATTACTGAGGGTGCTCACCCCTTGGACCTCCCCGCGCTGGGGAGACATGAAGCTCGAGGACACACGCAGATATGCTCGGGGTGTCCATCGAACGTCCCCGGGACCTTCATCAGGTCCCCGACTTCTTCATCCCAGTTCCCCGGGGCATTCATCAAAAATTTAAAGAAGCCCCGCCGCTTTCGCCAGAAATTCCGTGGCCTCCCCGAGAACTTCATCAGTTCGCCAGAGAAACCATCGTAGAAAACATAAAACAGAAAAAAGGAGTCAAAAACTTACTTGAAACATTAGTTGGGAATCTCCGGTGCGGCGGCGTATGGTGGAAGGACGGCGACGAAAGCTAAGGACAAAGAGAGGGAGTGGTGAGCGGAGAGAGTGGGAACGCGCAAATGCCCCGAACCCGACTCTATTTATAGAGTCGTCACAGGACTCGAGGCTTCCAATGCCTAGGGTCCTAGCCGCCCTAGGCATTGATGATGAGTGACACGTGGCACTCGAGGCCCCGCGCACGTCATTTCGCTTCCCTGTGTGCCCGCGGCATAAGCGCGTTTGTATCCTTTCATTCCTGACTTTGGCATCGGAGTACCGTGCAGGTACACCCCCCCCAACCGTCTCATCACCACTGGAGCAGCGGAGCTCACGACGTTTGCTGGCCACTAATCTACTTTCTAATCAGGTACGATCATAATTAATTTGAATAACATTTATAGTAATAGAGTAAAAATAAATAATAAAATTATTTTTAAGTATATTTTAATTAGTATGGATTCAGTATTGGTTGAATTTCAGTCAAACCTTTATACTTTGAACTCTTGTTCAATGTTCTATCCAATTTTAATTACTTTAATATATATATTTCCTACATTCGTTTTTAATATTTTGTTAAAGAATCTTAATACTTTTGTCAGAGAGATGAATGCAATTAGATTATAAATAGAGAATGAAAAATTCTTAGATATAAACAATCATCTCTCCTTCGTTTCACAACTATCTCATGTTTCCAATTAAAAAAAGAAATTATATTTTAAATAAATATAAAATTTTCTCTCTTCTTATTGAATGTTTATAAAAATATGAATTTAGGTATGTTTTCATGCAAGTATTTCTGATAGGGAATAATATTAAATGAAAAACATAACAATTTTCATAAAGCATAACAAAAATTATCAATATTGTAATAATGATTTTATGGTATAAAATCTACAAAATAATAGTAACATAAATTTGAAATTTAATATTATTGATTATGTTTTAATAAATTATAATATTTATATTGATAGTTGATATATTATAATTTTTAAAATTAATACAAAATAAACAAATATAACGTGAAGTAGATAGTAAATTATAGATTGTCGGGAGGCAACCCAACCATATTTTATAAATTTTCTTTAAAATTAGATTTTAATTAGGTAGATGAACTTAAAATCACAATGATGAAAAAATCATGCTAAACCACAAAAATGTGGGCTTGCTAGGCATAAAATGGCCAATACATTTCTCTCCCGGCGCACCCAAGGGAAACTCAAAAGCTTGATAAACAAACTCTCGACTATGGCGACATAGCTCGCCCAGCAAGAAGTTTGTTCCAAGACTTTGAAAAATGTGAACAGACACAAATTTAAGTTTCCCCACTCAAAGTTCGTCACTCGTTTCACTTCTCTCATTTGCGAAAAACCCTAACTCGCATAAGAGAACACCATTAAAGGTCAAAATCTTTACCAATTCAGACTTCGATTTGTTTCAGAGATTGCTCATGTATGTTATGGTACTTTACTTTTCTCAATTTTCTCATTCATTATGGACATTGCTCAACTGTGCTATGAATGTATGAATTTAAGATTTAGGGTAACAATATTACTCTATAGATATATAATATGAAATAGTACAACTGGTGTACTTGAAAAATTGAATTAGAACTTGAATAGATAAAAAAGAGAAAATTTTGCATGAGAGAGACAAATAGGTATACTACGAACTTTGATGAATATGAAATTATTCATTACTTGAGCAATGTATTTGTATACCTAACTTGTTTGTCTGATACAAAGTATCTATGGAATAACCATATTATCAAGTTTTTTAGCTAATACAAAAATTTTGTCGTATTAGGCTAACTATTCCAAAATTTCATATATGTTGTTATATGTTTCATATGGCTTCTGAAGATCACACATTGGTCGAAAGAGACAATGTTCTAACATTGATTCACGTGCATTACCATATAATGAGCACAGATTTTGAAGTTTTAGGCATGAACATTTCTACACTGAGCTGGAAATCAGGACATAATTCAAGAAAAGATGGTTGAGTTAGGAGATCCAAGTGAATATTCAGATATGGTACAAGAGATTAACGCACAGGGTTGGGGTATTTTGGAAAACCTAACTGAAGTTGTGAACATCGACATTGTGCGAGAGTTTTATGCTAATGTTAAACCCACTAACGACTCACCTTAGGGAAGACTATTTTGGGTTATGGAAAGAACTGTTGCATTCTATTGGGATGTCATTCATGCCTACATTGAAGACGATTATGTGGCAACCCCTGATCACTTGGACTAGTTCGCAAGGCATCAAGCAAATGGAAGATGGAATTATGATAAGATGTCCAATGTCATTTATGAAGCATGAAAAACATATGAAGTGAGATAAGACCAATACTACAAAATACACCTTCGGTAACATAATAATACTACGATTATGCCTTTCACCGTTGTAATATCGCAAACTAGAAGCGCTTAATGCTTATTTATTTTTTTGAAAGATATTTAATCACGGTTGATATAAACAATTATGGTGATAAAGTGAGTGGTACAAGGTTCGAATCCTGGCAACTACATTTTTTCCATATTTCCTATTACAAAAAGCGTGTGTCACTTAATTTCATAAATAAATAAAAAAATGAAAATTATTTAATCACGGTTTTAATATTCAACCGTTGTAATATGATTTATACAACCTCTGTACTTCCAAAAAGAGAGAAAACGCTCTTCCTAAAATAGAGAAACGACTATAATGATGATTGAATTTTTTTCTTCATTTCTCAAGAAGGTCACAAGTCATTCAAGAATATCAACCATTAGAAGTAATCATTGCAAGGATTAAGTCATCGGATGTTTCATCTTCAATCTCTTCTATAAATGCACAGTTTCATATAATGAATTTCCAATTCTTCAAATTATTCTTCTTAACTTCATATTGCAACATGAGTTCTCCATCTTAGAATGCTAACAAAAATATATCAACTGAAGTCACCATAGTACAACACCATGATCAAAAGTCAACTGAAGAGGTTCAACCATTTAGATCGACTGTTGTCAGGAATATACTTAGGGTTAGGAAGTCCAAGAAGAAGAAGAACCTGAAGAAGAAGAAGAAAAAGGTGTCGAGGAAGATTTGTTACTATGATTCTGACGAGGGCAGTGAGGAGAGAGTCATAGATTATGAAGATTTCTTTGCTGATAGGGGTTATTGTTGCGACATTGACAAAATTATGTAATAAAAAAATTATGTTTTATGTACTCTTCCCTTTTGGACCTCTTAATGAAATTATGTTTTATATACTCTTTCATTTATATACTATTTCCTCTTTACAAAAAATTGTATAAGCCAACAAAAATAACAACAGTAATAAAGAATAATAAATAACAACAATTAAAAACTCTCTCACCATTGCGTTCATAAATAGATAAAAAATTAAAATTTATATAACCACGGTTTTACAATACAATCGTTGTAAAATTTGAACATTGCATCACGGTTTTTCTTTCTAACCGTGATGAAAAGTGATATTTTTAAGTATATAAGCGAAAATATCTATCTTTCAGTACATAACAGTCGTTTCTCTCAAAAGAAAACCCTAACATATTTCACTCTTCTCTCTCTCAACATAACCTTAACATCCATCTTACTCTTTAAACATACTTCAACCTTAAGATTCGTCTTCACCAATTGATATCTTGAGGTTCGTTCATTAAACTTATGCTTCGATTTTGTTTACGTTTCTTGTTTAAAATAGGTTCTAATTTTTTCATTTGGTGAGTGTTCTCAATTTTTCAGATTCGTCTTCACTACGTTAACAAAGCGCATACTTTGGCTATGATATATATGGTTTGTGTATCTATGAAGAAAAATACAATAAATATGAAGCTATTGTGTAAATTTCATTCACCTTCTACTTCTTCATAGCTTCATAAACTAGATGAACTTCATAATTTGTTCCAGATCCATTATTAGTTTAAAAAAAAGGTGCATTCTTGAAACATTACATAATATCTTGAGCTGTTGTGTGTTGTTGTTACATTTTTCATTTATTTTGTTGTATGTTGTTGTGTTGTTGATAAGGTTGTTGTATGTTGTTGTTGTTGATTAATATTTTCAGAACAAGAACTTCTTGTGACTTAGCAATGTTTTGTTCTTGTTCTGAAAACAATGATAAATGTTTTGTTCTTGTAGATAAATGTTGTTGTATGTGTTGATGATTCATGTTTTCAGAACAATAATAAAACATTGCTAAGTCACAAGAAAGAAGATTCTTATGATTTAGGAATGTTTTGTTCTTTAAATTTTTATATGCTATGTAGATGAAGTTCAGTTTATTATATGCTACGTAGATTGTTTGTTTCACTAACCCTTCACTGAAAATACATTTCACTTAAATTGACATAGAAACTTAAAATCTGAAAATTAAGTTGTATTTGAAAACCAACTTATATCAATCAATGTTTTTCGAATTGCGTCCGTCTCATCGTTCATTTCACGCTGTTTAACATATAGAATGTGAGTCAATGACCTGATTCCTTCATCACATCAATATTTTTTCTTATAGTTTAATTTGAATAACAATAATTTATTGATATTATTCAAATTAAACTAGAATAGAAGGAATTAATGTCATGGAGGAATTAGACTATTGAACCACATTCTATATGTTAAAGAGCGGTAAATGAATGATTAGACGCATGCAATTTGGAAAACAGTGGTTTGTGTAAGTTGGTTTTCAAGAATAGTTTAATTTTCAGATTATATATTTCTTCATCAATTTGAATGGTTGTATGTTTTTGTGAGGTTTATTGAAAAACAAGCAATCTACATATATAGTTTAACTGTGATTAAATCTTATTTTTATAAATGTATATACCACAACAGTTGATACTAGTAACTGTTGTGGTAGGTATCGCACGTCCTGCCTTACTATCATGGTCTCGCATTTGTGGTGGAAAGCATCAGACATACAATCACCTCTTACCTCACAACGGATGGTTAGGCGTTATGATATCCCTTTTCTAACTGTTGTCATATGTCTTTTCCGTAGTAGTGGACGGACTTCAAGCCTGTTTCAAAATATCTGACTTGATCACCCAAGCTCAGATTTGGACAACCTTCCTTATTAACAATAATACACATGTAAGTCACACATCATTCACTCCAATAAAAACCGCTCAGTTAATCTGCTTCTTGAGGATGAAGATTATTGCCTCTCACGAGGAAGTATCTTCTCGCATACCTTTTAGAAGAGTTCTTTCTGATCTTTTCCTTTAACAAGGCATTGTTGATAATGTGCAGAAGACAGGGTTGACGGAGGCTTTGGAGACTCACTGGAGTCTGAAGCTCGAAGTAGCTTAGGACCCTCTTGTGTTGGATTCTCTCCCCTCTAGTTTCTTTTTTCCTTAATTTTCTTTTATTATTGTCTTCTTGTTATTTATATTCTTTTATATTATTTTGTTCTTCAATGAAAATTTCTTTTTCTTTTCTCTTTTGTTTACTTTTTGTTCCTGCTTTTACTTTCAGTTTGTTTTTGTTTATCTTTTTTATTGATGACAAATGGGGAGAAAATGAATATGATTTTGATATATATTGTAACCATTAATAAACCCAAACATGGTAAAATCATTTGAACAACAATTTTTTTTTTCTTTCTAAATCTCAACTCATAGGAAACTTACAAACCTCGCTCTGAAAAAACTAAGAAAAACATGATAAAGTACTCGGAGGACTTACAAACCTAACTCTGAAGAAACTATCAAATTTGTTAAAATATAAAATTTAGGGGGAGCTTACAAACTTATCTCTGATGTTTTATAAAAGTGTTTATCCTAGTAAAAATTATTCATCAAAATACATGGATTTGTCATCATCAAAAGGGGGTGATTGTTGGAACAAGTTTGGTTCTACAACTATCCTCGAGTTTTGATGATAACAAAATGTAGAGAATAATTTTTTACTCTAACTATTTTGCTAAGTGTGTAGAAAATTGGAAACAGACAGTGACTCCGAAGACGTCCAGACTCTGAACCGAAGGATATGCTAAAAGTGTGTTTTACAAATAAGTCAACTCTGATGTATGAAGTTAACTCTAATATATCAATAGTCAACGTCTCTGAACATAAACCATCCAGATAAACTCTAATAAAAGTTATGACTACAAGCTTCTGAAAGTCTCAGGATCCAATTCTCTAAAGGCTCTGATAGTCTCACCAAGTTTTGAAGACAAACTCTGATCTCTGCTAAAGTTTCATCAAATTGTATTATAAGCCTCTGACTAAAAGTTTTGAATCAAAAAGTCAACGACTAATCGATGTGACATAAGTACAAAAGCAAATCTATTAGAAATAATAATTTATATTTTAATTTATATTCACAAACTTAGTCATTAAGTTTGTTAGAGGGTATTTTAGTATTTTATTTGTTGCTTTTGTAACCCTAGTTTTAGCTTATAAATAGATTAGTGGTAGTTGGTGATTTTGTAATCCTTTGTAGCCGTCATTCTATTATAATATATTCTACTCCTTTTCATCCATTATTCACCTTGTACACCAATAATTGGTATCTAGAGCTCTGGTTCGGATCCACGGGAAAACACGGGAAACACGAGTGAAACGTGAGGCTTTGTGTGATTGATTTTTGTTTCTTGGATTCGTGTTGAATCTTGAACAAAAATCTGATCAGAATCATAATTTCTGATTCTGTGGGGTTGGGAAACACTGTGTGGTGAGATCTGAGTGTACTGTACAAGGTTGAAGATTAACGGAAACGGCGGCATGAACACCAAGCTTCCAGTATTTGATGGCAAAAACTGGACTCGTTGGATGATTCAGATGCGTGTACTGTTCGGTGCTCAAGATGTTCTGGATCTTGTCACTGAAGGTTATGTTCCGGTAGCAGCAGATGCAACGGAGGAACAGAAGAACGCGCAGAAGGATACAAGGAAGAAAGATCAGAAAGCATTGTTTTACATCCATCAGTGTGTGGATGCAAATGTGTTTGAGAAAATTGCAGATTCAACGACGGCAAAGGTTGCGTGGGACACACTTGTCAGATGTTACAGTGGTGACGCATCAGTGAAGAAGGTGAAGCTTCAGTCTCTATGAAAGCAGTATGAGAATCTCAACATGAAGACCAATGAGAAAGTTTCTGAGAACATCTCCAGAATGATTCTGATCACTAATGAGATGAAGGCGTGTGGAGAAACTCTTTCTGAACAAGTAATCATTGAGAAGGTATTGAGATCCCTTACTCCTCAGTTTGATTACATTGTGGTAGCATTAGAACATTCTAAGGATCTGAGCACCATGAGAATTGAAGAGCTGCAAAGCAGTCTAGAAGCGCAAGAGTTGCGTCTGACTGAGAGAACTTCTGAAAGGGAAGTAGAGCAGCAGGCTCTGAAAGCAATTTTTGATAAGAAGCAGTCTTGGTCGGAAGCCAGGAGAAGATCTGATGGTGGTCAGAAGTTAGAAACCTCAACTTCTGATAGGTAAAAGAATGCTCAGAAGGGAAAAGAGAAGTATGACAAGAAGAAGATCCAATGTTACTGTTGCAAGAAGTTTGGTCACTTTGCTAGAGATTGTTGGTCAAACAAAGAAAGGAAGTCAGAAGAAGCAAATATAGCCAGAAGTTCTGATGATGAATTTGTGCTACTGATGGCTTCTGAATCTGATGATACGAATTTGGCAGACTGGTGGTATATGGACACTGGCTGCTCAAATCATCTTACTGGAAATAAGAAATGGCTGGTTTATTTTGACTCTGAGAAGAGGACTAAGATCAGATGTGCTGATGACAAATATCTTAACGCTGAAGGTATGGGAAATGTCAGAGTTGTTCTGAACAATGGGAAAACAGCATTGATTCAGAAAGTGTGGTATGTACCTGGCATAAAAAGCAATCTGATGAGCGTGGAATAATTAATTGAGAAAGGTTTTTCAGTTACCATGAAGGACAATCTTCTGAAGTTGTATGACTGTAATCAGAAGCTGATTATGGACTCAGAACAGGGAAGGAATAGAACATTCAAGGTGAATGTCAGAACTTCTGACTCTGAATGCCTCAGTGCAACAAGTGTTGTGGAGGAAAGTGAGCTATGGCATATAAGATTTGGTCATCTGAATTTCAGAAGCTTAGAACATCTGAATTCAAAGAAGCTGGTACATGGAATTCCTACAATTAAGAAGCCTGAGAAGTCATGCAAAGTGTGCATGGAAGGAAAGCAACCAAGATTGCCATTTGCGTCAGAAGTTGCTCCAAGAGCAAAACATGCCTTGGGAGTAGTGCATTCTGATGTGTGTGGTCCATTTCCAGTAGCATCGATCGGAGGGAATAAATACTTCGTGTCATTTGTTGATGAATTCACGAGAATGACATGGGTATCCCTTATTAAGTTCAAACACGAGGTGTTTGCTGAATTCAAGAAGTTCCGAATGAAGGTTCAGAATCAGAGTGGTCAGACTCTGAAGATTCTCAGAATCGATGGTGGGGGTGAGTATAACTCCAAAGAGTTTCATAAGTTCTGTGAGGAGAATGGAATTGAGCATGAGGTTACTGCTCCTTATACTGCTCAACACAATGGTCTTACTGAAAGAAGAAATCGTACTTTGCTTGATATGACGAGAAGCATGTTGAAGGAGAAGAAGCTTCCTCAGAACTTGTGGGGAGAAGCTGTTGCCACCGCAGCATATGTGCTAAACAGATGTCCAACGAAGAAGTTGAAGGAAATAGTTCCTATTCAGAAGTGGACTGGAGAAAAGCAAAGTGTTAGTCATCTGAAGGTGTTTGGTTCTGTTTGTTACAAACATGTTCCAGAAGCCAGAAGACAGAAGCTGGATGATAGAAGCAAAGTAATGTTACTGGTGGGGACCACAGTACAGGTGGGTATAAGCTTTATTGTCCAGAAACTAATAAAGTTGAATTCAGCAGAGACGTTATTGTGAAGGAATTAGAAGTTTGGAATTGAAATAAGTCTCAATCTGAATCTGATGTGAGAACTTCTGAAGAAAGGTCAGAACTAAGAGTTTCTGAAACTGATGGTGATTCTGACTCTGAAAGAGACTCGGAAGATGAAGGTGACTCTGATGATCCAGATTCTGATGATGATCCAGATTCTAGTGGTGATTCAGACTCTAGAAATATGCCAGACTCTGAAGATGGTCAAGGTTCTGGTGGAAGTCAACCTTCTGAAGCAAGAACTTCTGAAGGAGAAACTTCTGAAGGAGAAATTTCTGGGGTTCAAGCATCCGAACGAGATTCTGACCAAGGTCAGAGGCCACAGAAAATCAGAAACATTCCGAGAAGATTCGAGGAGTTTGACATGTTGCAAGACACTGAAGTAGATTCTGAAGGAGAAATTATTCAGTGTGCCATGTTAGTAGACTTTGAACCTGTGAGTACAGAAGAGGCTCTTAAGCAGAAGATCTGGCTGAAGGCCATGAAAGAAGAACTTGAGGCCATAGAAAGAAACAAGACTTGGAAGCTGACAGAACTTCCAAAGGACAAGAAAGCCATCAGCGTCAGATGGGTTTTCAAGCAGAAGCTAAAGCCAGATGGATCAATTGGCAAACATAAAGCGAGGTTAGTAGCAAGAGGATTTCTGCAGAAACCTGGGCTGGATTATTCTGAACAAGAAGTTCTGACAGGAAGTTCTGAACAAGAACTAGCTATGTTCAAGAAGGTGCTGATGAATGAGTTTGAAATAACTGATCTCGGGAAAATGACATACTTCCTAGGGATGGAGTTCAGATATTCTGAGAAAGGTATCATTTTGCATCAACTGAAGTATGAATGAGAACTTCTGAAGATATTTAAGCTGCAGAATTGTAAGGTTGCTATCACACCTGCAGATGCAAATCAGAAACTAGATTCTGATTCTGATGGTGAGGATGTGGATGCTACAACCTTCAAACAGTTGGTTGGTTCTCTGAGGTATTTGTGTAATACCAGACCTGATATTTGCTATGCAGTTGGAATGGTTAGCAGATTCATGAGTAAACCCAAGTGGTCCCATTACCAAGCTGCTGTCAGGATTCTGAGGTATATCAAGGGAACTCTGAAGCATGGAGTGTTATTTCCTTCTGGAAGAAAGATTGAATCAGAACTTATGAGTTATTCAGATTCTGATTGGTGTGGAGACAGTTGACAGAAGAAGTACTTCCGGATACTTGTTCAAGTTTCTGGGAGGCCCTATTTCTTGGTGTTCTAAGAAGCAACCTGTTGTTGCGTTGTCAGCCTGTGAAGCTGAATATATTGCAGGTGCTGTTACTGCATGCCAAGCTGTGTGGATTCTGAACTTGCTGGAGGATCTGAAGATCAAAGTTGACAAGCCTCTGAAGCTGATGATTGATAACAAGTCTGCAATCAATCTTGCCAGAAACCCAGTGTTGCATGGGAGAAGCAAGCATATTGAGACCAAGTATCACTTTCTGAGAAGTCAAGTTCAGAGTGGAGTGTTAGAAGTTGAGCACTGTAGCACCCAGAAACAGTTGGCAGATGTTCTGACGAAGGCTATCAAGACTGATCAATTTCTTCGCCTAAGGGATGGAATTGGTGTTGTTAGTTTTGAGGAAATATAAATTAAGGGATGGTATTAGAAATAATAATTTATATTTTAATTTATATTCACAAACTTAGTCATTAAGTTTGTTAGAGGGTATTTTAGTATTTTATTTGTTGCTTTTGTAACCCTAGTTTTAGCTTATAAATAGATTAGTGGTAGTTGGTGATTTTGTAATCCTTTGTAGCCGTCATTCTATTAAATATATTCGACTTCTTTTCATCCATTATTCACCTTGTACACCAACAAATCTACTTTCTATGTAAAGTAATGTACTTTGTACTAAAGAAGTTTTCCACGTCCCATCATCCTCACCAACTCTTCTATTGCAAGTGTCACTCTATGGTTTCATATGATGTGACCTTCATACAATGAATACTTTGAGGATAAATCCAACTTCACCAACCAATGGATCTATTTGCTTTCTATATAAAAAAATCTTTGAAGATAAAAAATATCACACTGAACAAACATCAACGCTCACACTCAAAATACATGAATAGAGTAAAATAAAAAGTGTTTCTCACACTTATACACTTAGAACATACAATCTTTGAATATTTTTGTTAAGTGTAATATTTTGGTTTAAACTTGAGTATCAGCTTGTTGAAGCATCTTGTAAACACAACAACTTGTTATATTAACTTTGGTTAATTTTCTTGAGAGCCTATGTGGAGTCAGAATTCTCAAGAAGTCATTGACGATTAGTCTTTGAGTTGTAATCCTTGAGAGATCAGGGTATAGTCATAATTTTCAAGAAGTCTTAGACAGTTGTTTTTTGAGTTGTATAATCAGTTGATTGTTAGATTAAATCCTTTTTGAAGGCGAAATCACTCACGCGGATAGACCGGACGTAACTTCGTCATCGAGTTTGAGATACATAACTCACCACTGAAATGTTAATAGAAATGATAATACCAATGAAATATTGTTTGAAATGTTGTTACCATTGAAATATTGTTTGATAATGTGTTAGAAATATAATACCACTGAAATGTTTCAACGCCAACTCTTCCATATATGTTTCATCATAACGTGTTATGTATGTTTGTAATTATCATAATTCTGATAATTCTCAAGAACTCTTGGTGAGAGGATAGTCAATTCTCAAGAACTTTTGATGTAGACGAGGAAGATGTAGCTAAGTTTAAGACGAAACAAACAAGGGTTGTTTGTACCTGATATCTATACTCTTTATCTCTATGTATGCAAGAAGACTCTGATTAGCTCAAAAGGCGTATGAGGAATATGGCTCTGGTTCTGAGTGATTTTCGTAATCTCTATTGTTACTTATTAAATGCCTGCATTTTTATATGATGATTTTGCAGTTCTATTGACACATTAGACTTCCTACTCCTAGTGCCTTGATATCTTTGAAGGCTGAAAATTAGTTTGTTACTGTTAACCCTGGTTAATTGACAGTTACCTAAAACCAAATTCAGACCATGTTTCTACTTTCTAACAAGATGTGTAACCCTGGTTTCTTACAAATTCAGCCATTAATTAGATTAGAGTCTACATAGATTTTGAAAAAGCAAACTATTTCAACATGGCAACTCAGTTATATGTTTCCACTTTTCACAGAATTGTACACAGATTTGATTAAATTTATATTACCTGTTTGTCTTCTTGAAACAAATTCTTCCCTATTATACGATTCAAACAGGAAAATGAAATCTAACATATTTTATTATGTAGAAAATTTACGATATCAAAATATCAAACAACGATAGTTTTTTTTAATTATTAAAAATCTGATTTATTTGGCAGAGAAGTACAAATAGAACAAAAATGGATATCCATCCCAGTGACAAAACTAGAGAGAAAAGGACATCCAACAAATATATCTAATGGCTTTTAAATCTAGAGTTACTGGAAACTGCGATCTTTAACAGAATGCTAATCGATATTATTTGGCAGATGCAGGGCTGGATGAGAGTCTTTGGCTCCTTGCTTTATCAGCTTTTTCCAAGTAATCTTGATGAGACCGATGTTTTGATCCTGCAAAGAAATAGAAGGTTAACAGATTAAGAAACAGATGAAATGTTTATGTGGAAACTCAAAATCAGGATCAATTTGTTCTTTAGAAGTTTGGATATTTTGATTCAAAATTCATTGCCTACAAATCCAGGTTTAATAGAACACAAATTTGGATTATAGATCACCAATTTAAATAGACAAAAAATAGGACCAAATAATGATAGAACACAAAAATACAGTGATGCAGCTGTACAGATTGTATTCTCTGTCCAAGGTACATAATAGGAACAATCTCTTTTCCAAGTTTCAGACCCTACTAAAAAAAATACAACTCACTCTATCAAATATATAACTCAAATCGTCTCATTTTGAAATATTTGTTTTCTCATAATTATTTGTCATTATAGAATACTAACGAAGTATTACTTATACTATTCCGCTAAGCAACACGTTTATTTTCTGTATCTCGGTTCGCCTAACTACTCTATTTTACCAGCTAGTTTATTAATAAAGGTATTTTAGTCAATGAAGCTCATTTTTCCATAAAAATTAGTAGACTAATGATTTTCTTAAGTTTTAAAAACACTTAATATGAGACTGGCTGAGTAGTAAATAATTACAGAAGCTCTTTTTTAATCCTAACTGCTTCACAACCACCCTTAAATTCCTAATAAATGCCGTTATACAATTCTGCTTCTAAGTATTTCCTAACCACATCGGTCATCCTTCCTATTGTTTCCTATGCTGACTTGTTGATTCATTGTGGTTTGACTCTCATAGAAGTTATAAAAAGTAGTAACATTAGGTTGAAAATTTTAAACCAAATTTTACATCAAACTTTCTTTTAGACTACATTCAAAAAATAAATCACTACATTTCAAAGTCAGATTTAACCATATCAATTTTACAAAATCACGTTGATCCAAACTTTTAGTATTGGAGTGATTAGGAGCAAGGTAGTCAAGCATGAGATCTTAAGTAGGATCGGACGGCCTGTGAAAGATCGTAAAACTAGGATCGTAGCAAGACACGTAAGATCCTATCGAAGGGAAAAATGGTAACTTCATATATATATATTTGAAGCCATTGCAGAAGAGAGAAAAAAGTGTTAAGAAAAACGATGGGAGAAGAAGAACGCAAACAGTGATAGGGAGAAGATGAACACGAACATTGATGGTAGAAGGAGAATTGGTCGTCACCATTGCCGCGGAGAAGATTAATGGCGTATTGGCGACGATAACAAGGGGCAAGAGGGGAAAACGTAATGGGGATTGGAAGATGAAGCTTGAAAGTTGCAGAGGTACCAGCACCTATTGTGAAAGATGCATTCGTTTCTGTTTTAGGGTTAGGAGGGAGAACCTAATTGAAATAGTAATCGGGTTTTCACTTAAAAATACCTAACCCAGTAAGACAGCCCTAAAAAACAGGCACAGCGCTATTTTTTTACGATTTTGTTCTAGAAAGCTCGATCTTGACCACGCCGTGCACGAAAAAAGATCTTTCTCTGATCGTAGCACTAAAAGGCAACCTCAACACGTAAGATCTTAAGATCCAGCACTCGACCTTTTGACTACCCTGATTAAGAGACCCTCCTAACAATTGCTTTCTCAAGGAATAGAACTTGATTCTGCCCTACAGTATGCTTTCTTTTCACAGACAAACTTTTATTGCAACCAAAAAAAACTATATGCATCACGCGAGTTTGCAAGGTATCTAAATTGCTTGAAGAACTTCATTTACTCATGAATCTTAGTGAAAGTGCCAGTTATATACTCAGGAAAAACAAGATATTTTAAACAATTTGAAAAAGCAGTTGCAGAGGGATACATACATAAATTCAGACCCAAGAAGATACACATCAACTAAGCAAAACATCTTAAAAACTTGGAAACAAATTTAAAATTGAAATTGAAGAAAAATTCAGAATAATAAATAACTTGAAAGGAAGGAACGAACCTCTATTCATGAGAAACCATGGTACGGAAAAGACGGCGGTGATGAGAACTAAGCCAGCGAAAACGTGCTTCTTTTCGCCGCTGTAGAGAGCGTGGTTCAATTTTGACCTAAATCCTCCACCGACTTTACCACCATCGATCTTCGTCTTGCCCGTTGCTTCGTTGCTCATTTTTCCTTCACACCTTTCTCTCTCTCTCTCTCTCTCTGATTTTATTCTTTCTTCAGCCGCTCCCAAATCAAACAAGCCCTAACATTTTGTTGTTATAATTAAAGTTTAATTATTTTTTTGGTACTCTTTTTTCATTAAAAAAATTAATTTATTCTCTAAATTTAATTTAAACTTTAAAGAATTAGTTTATTCTCTAAGTATCGCTAAATTTATTAATAATTTGTAAGTATATATTTGGCATACTCCTTCCACAACACACGACACACAAACATGAGACATGTCATATAGAATTCTTTCGATCTCTCTTCGTAATTTTAATTTGATATAATTTTATTTATTGTTTTACAAAAATTAAAATTTGTGGAAGAAAATGTTAAGTGTGTAATTTTTTGTGTTAAGCATGTTATAAGTTTTGATAGAGTTAAATTTAATATTTATTTTGTTTTATTAGTTAGTTAGTTAGAAATTATTTGGTGTGTAAGTAATTTCATCTATAAATATAAAGATATTTTACTATTGTAAGAAAGACTGCAAAAGAGAAATTTAGTAAAAATAAACGTAGAGATAAATTCTTCAGAATTTGATTCATATTTTTCCCCTTTCTCCTAAAACTATAATTTATTTATTTTTCTCAAATTCACTTTCACAAATTTCTTTTCTTTCAAATCATTGTGCGGCAGAATCATCTTGCATTCAAGAAGTGGTTGAATCACTCGAGTGAAAAGTGAGGAAAAAGATGAAAGATGAATCAGAAAGATTGATTCTCGTTCAATCAAGATTGATTCAAATTATCTCCAAATTTGGGGTTAATTCCAACATTTGGTATCTAGAGCACTGACTGCGATTACTGAGAAGCATAATATAATGAATCATCTGAACAGACATTTTTCAGCAAATATTCCAATCTTGATGGTAAGAATTTGTGTAAGAGATGAAAGTGGTTTTGTGTTATCAAGTTCTTTAGGATCTTATGGAGAATGGAGTAACACCAATTAGAGAGAATGTTACGAATAAACAAAAGGAAACACACAAATATTTTTAGAAGAAAGATTATAAAGCTCTCTTTATAATCCATTAATGTGTTGATCCAGACAACTTTGAGAAAGTTGGTGATATAGACTCAGCAGAGGAAGTATGGGACATCCTGGAGAAATCTTGGAGGCGCTGAAAAGGTGAAAAAGACAAGGTTACAAACTCACAAAAGAACTTATGAATTGCTTTAGATGGAAGAAAGTGAAAGCATTGTTGATTTCTTCACTAGGGTAACAAGACTGGTGAATCAAATCAAGATGTGTGAAGAAGTGTTGACATCAAGATCAGTAATTACAAAAATCTTGAGGTCACTGACTCCAAAATTCGTTCATGTGGTAGTTGCCCTAGAAGAATCAAAGGATTTGTCAAGCATGATAAAAGAAGAGCTTCAAGGAACGCTTGAATCTCGTGAACAAAGAATGGTTGAAAGATTTGTAAGCAAGACAAAGAGCAATGTATTATAAAAAAAATTTCGTTCACTTACAAGATTAAACTCGAAAAAATCCTATGATATATTTGTGCAAAAGATTTGAGAAAATACTAATGCTTTGAATTTTAATGTTTGGATGTCAAGAATTTTGTATTGGTAAAAAAGTACACGTGTGTATGTTTCCCTTGCAAGGGCAAGGAGACTCATAGTAGGTGTATAACATGTTTTGATGGTGAGGACTTGCTCAAGACGAAGAAAAGGTGTGTATGATGGTGTTTGAGGTTGTTTAGGGGACCAACTCATGTGAAGTGAGAGGCCCTATTGGTGGTCAGCGTTACTTGATTGTAGGCGGGCGGTTAAAATAACCGTGTTATGGTTACAATGAACGTAATGCTCTTTTAGGTTGTGGATTATGTATATGACTTAGAGTTCGTCCATTATCCCTTGAGGGGGCATATTTATAGGGGTCTATATGACCTAGGTTTCCTTGAAAAAGGCCATCGTCCACCTAGTCAAATAATGGACCGTTAAATCCCTACTTCCAAGGGAGATGTGGGTCAGTAATGACCTTAACTTTCTCTTTGTCCAAGACACGTCTTATCCTAAGTTTTTCTCATATGGGCAAGGGAAGATTAAAGGGTGAGGCGATGTCTCCCTCTAGACGACCTTTCGCTGTCTCTTCTCCTAGGGAGATCTAAGGTCATCACCATAGGCAAGGCCGTTTTCAAATATAACACTACAAATAATCGAGAACATGCAATTCTTTTCATGCTCGTGGGACTCCTCATGTCGATGACCGCTTGACATTTGTCTAAATTGGCTTCAACGCCTCTCAGCACAAAACCTAGAAATTTTCTCGCTTGAACTCGGAAGGAGCACTTGACTGGGTTTAGGCGCTTATCATATCTCCTTATTGATTATAGGATGTCCTCCAGGTCGTCGGCATGGCTATGCTCCTCCATGTCTTAATAATCATGTCGTCGACATATACCTTCAAATTTCGTCCTATCTGATGGGCAAAAATTATGTCCATGAGTCGCTGGTATGTTGTGCCAGAATTCTTGAGGCCAAATGGTATGACATTGTAGTAGTAATTAACATGGTTCCACATGAAGGCGATCTTGGGCGCAAAAAGGGGATCCATTTGGATTTGATTGTATCCTGAGTAGGCATCCATGAAACTTAACGTATGGTAACCTGACAATCTGTCGATCACACGGTCGATGTTTAGCAGTGGATATGGATCCTCGAGGCAAGCAACGTTTAAATCTATAAATTCTACACACGTGCATAATTTATTATTGGCTTTTTTCACCAGAACTATGTTAGCCAGCCATGTGGGGTATTTTGTTTCATTTATGAATCCGACGTTGGATAGATTTTCTACCCTTTCATCAATGACATCCCTTTTTTCCTAGCCTACTTTTTTGTTTTCTTTGCACCAATGGTTTGGGAGAGGAATGAATGGCAAGGTGTTGACTTACCACTTTTGTACCGATATGTGGCATGTCTAAGGAGGCTCAGGCAAACAAATCAACATTCTTTCTGAATCGGTCGACTAGCTCCCGCTCCTCCCCTGCAGACAATGAAGTGTTTATCTTCGTAACTTCATGGGCATGAGGACCTATATGGACTTCCTTCAAGTCTTTCATGGGCATGAGCCTTTCCATCTATGCGCCCAATATGGCGTCCCAACCCTTAAAGTCAGTATTTGGAACTTCAGAAGGATGTGTATCAACCGATGCAAGCTCTTTTCTTACTGTCTCTAGGATACTCATATAGCATCTACAAGCAACTTGTTTTTCTTGTCGGATGATGTCTACTCTTCCATCTAGGAGGGGATATTTCAAGGTTAAATATTGCGTGGATACGACTGCTCCCAAGGCATTGATGGTTGGGCGCCCCCGAAAAATGTTGTAAGGTGATATGGTGTCTACGATGAGGTAGCTTACATCAATAGTCTTGGTGTTCTCACCCTTGCCGTAGGTGGGTTTTAGGGTCACATAGTCCATTATTTGTATGTGTTCGATCGATAATCCTATCAGAGAGCTGTTGAATCTCTATATATTGTCCAAATTCAGTTGTAACTTCTGGAAGAAATCTTAAAATAGGACATTGGAGGAGCTACCCAGATTTATTAGGACGTACCTGATATCCCAGCTTTCGTGTTGAACGGTGATGACCAAGGGATCATTTTCGTGAGGATTAATGCCCATAGCATCCTCTTAGGAGAAAACGATGTTAACCCATGCCATTCCTATGGCGTTTCTAGGAAAGTCAGGGGATATGACGTTTGTCGTGAATACCTATTTCGCGTATCTTCTCTGGGCGGCTTTGGAAAGGCCCTTCCTAGAGATACCTTCTACAATGGTGTTGGCTTTGTGACGTGGGAACCTGTTAGTCAACTTCGAAAAAGGGGGATGATAGGGTTGGAGTGAAAAGTGTGGCCCATGTTATTTTTACCATGGCCCCACGGTGGGCGCCACTTGCTCGTCAAAAAGTACAGGTGTGAGTGTTCCCCCTGCAAGAGCAAGGTGACTCATAGGCCTTAGTATGTGTATAATACATTTTGGTGTTCTGGGCTTGCTCACAGAGGCGAGAAGTCCTATACGGTGGTGTTTGAGGTTGCTTAGGGGACCAGCTCACTCAAGGTGAGAGACCTTGTTGGTGGTCGGCGCTACTTGATTGAAGGAGGGCGATTAGAATAATCGTGTGTTATGGTTACATGAAGTGTGATGTTTTTTAAGGTTATGGATTATACATATGACTTATATTCATTCCTTTATCCCATTAAGGGATGACATATTATAGGGGTCTCTAGGACCTAAGGTTTCCTTAAAAAAGGTCATCGCCCACCTAGTCAAATAGTGGACAGTTGAACCCCTACTTCTAAAGGAGGTGTGAGTCACTAATGACCCTAACTTTATCTTTGTCCAAGATACATCTTATCCCACATTTTTCTCGTATGGGCATGGAAAGACTCAAGGGTGAGGCGATACAACCCTCTGGACGATGTTTCTTCATCGCCTATCCTAGGCCGGTTCCAGAGCATTGCCCTAGGCAAGGTATTTGGTAAATATAACACTACAAATTTAAATATAAACTCTAACTGAAATAATTCAAAATAGCTTTGAAAATAAAGAAAAAACAAAGAATATAAAAGATAAATGCTTCGAGTGTAAAGAACTAAAATTCATACATTTTCTCACAAAGTTTTTTCTCTCTGTGACTTGGATACTTAAGTTCTATAGAGAATACTTAATGAATTTTGAGACCTTTGTTTACAAGACTAAACTTGTCTTATATAT
This sequence comes from Lathyrus tuberosus, assembly GCA_022829125.1. Taxonomy (NCBI): domain Eukaryota; kingdom Viridiplantae; phylum Streptophyta; class Magnoliopsida; order Fabales; family Fabaceae; genus Lathyrus; species Lathyrus tuberosus. The sequence continues at coordinate 843,052 of JALAZF010000529.1, read as the reverse complement.
TATTACAATGTTAACCGTCAATAATGGTTATCTTTACAGGATTCAACACATACTCCCTTGTGCGGGCTTCAACCTTCTAGTCTGCCTCCACGCGTCTTCAACTTTTAAACCATTTTGAATCGATCTTGCTATTTTAAACTTCCCTTGTAAATCTCATAACTGCTTCTATCAAAGGTGTCTTCTATGAAACCTTGGATCATAGTGTCGAAATGATTAGCTACTTGTACTTAGCCTGAGAGTTTATCTCATTTCTACTTCTATCAAACATGTCAAATCATCATAACCCTTTTCGAGGTTTTAAACGTGTTTTAAAGAGAGTGATCATAATCTTGTGGATTTGTTCCTAATATTCTTCCACACCAGGCTGGGTAGGTTCCTAGTTTATCTGAACCTTGAACCCAAGAAATAGACTAAGTCTCACACATCTGATAAGTGAGTCGAACTCCCTTTTTTCCGTCAAAGTTGTCAAAATGTTGATACTATAGATATGTTATTATACTTAGCAATCTCATAGAAATACTAAACAAAAATTCTTAGGCTAACATCTTCCTTATTGGTACTTCTTTCTGAATGATCTTCTTTTTCCTTTATTTTCACAAGAACTTTTCAAACCTTTTGATAATATGACCATCTTCATCATTATTGGACTCATCTCTTGATTAATATCATTATTTTTTTCCTGTAGTATTTAAGGCAGGACTTTTTGAATTCTTTCTTTCATCTTAATGTCTTTCTAGTTTTCCAAGTTCTATCTTGTGTTCTTGAAGTTTACTGAACAATGTTGCAGAAGACATTTTTGAAAGACTTTTCTTTTCTGAAATAGTTGTTACCTTTGGTTGCCAAGCTTTTGTCAAAGATCTAAGAAGTTTTAGATTTAATTCATCATTTGTAAAAGTTTTACCAAGTACCATCAAATGATTTGTTAAATGACTAAATCTATTGTGCAAATCAAGAATAGATTCATAGGGTTGCATTCTAAATAATTCATATTCTTGTGATATAGTATTTAATCTAGATCTTTTTACATGTATCGTACCTTCATAAGTCACTTCGAAAGTCTCTCAAATATCTTTTGATGTTTTACCATGAGATATACGAAAGAATTCATCTATACCTAGGATCGATTGAAGCATGTTCTTAACCTTATTGTCAAAAAAAACTTTCTTCTCATCATCATTATTCTACAAGCCTTATACTTTGATTTGTTCTACTTCATTAATCACCCTCTTAGGAACATATGGGTCATTTCAATAACATCCCATATATATTCTCCTTGTGATTCTAAGTACGCTTGCATGTAAATCTTTCTAAAGTTATAGTTTTCACCAAGAAAGCAAGTAAATTTGTTGTTATTACCATCATCTCTAAAAATCGGATTAGCGGGAGCTATATTTCTGGATCGAGAAACATGTTAACTTAACCTTATTTGATGCTGATTGTAAGTATGAGAGTGAAATATAAGAGGGGGATTAGATTTTGATACTTTTTCAATTATTTTAGAGATGTTCTTATATTCTTATTTTTTTCAGAAATATGTTGATGAACTTATGAAGTAAAGTACAGAAAAATAAAAAACAACGACGTAGACTAGCCATCCTTATCAACAAAGGGTACCTATAATATACTCAAACCCCATGAGATATTTTCATTATTGTTAGATCTTTGTACAAGTCTCACAGTAAGACTCCTACAATCTTCTAACAACAACAAAGAAGTACACCATTTTTTTTATTTTACAAAAACACAAACAACTATGGTGGACTTTGAATCAACCCAATCCAAATGACCATTTTCAATAATCACCAACACTATAATGATTATTACATAAACAAGAAAGCACACCACTTTCTATTTACAACACTTAGAAAGCATACCACTTTCTATTTACAAATAATTGTCACCATACACTTGGCGATCAAGATGCCTCTTTAATGAATGACAATGTTTGGAAAAATGTTCATGATACATATCAATGCTTTGAAAAAGGTTTCATGAGTAGTTGGAATGAAAAGGTATCATACTAGTATAGATTTTTCCAAAAAAAATCATAAGTTTAATCGGTTACATTATTATGAAAATCGGTTACATTGTGTCCAATGTTCGTAAAATTGAAAAAGAACCAAAATAGTATTCTTTTAAAAATATGGCGGTTGAGATTGTGGCGGTTTAAAAACGCCATAAATTACAGAAAAATCGGCTTTTTTCAATATTTGCTTTATATAACTGATTGCCTAAATATGCTAACCAATTACACTACATATAAATTTGTTTTTTTTTTCCTTTTGAAAAGTCATTTTTTAATGAGCATGCAATATGAATGATTGGGAGATCTTTAAAGAAGTTGACATGAAATTTCTTGAGCATTTAAAGATTATATAAACATATGAATTGCCATTAAAGTACCTTGACCAATCATCAAATCTTTGGATTTCCAAAGCTTAATGAATCTTGACAATTGAATTCAAACTTTTTCCTCTTTTATCTTTCTTTAATGATAAGCTTTTTGTTTTCATCAAAACAAAACTAAAAAGGATGAACATATCTTCTTCACATAATTGACGCTTCATTTTCTACAACTAGCCTATACAAACCTGAATATAAATTCTTCAAACTTTTCCCTCTAGCCTGGGGTTCCTCCCAAGATGGCGTTTGTGCGTTGTTTCCTATATCCCTAGATAGATTATCATCAAACCATTGCTTCCCGAAACCTCCTTCCTCTCTATCGATAGATTGTACATCTCTCTTCACAATGAGCTAAATTTATCTATCTTACTCGCTCCACTAGTGAACCTCTCATACTTAAATGCTAAGACTTTAATCCATAACCTATCTTTTCATTATGACACCTCCATTTTCACTTCTCTAACAAAGCTAAATTAAAAGCCTTTAGATTTTTTTATCCCTAACCCTCCCTCTACTTTCTCTAAACACACCTTATCCCAGGAACTCAAGTTACTTTTCTCCTTTCCACTCCCCTGTCCACACTTTTTTTAAGACAATTTAGTTTAGACACAATATCCCAACTTACTTTTCTTTTTTCCACTCACCCGCCCCGCACTTTTTTAAGACAATTTAGTTTAGACACAATATTTAACAATCTTAAAAGAAAGAAAGATAACAACAAAGTACAACATTCAAAACAAAATTCAAGAGGATAATATAACCACCTATTAAAGGTTAATTGTTGTTCAATGAGGACATCATACTTCTCACGATGTCGATCATCGATTTTCAAACTTCTCTACAATGATTACCTCCTCCAAGAAAATCCAAATATTTAAATGAAATTCCACCCACCTTACAATTTAGTACACCATCAAAGCCTACTCTAACCAATAATGATAAATATTGACCTTGATTAACAAACTCTTATGCAAATTCATTCTAACTGAATAATGATATTATCATAAAAAAAAAAAAGAAAAAAAAAAAGAATGATGCTAAACTAATTGGCTAGATAAAACTTTTTTTATCTCTTATTTGTTTGGCTATGAGAAAAAGTTGTGAAGAGAGAAATAGATAAGAGAAAATAAGAAAAGAGAGAAACAGATAAGAAATGAAATTGTTTTAGGTTGTTGTTTGTATAGTAGAAAGAAAAGAGAAATAGAAAATAGAGAAGTAGCATAAATTTTTAAATGACAAAAATAACCTTATGAAAATTATCAAATAAAATATTAATCGATTATATTTTTATTTGAATTAATTAAATCTCTAACTAATTTACTGCACTCTTTATTTAAATATTTACAATATTTATGTATTTTATTGTAAATTAATTATTTAATTATTATTATTGTTATTATAAAATTGAAAATAAATGTAATAGTAAAATACTAACAATGCGTCAACATTAAACAATCGGAATGAATTTTGTAATTAAAAAACAAAGGGCACAAATGAAAAGTATTAAAAAAATGCAGATTATGCTTCTTTCTTCGCTAGTTTGCGAAGGAAAAAAAGGTGGTAGGGCCCAACATAATTTTGTCTCTCTTCGGTGTTTCATTGATGCTCCAAACAAAAAAAAATTCATTTCTCACATTTCTCTCGGCTAGGCATGGCAACGAGGCGGGTCAGAGACAATTTTTACCTCCCCTAAACCCAAACCCGAATTCTCAAACAATCCCCGTTCCCCGCCCCAAACCCAAACGGGGATGGAGAATTAAAACCCAAACTCGTCCCAAACGGGTTCGGGTATCCCCGCCCCGCCACCATCCATTTAGTAAAATCAATTTTTTTAATAGAAATATTTAATTTTTCCAAAATCAAATTGCATTACAAATAATAAAATAAAACAACCTCAAAAAATTTCATACATTCATTTCAAATATTTTAAATAATTAATATAAATCAAAATATCAAAACATTTGCCACATATTTATTATTCCAAATTAACAAAACTAAATAATAATGTACAAAATTAAGTAAACAGGGCGGGTTCGGGATGGGTACTAGTGTCCCTATTACCCGACCCGTCCCCATATTTTTTTTTTAATTGGGGAAAATCCAAACCCGAATCCGAATCCGAATCCGAACCTAATCAAAGCGGATTTTCCCCATTAACTTCGGAGCGAATTCGGGTGAATACCCACGAATATGAGTTATGATGTCATGTCTACTTAAGGCGCTATCTCTCTCGCCTGTATTTCTCTGAAACCAAACACACTGTTACTTCATGTCAACCGAGATTTAGAAGTAAAACATAGAGCTGTCAAAACGGGTAGCCCGGCCCTAAACGGGCCAGCCCTGGCGGGCCTCGGGCTTTTCCGGGCCGGGCTCAAAAAGCCCATTTTGAATACGGGCTCCTTTTTTACTACCCAGGCCCAGCCCTGTCTGGACTGCGGGCTACCCAGCCCTAAACGGGCCCGGCCCTAAACAGGCCCATTTAAAAAAAAAATTAAAAAATTCATTTTTTAAGTAATATATAATGTAATAGAAATTAATACTCATTTTAATATATAATGTTATAGAAATTAATACTCATTTTAATGATCTTAATGTAATATATTCATTTTAGAATACTGTAATGTAATATAATGTAATAGAAATTAATGTTCTGGTAGTCACTGAAGTGTGTGTGGACCGAACCAAAGAAGCACTAACACATTGTATCCAAATGTTTCTTGGGCCAAATTTATTTTTTAGGTCCAATTATATATATTTATTAATTTATATATGGGTCAAATAGTTAAATTAATTCTTTTACAAAAAATTGTCGGGCTGGCGGGCTACCCATAGCTCATACGGGCCGGCCCATTTTTTTTCGGACTTTTTCGAGCCGGGCTCAAAAAGACCCAGAATAATATGAGCTCCAAAAATAAGGCCCATGCCCTAACTTTTTTCGAGCTCGGCGGGCCGGCCCATGGGCTTCGGCCCATTTTGACAGCTCTAGTAAAACAATAGATAGATGGATAAGTTTGTTTGCATTTTGTAAATAAAAAATAAAGAGGCATGTGTGTGTATGATGGATGGGTTTAGTGACACTCTGATCCAGCCAGCGAATGAATCAGTCCCTGTCTGCCAACTTTATAGGACCCCATTCAAATAATTCACAGCGTGTCAAATCTAATGTTACCGTTGCTTCTCTCCAAGCAAATCCATAGTAATATAACAAAAAGAACCATACCAAGCTCTTTCTCGTCTCAACCTAACATGGCTCTTTCTTCCTCATTCTTCACACTAAGTTTCTTCTTCCTTTTTCTCTTCACACTCTCTCCTCTTCCTGTTTCCGCAACCGACCACATCGTAGGTGCCAACCGTGGCTGGAACCCTGGCATGAACTACACTCTTTGGGCCAATAACCACACTTTCTATGTCGGCGATTTCATCTGTAAGTACTCATTATTACAGATCTCAACGCACTTTCTATTTTCACCACTTCTTTTCATACTTTTTTTTAGATTTGTTTACATTGAATAACCTCTTAAATTTTTATAATAGCGTTTAGGTATCAGAAGAATCAGTACAATGTGTTTGAAGTGAACCAAACTGGTTATGACAACTGCACCTTAGACAGTGCGGTTGGAAATTGGTCTAGTGGGAAAGATTTCATATTACTGAATAAGTCTATGAGATATTACTTCATTTGTGGTAATGGCCAATGCTTTAGTGGAATGAAAGTTTCAGTTCTTGTTCATCCACTTCCTCCTCCTCCCACATCGTCTGAACACAATCATTCAACCTCAAAATCTGATGCTCCTATGGTTTTGGAATATTTGGGACTTAGGTCTATAATGTTGTCTTTGGTTTTTGTTTTGTTTGGATTTGTTTTGGTATAGCCAAATTTGTCACTTTGCAAAATTTAGCAATTTTTGTTGTTGTTGTTGTTGTTGTTGTTGTTGTTGTTAATTTCTAGTATTCTTAATTCATTGTTTTATTTAATGAAAGTTACTAATTGTTATACCACTTCATTGTAAATTTTACTTGCTAGTGAAACTTGATAGAATCTCCTCCATTTTTGAAAGCAAACTTGATAGAACATACCTATTGCTTAAGAGGAATTTTTGCTTAAACTTTGTTGTTGGAAAGTATTGATGTGATATGTGAAATAAATTAGGCAAAATGCTCTTTTTCATTTCCTTATTTTTGACTCAGAAATAGACTATGTGGTGCTGATGTAGATGCCATATGAATATGCCAACCGGAATATAGACACAAAATCAAATTTCAGTGTGGCATTTCATCAAACACCTTTCTTGCATTGCATTTTTCTTGATAAATTTACACTTGTTTATTCATACATTAGAACCGATTACTTTCACATTCTGTTTCAAAAATACTTGCTTAATGCTTTTAGCCAAATCATTCACTGTCACTTTGTATCCCAATAGCAGCAGTAGATTAAAGTCTTCAGGAATAATCAATTTTCAGGAATAAACAATATAAAGACATAACAGTTTAATGGATACAATTATCATCATCATCATACACACAAATAAAAAATCTTAAATGGGATTTTGTTTTCGTTTTTGTTTTGCATTCTCAAAATGTATTTAGCCAATAAACTATTAGAACTCCTAAAAATATTTTGTTTATGTTTATGCTTATGCTGTTGTATAGTTTTTGCACTAGAAAAGTTCAAAAAAATATTGACAAAACGAAATAAAGTATAACGAATTGAGCAAGAATTCATAAGTTAGGATTTTAGAAAGATTAGCAAATTGATGAATTTTAGTCCTTTAAAGTGCTGTTGCCAGAAATTCTAAGTATTGAGTTTATTCTTTGTTTTATTTCTTGTCTTGAAAAAATTAGTAACTTTAAAGTGTTTATGTCTTTTGTTTTTAATTCTAAGTTTTTCCCTAACGTTTGAAACACACAGTATCGTAGTGAACTATAAGATTGTTGCATGGGGTAGACGGGTTAGAAAAAGAAACGCAAGGTACTTTCTCCGTCTCATAAAAAGTGTCTGAAATGGAATATGCGCGGTTCTTAAGAAAATGATTGGAAGTGTTAACTTTACAGATAAAATTATATGTTTGTACTAAAATATCCTTACTTTATAAATAGTGGAGTAGTTGAAAAGCATGAAAGTTAATAAATAGAGGTATAGTAGTGGAAAAAAATAATAAATGTTGTATTGGTATTCTAAAGAGACATTTATTTTGAGACATGAAAAAAGTGTAAATGAGACACTTTTTATGAGACGGAGAGAGTAATTGTTTAAGGAAGGTTGTCGGGTCACACTCCTTCGTTGGATAAATTTAATGAATTTTTTAATGCATCATTTAAGTTTTTTAACACTATTCAAAAATACTTGAATGCTTTTAAATTTTAAAGATATATTTTTGGACACATCCAATTATTAGTTTATGTTAACACAACTAAGGGGATCTGATTTTGAGTTTATCCAAGTTGGAGGCACATTGTATCTGCATCCAGAAGCCTTTGTTCCTTATTCGATGCCCCCTAAGTTGGTCCTCTTGGATAGAATTGGACAAAGCAATAAGGGAAATATTCGTCTAAAGGAAGGTCTGTCCACGAATCAGAGATCAATTGGCACTAATATAAGGCGTTTTTATGTTGGATCCATGTTGTTGTACCCTAAATTTTCACCCCTTAGATGTCATCTAGCTTGTGTGCATTTTAGAATCATATGTGCATTTGTGTGAACTAACCTATATTTTGTAGTTTGTTTATTTGTGTTCAAATTAGGTTTACACATCACCATGAGGCTCCACAAGACGTTTGAAGCAAGTCAAGTCAACAAAGACCTCCAATGCAAGGACTTTGGAATTAGGGTTTGCTCTGAAGAAATCACTAAGAGTTTGGCTCTATCAAGCCAAGTTTTGTGTGGTTCACTTACCTTATGAAGTCATCCACAGTCAAGGGACATCACTCAACAAGAATCCAAGGGCTTTAGGTCCTCAACAAGGGAAGTTTAGGCCTCAGCCTCACTGTGCCTCCAAGTTAGGGTCTCTGTGACACTTATCAGTCAATGGCTTTGATCTTCATCAAGATGGACTCCCAAACCCTAGTTCTTGATCCTATTGGTTTATCAACATCCTCAAGAGTCTCCTAAGGCCTTTAGATGAGAAAGAAGAAGCAAGATTACAAGATTCAATCTCAGTACATTCACAAGCAAAATTAGGGTTTGACAGAAACCCTAATTTTTGGGGATTTTTGGTTCAGATGGAGAATTAATGTTTCTAATCATCAAAGAATGTCTCATGAAGTGTTCCAAGCATCCACATCAAGTTTCATGAGGTTTCTTGCAAAATAAGTAGGGTTTTGACCAAGAAAAGTATCATTTGTGAGATTTTTCCCTAATAGCATAATTTGGAGGGACCATAACTCCTAAACTACACATCCAATTGGAGTGATTCAAAGTTCATTAGAGAGCTCTCTTCAAGATCTTCAATTGTTTCAATATGACTTTTCTCCTAAAAATGCTTGGATTTTGAGTTATGGAGCTTATAAGCCAAATTGACCAAAGGACTTAGTAAAATTCTGCATGTTTTCCCTTCATGAACAGCCAACTTCAACCCTATTTTTCACCAAGCTACATTAAGATTCAGAACTCGAGTCCCACATGAATATTGTAGAGGGCATCAAGGGCTTTCTAAAGAGTACAAGAACTTCCCCATCCATGGAGTGAGCTGGAAGTTTCGAATGGTTGAAGTTTAGGGTTCATTTCATGATTTTCAAGTTTCCAACTTTTGTGAAATGGTACATAACTCTTCTAATCCCCAATTAACTCACTTTTCTGAAGTTTAGTAGCAAAGTTAACATATTTTGAACCTATCCCACGAAAAATGCAAGTTGCAGACTTAAAATAACATAGTTTAACAAGGCATGTACAAGTTGGTTTAATGGAGAGAGAAACTTTTCCAACAAATCACTATTCTCCTTACAACTTGGACTCTGAACCACTCCCATCAGTCCACATTGCCTCAGAGGTCTACACTAGGGCATTGAGGACATCTCCCTCTGAATACAGCTCACACGAAATGGAAGTTTCTCCAAAGGGCAGTCTTGGCATTTTTCAAATTCTGACCATGCCACAAACCCTAATCCTTTCCTATAAATAGAGGTTTGATCCTCAGTCCAAGGCACCCCAGAATGACTCCAAAAAGAGACTGATTACTCACTACTTTCTCCCACTCTCAAGTTCTTGCAAAATTGCAAAACACTTGCTACAACTCTTTCCACTCGAGCACTTACCACCAAACTCCACAAACCACTTATAAACACCACATAGAGGAGTTCCAAACACCTGAAACATCTCTGTAACAGCCACAACCACCATTTCCATTTCAACACTCTAATTTGCAAAAGCATGGCTGCAGCTCATTTGGCTCGTGCGTTTCCTCATTAAACTTCATAAACCTTCTCTAAGCATCATATAGAGAAGCTTCCAACACCTAAACACTCACTGAAACAACTCCATCTTCATCTGCCATTTTCAACCTCAACCTTGCACCAAGTTTCGGGTTTGGAGTTCAAGACCATTTCCAAAGGATCCAAGCATCTGAACTTGTTCTATAAAGATCACAAAGCTCCCAGGAATTGATATTTCTCATCTGCAAGTAGTTTAAAGAAGCCTTGGACTTTCTCCAAGAGGTAGGTTTTCTTGATTTTGAGACTCCTTATTCATGCATCTCTGGTTGCTATTTGCACGTTAGAAATGTAGTGGGTTTATGTGTTGATGTTTCTGAATGAATTTGGTTGGTGTTTGATCCAAAAATATGCATAAAATCACATGTTGTATGTTCACGTGTATTGCACTGTTTTGCTGAAGTTTATGAGTTGTGTGTTGTGTATCATTGAAAACAAATGGCATGGTTTTAATCCTTGTTATGTGCTGATCAGTTTAGGCTTTTGTTTTGTGAAAAATGATAGAGATTTGAGTTGAAACGAGGCTGGGGAAGAGGAGAGGAAACCTTGCGTTTTCTTTCTTTTATTTTCCACGATTTTCTTTTCAGTTTCATTTACGTGCATGGGGGAGAGAGAGGGCGTGGCGTGTTGTGATTGGTTGGGTTCAATTTTGTCGTTTTGCCATTAAGAAAAATGTGACCGGTTGATATATATGTGCAGCGTAACGTTTTATGTGTTTCAGTTTTTATTATTTCCATTCACTCATATAATATATATTACACTGGGGGGCGGATACAATGGATGTATCGCCACCCCAGTGGATTCACGCCTTGCCTGTAAACGAAGGGACTGGGGTTCGAATCCCCCTCGCCCCAGTCCCCTTTGTTTTGTTTTATTTTCTGTTTTCCACTTGATTTTGAAGTTGGGCCTCGCCCCAATTGCTGTTCGCACACCCCCAATTTTCAGGCCCAATGCAGCACCAAAACAATTCCTTTTCATTTTTTAATTACTAATACACCTCCCCCTGTTTTTATTTCCTTTTCAATTGTTTTTTTTATATTTCGTTTCCTTTTCAAATATGTTTATTAAAAATAGTTCCTATTACTCAAAAAATACCAAAAATATTCATGTTGATATTTTAATGTCTGATTTAATTTTCTAACATTTTTATTTACATTTTTATTTAATTCTAGTATTTATTTCTTATTTTCTAAAATTAAGAGTAAATTAAAACTAGTCTTGTGAGCATCTTTTGAAAAACCCTTTGCTCTTCACTTGCTTGAGCCAATTTTTTTCCAAGTGTCTTAGGACACACTTAAGGGACATTTTAGGGTCAACTTGTGACCTTGAATGAGGTCCTTTGCTTAGATTGTTGGTTCATTATGCAACCCTCGATTCTAAACCTAAAAACTTTTGGTACTCACCATGAAAATCCAATTTTTGAGAGGACTATCTTTGTCACACTTGTACGTCATTTCACACGCATTCCTAATTGATATAACTTGAAAGTATGCCTTGCTTTTGGTTTTGTCTTGGTTTATTTACATATGATTTCTTTTGATGTTATTCATGCTTAACTGTTGTGCATCTCCTTGAGTTCTCACACTCATTATTCTTGTAAATTCAATCCCTTGTAATTTTCTTGTGCATAAGAAATTGTTATCCTCCCCTTCCTTCCAAAGGAAAGTCTCTCTATTGACTTCATGTCATAGATAGCTCAAATACCATGTTAACCTCAAACCATTTCACAAGAGATAGTCATTAATCTCTTCTCCCTCATAACCTAGCATTCCCAAAGAGATAGCCATTAATCTCTTACAACTCTTAACTCATTCAAAACCTTCCATAAGAGATAGCCATTAATCTCTTCTCCTAAACAATCAATCCTCATAAAGCTTTTCTTTCAAGCTTTTCACCTCTTTTACCCCGTTGAGGGGAACTACGATTGCTCTGATTTCTCAAGTTCACCTTGAGAATACGTAGGCATAGGATTGTGAGATCCTAGCGAGCTACCTTTTTCTTTTTCCATCTTTTTCCTTTACATTCGATCCCTCTCGGATTCCACATTTTCTTTTTACACCTTTAGACCATACTTAGTGTATATACTTTAGGTCTTTACCTTTACCCTTAGTACAGATTATCTTTAGCATGCAAACATAGAATGACACAAATTTAAGCAAGAGGTTCCCGTAGAGTACTACGGATACTTAGGGTGCTAATACCTTCCCTTTGTATAACCAACCCCCGAACCTTAGATCTCCCCTTTAGGTTTTTCTAACGATCTTGAACCTTTCCTTTGGATAAATCAAAGTCGGTTGTAAAATAAATATGATGCAAGTTTATTAATAGCTTGTTATCCGATTTTCACCGCAACAGAAATGGCGACTTCACTGGGGATACAATCTAAGAGGGTTAAGCCTATCTTGTTTGTATTTGTGTTATTTACATGTTTGCTTGCTTGTACATTTGTATAGTTATATCTGTATATATACTTGTTGTGCTTGGGTTTTTCTGTGTGCAGGGTTGCTACCTTGAGTGGTGAGATAAGTCCTAACCCGGACTTGAGAGCACTTATGATAGGATCGTGGTGTAATCAATAGTCGGTTGTTGGCAGTAGTACCAACAATTTATGGCATATGATGACCACACTCAGATGAGGCCCTTTGGGATTGTTGATGTCTGATGTGAGCAGTCACATTGATATTACTTTTTCAATTGAGTGCCAGGGATTCTGAGGACCGTAGTTACCTTTATCCCACTTGGCCTTTTAGGATGTAGTGCGGTGACTATGAGGGAGCCAGTCCCGAGTAGTTGTCACGCGATACTACACTCAGACGAGTTTATCTTGAGAATATTATTAACCCGTGTAAGTAGTTACATGGGCCGATAATATCCGAAGGATTTACGTAGACTCTGGGAACCTTTTAGAACCCTGTTCTACAGTTGATAAACCCTAGTACACACCCTGTGGTTGGTTCTCTACCCAAACTTCATGCTGTGATCTTGAACCCTTGATCCTGTTGCATGTGTTTTTGTATCCTGTTTGCATTGCATTGCATATCATTTGCATCTTTGCATGATTCATTGCATACGTCTGTTTGTCCAGTTGCTCATTGCCAATTGTCTCTATCTTCCAGTCGTCAAGTTGATTCCTCGACACCGATACTGGACTAGAGCTAATTACAGACAAAAGATGTCAGAGCAGGAGATGCACAATGTTGAGGTCCGAATGGAGATCGATGAACTTAAGTCGAGCATGACTAAACTAACTGAGATGCTCCAAGTTTTGATTGTTAGGGGAGAGCCACCCCAAAGGACAGTCATCCAGGAAGTTTCAAGTGCTGATCCTCCACCAGTTCAAGTGCCACCTTCTACTTGGCCAGAGTTTGGTTTGCCACACAACTTTTCTCCACCTCTTGCATCTAATGCTATGGTTGGTCAGAATGCTATGCCAGTGTTTCAAGCTCCTGTCTTCACCCAGCCCAGACCTATGGTTCATGCTGTTCCACAGAATGTTCGAGCTTCTTTCGAGAATCCCCTTTATGAGTACAACGCTGCCAGTGTTCAAGGGGAAGACCATGAGGACTTTGTTGAACCCGAAGTTGTTCGAGAGCAGTTTCAAAGCATAGAAAGAAGACTCAAAGCCGTTGAGGGTACTGATTTCTTCAATGTGGATGCAGATAACCTGTGCTTAGTATCAGACCTTGTTATACCTCCTAAGTTTACAACTCCTGATTTTGTGAAGTACAAAGGTCACTCGTGCCCAAGAGCTCACTTGGTCATGTACCTTCGCAGGATGACGGCTCATGCCAAAGATCAGAAGTTACTTATCCACTGTTTTCAAGACAGCTTGAGTGGAGCATCACTCAAATGGTACATGGGTCTTGAGCAAAACTCTATTCACAATTTCCAAGACCTCACTAATGCCTTCATGAAACAATACAAGTATAACCTTGACATGGCTCCTGATCGCCGTCAACTGCAAAACATGTCTCAGAATGATAAAGAGTCTTTCAAGGAGTATGCTCAGCGCTGGAGAGAGTTGGCTTCCCAAGTGGAACCTCCCCTGGCTGAGAAGGAGTTAACTGGAATGTTTATGGATACCTTGTCCCCGTTCTATTGGGAGAAAATGGTCAGAAGTGTTTCCTCTAATTTCACTGATTTGGTTACTATTGGCCAAAGATTAGAGGAAGGTCTTAAGAAGGGAAAAGTATCAAAGGTTGCTGAATCTTTTAACGCTGTGAAGAAATCCTACGGGAACTTTCAGAAGAAGAAGGAAGATCAGACTAATGCTATAATGGTTGAAGTGAGAAAGCCTCATCCTCAACGTCAGTATGTTGTTCACCCTACTGTTGCCGCTGTTACTCCCGTGGTTGCTGCACCACAACCAACTCAAGCTTTCCAACGCCCAGCTGCAGGACAGAGCCAGTATCATAATAGGGGTCAATTTGATCCCATTCCCATGACTTACACTGAACTTTACCCTAGTTTGGTTCAACAAAATTTGATTACCACAAGGCCTCCGCCTCCTCCTCCAAATCCTCTTCCAGTCGGCTATAGGGATGATCTTCATTGTGAATACCATCAAGGTGGCGCAGGCCACAACTTGGAAAGATGCCTTGCATTGAAGGCTAGGGTACAAGAGCTGATAAGGAACAAATTCCTCTCCTTTAAGGATAATCCCAATGTTCAAAACAATCCTCTGCCAGGGCACGCCAAGTGAAGCCTCAGTCAACTTCGGCTCAGCTACTTCTTAAAGACAGGACAGCTCATCCTTGTGTTTGATTAGTCACTAGGCCTTTGTTTCTTGTTGTTTGTACTTTCCTTATTTTGTAATAGTTGTTTGCTTTCAAATTATGTTTGTACCTTTAAGTTTAATGAAATGAGCATTGCAATTCATTTTTGTCTACTATTTACATCTTTATCTTTCGCAAAATATTTTTATTCGTGCAAAGATTAGAAGGAGGATGATGAAAACATTATACCCATAATTGCTATTAGTATGCTTTTAGATCAAAACTTTGCTGACGATGTAAGGCATTGTTTCAATCCCTAAACACTGGAGAAATAAGGAAGATAACCCCTCTTTAACCCCTTTGAGCCTTGAAGTAGGAGTTTCTTTTCTTTACAAATAAAAACCCGCAATCATAACCTGGGGCAGGGTAGTTCTCGGTTAACTTGGTTGTGCATTCAAATACAAGAGTTGCATTCAAGACACCTCTCAACAAAAGGTTGCGCTCACAAGTTTTCCTTCGCACACAGCAGGCAAGTGTCGAAGATGTCTTTCAAGTCAAACACCGATGATGGTTCACTGTAATCCTTGAGCCAGGCAGTCACTAAAAAAAAAAAAAAAAAAAGAAAAAGAAAAGTTTGTATGACAACCAAAAGGAGGAAATCTTTAAATCCTTTGTCCTGGAAGTCCCCAATGGCAAACAATTTTGTAAGGAAGTAGTGACCGCCAATACAAAGCCTCTTAACTTCTGGACCATTATCATTACTATCATCAGTGCAATTCCTAACCTATGGAAATTTGAGTACGAAGTCTGAGTTAACTGAGCATAGGAATGAAGTTCATCACGTAGATTGGGTGGGTCACAAATAAATCTTGAGCCTTTATCCTTTGTTTCTTAAACTGTGAACCAGGCCACATTATAACCCTCAAAAGACCTAATTGAAGCGAGGTTATTTTGAAAGCATACTACAGCAAGGTTGAGTAACCTGACTCCTAAAGATCTTTGCAGATCATCTATTTTGGGCATTACACCCTTTGCCTAAACTTTTCACTTTAATGTCGTGAACCGCCGTGTTCAGACCAGTGACTCATATACTTCGTTTTTTTTTTTTTTTCAAAATGATTTTGATTCCAAAAGTTGCATGAACTCTGCATTTACCATGTTTGTACAAATACTTTTGTTTGCAAACTAACTTTTCTTCTCAAAGAATTTTCAAACAAATAAGAAACATGGTCAGTGATCCAATCAGGGGCAAGTTCCTTCCATATCCTGTTGAGAATCAGTTCAAGATTTGTGGTTTAATGGCGACTTCTTAGAATTGGTTTATACAGAAGATTTTTCAAGACTCATACTGGGGCAAGCCTTCCCAGTGTACAGCAAAACAATCATTTTTCAAGACTCAGACTAGAGCAAGCTTTCTAAGAGCACCATGAAACAGTCATTTCTAGACTCAATCAAGCTGAAGCAATGGTCAGCTCATCTACAACAGTCAGCTAATCTGGGGCAGTTAACTTGAAGAATCCCCAAGCAACGCTTCATCCTTCCTACAAGGTCCATCAATGGATACAGTTTACCAGTGTGGCAGAAGATGCGTTCAGCATTAGCATCTCTAGTCCCAAGCAGAATGACAGTGATCTCCGTGTTAAGGAATCAACCTTCCAGTCTTGTCTTCTCCCCAAAAGAGTCGAGCGGTGTCGTCAGCATCGACATCTGCATTTGCATTTGATCATATAGCATCTGCATGATTCTTTATCCATATACATATCATGAGTGTTTCATCCTCATTTGCTTTTCTCCTGAGGTTGTGTCGTTATCAACGTCTTACCTTGTGGTCAAAGTCCAATTTACTTGGCGCCTTACCAAGGTGTTACCTGTCCTTTCATTCAGTGTCATTCCTGGATGTTGTCGTTTCAGGAGTATCTCTTCTCATTCCCGTGCTGTTCCTGGATCTTTATATCCTTTCACTCAAGTGCCATTCCTGGATATCTTATTCCCCTTGTTTTTTCCAGTGCTATCCCTGGAAGCTTTGCCTGTCTTCTATAACCTTCATCAAATTTGCTTGGATATCTCTCAGTGTCATTCCTGAAAGTTCACAGTCACTCAATACTTTCTTGGGTGCTTGATTGTTCACTTTCATCTGAAGCCATTATCAGATGTAGTGATTGTACCTTTCATTCAAAGCCATTATTGGATGTCTGGTTTCTTTACTCTGTTCACTTTCATCTGAAGCCATTATCAGATGTAGTGATTGTACCTTTCATTCAAAGCTATTATTGGATGTCTGGTTTCTTTACCTTGTTCACATTTATCTAAAGCCATTATTAGATATTGTGATTTATACCTTTCATTCAAAGCCATTATTGGATGTCTGGTTCATTTACCATCCGATGCCTTTCCGGATGTGTGTCTCTCCTTCTGATGTTTTTTCAGATCGAGTCTTTGTTCACTTTATCTAAAGCCATTATTAGATATTGTGATTTATACCTTTCATTCAAAGCTATTATTGGATGTCTGGTTTCTTATTGTTCACTTTCATCTGAAGCCATTATCAGGTGTAGTGATTGTACCTTTCATTCAAAGCCATTATTGAATGCCTGGTGTCCTTTTATTCAATGCCTTATAGTCTTGTTTGCTCACCTTTATCTAAAGCCATTATTAGATATTGTGACTTGTACCTTTCATTCAAAGCCATTATTGGATGTCTGGTTTCTTTACCATCTGATGCCATTACCAGCTAACATGATTGGTACCTTTCATTCAAAGCCATTATTGAATGCCTGGTGTCCTTTTAATTCCTTGTTTGCTCACCTTTATCTAAAGCCATTATTAGATATTGTGACTTGCACCTTTCATTCAAAGCCATTATTGGATGTCTGGTTTCTTTTACCATCTGATGTTTTTCCGAATGTGCCTTTCTCTGTCTTTTCTGACTTTTCTTGAAGATCCCGTTTGAACTCTTCAGTATAAGAAAATCCCAGAAAATCTTTTGTTGATGTTTATTTTTTTCAAATTGATCCCCAGTAGAGATCATGTCTTCTTTCTGGTTCCATGCCCAGTAAAGGGTGTGCTTTTATTTTCCCCAGTGTTTCCTCAGAGCTCCCCTCTGAGTCTCTTATATTGGTTAGTCTGTATCCCCAATGAGTCTTCCTCACGGGTATTGAAACCTTCGAGTAATTGCTCATGGTGTGGACCTTTGCCTGTCGGCTTCCTCGGCACGTTGCATCCATCATATTATCATACTAGAAGTTCATGACATGTCAGCATTTGCATGTCTTTCGCTTGTCCTTAGCATTTGCATTCCATCTAAGGGCAAAATTTTCGGTTTGCTATATTTAGATATCTTTCACCTAGATGTCCCTGGAATCTCCGTTCCTTGTGCCATCGGGTGAAGCTATCTAAATAGGGGCAACTGTTGTACCCTAAATTTTCACCCCTTAGATGTCATCTAGCTTGTGTGCATTTTAGAATCATATGTGCATTTGTGTGAACTAACCTATATTTTGTAGTTTGTTTATTTGTGTTCAAATTAGGTTTACACATCACCATGAGGCTCCACAAGACGTTTGAAGCAAGTCAAGTCAACAAAGACCTCCAATGCAAGGACTTTGGAATTAGGGTTTGCTCTGAAGAAATCACTAAGAGTTTGGCTCTATCAAACCAAGTTTTGTGTGGTTCACTTACCTTATGAAGTCATCCACAGTCAAGGGACATCACTCAACAAGAATCCAAGGGCTTTGGGTCCTCAACAAGGGAAGTTTAGGCCTCAGCCTCACTGTGCCTCCAAGTTAGGGTCTCTGTGACACTTATCAGTCAATGGCTTTGATCTTCATCAAGATGGACTCCTAAACCCTAGTTCTTGATCCTATTGGTTTATCAACATCCTCAAGAGTCTCCTAAGGCCTTTAGATGAGAAAGAAGAAGCAAGATTACAAGATTCAATCTCAGTACATTCACAAGCAAAATTAGGGTTTGACAGAAACCCTAATTTTTGGGGATTTTTGGTTCAGATGGAGAATTAATGTTTCTAATCATCAAAGAATGTCTCATGAAGTGTTCCAAGCATCCACATCAAGTTTCATGAGGTTTCTTGCAAAATAAGTAGGGTTTTGACCAAGAAAAGTATCATTTGTGAGATTTTTCCCTAATAGCATAATTTGGAGGGACCATAACTCCTAAACTACACATCCAATTGGAGTGATTCAAAGCTCATTAGAGAGCTGTCTTCAAGATATTCAATTGTTTCAATATGACTTTTCTCCTAAAAATGCTTGGATTTTGAGTTATGGAGCTTATAAGCCAAATTGACCAAAGGACTTAGTAAAATTCTGCATGTTTTCCCTTCATGAACAGCCAACTTCAACCCTATTTTTCACCAAGCTACATTAAGATTCATAACTCGAGTCCCACATGAATATTGTAGAGGGAATCAAGGGCTTTCTAAAGAGTACAAGAACTTCCCCATCCATGGAGTGAGCTGGAAGTTTCGAATGGTTGAAGTTTAGGGTTCATTTCATGATTTTCAAGTTTCCAACTTTTGTGAAATGGTACATAACTCTTCTAATCCCCAATTAACTCACTTTTCTGAAGTTTAGTAGCAAAGTTAACATATTTTGAACCTATCCCACGAAAAATGCAAGTTGCAAACTTAAAATAACATAGTTTAACAAGGCATGTACAAGTTGGTTTAATGAAGAGAGAAACTTTTCCAACAAATCACTATTCTCCTTACAACTTGGACTCTGAACCACTCCCATCAGTCCACATTGCCTCAGAGGTCTACACTAGGGCATTGAGGACATCTCCCTCTGAATACAGCTCACACGAAATGGAAGTTTCTCCAAAGGGAAGTCTTGGCATTTTTCAAATTCTGACCATGCCACAAACCCTAATCCTTTCCTATAAATAGAGGTTTGATCCTCAGTCCAAGGCACCCCAGAATGACTC
Source organism: Lathyrus tuberosus (assembly GCA_022829125.1). NCBI lineage: Eukaryota > Viridiplantae > Streptophyta > Magnoliopsida > Fabales > Fabaceae > Lathyrus > Lathyrus tuberosus. The sequence continues at coordinate 823,565 of JALAZF010000529.1, read as the reverse complement.
CAAAAAGAGACTGATTACTCACTACTTTCTCCCACTCTCAAGTTCTTGCAAAATTGCAAAACACTTGCTACAACTCTTTCCACTCGAGCACTTACCACCAAACTCCACAAACCACTTATAAACACCACATAGAGGAGTTCCAAACACCTGAAACATCTCTGTAACAGCCACAACCACCATTTCCATTTCAACACTCTAATTTGCAAAAGCATGGCTGCAGCTCATTTGGCTCGTGCGTTTCCTCATTAAACTTCATAAACCTTCTCTAAGCATCATATAGAGAAGCTTCCAACACCTAAACACTCACTGAAACAACTCCATCTTCATCTGCCATTTTTAACCTCAACCTTGCACCAAGTTTCGGGTTTGGAGTTCAAGACCATTTCCAAAGGATCCAAGCATCTGAACTTGTTCTATAAAGATCACAAAGCTCCCAGGAATTGATATTTCTCATCTGCAAGTAGTTTAAAGAAGCCTTGGACTTTCTCCAAGAGGTAGGTTTTCTTGATTTTGAGACTCCTTATTCATGCATCTCTGGTTGCTATTTGCACGTTAGAAATGTAGTGGGTTTATGTGTTGATGTTTCTGAATGAATTTGGTTGGTGTTTGATCCAAAAATATGCATAAAATCACACGTTGTATGTTCACGTGTATTGCACTGTTTTGCTGAAGTTTATGAGTTGTGTGTTGTGTATCATTGAAAACAAATGGCATGGTTTTAATCCTTGTTATGTGCTGATCAGTTTAGGCTTTTGTTTTGTGAAAAATGATAGAGATTTGAGTTGAAACGAGGCTGGGGAAGAGGAGAGGAAACCTTGCGTTTTCTTTCTTTTATTTTCCACGATTTTCTTTTCAGTTTCATTTACGTGCATGGGGGAGAGAGAGGGCGTGGCGTGTTGTGATTGGTTGGGTTCAATTTTGTCGTTTTGCCATTAAGAAAAATGTGACCGGTTGATATATATGTGCATCGTAACGTTTTATGTGTTTCAGTTTTTATTATTTCCATTCACTCATATAATATATATTACACTGGGGGGCGGATACAATGGATGTATCGCCACCCCAGTGGTTTCACGCCTTGCCTGTAAATGAAGGGACTGGGGTTCGAATCCCCCTCGCCCCAGTCCCCTTTGTTTTGTTTTATTTTCTGTTTTCCACTTGATTTTGAAGTTGGGCCTCGCCCCAATTGCTGTTCGCACACCCCCAATTTTCAGGCCCAATGCAGCACCAAAACAATTCCTTTTCATTTTTTAATTACTAATACACCTCCCCCTGTTTTTATTTCCTTTTCAATTGTTTTTTTTATATTTCGTTTCCTTTTCAAATATGTTTATTAAAAATAGTTCCTATTACTCAAAAAATACCAAAAATATTCATGTTGATATTTTAATGTCTGATTTAATTTTCTAACATTTTTATTTACATTTTTATTTAATTCTAGTATTTATTTCTTATTTTCTAAAATTAAGAGTAAATTAAAACTAGTCTTGTGAGCATCTTTTGAAAAACCCTTTGCTCTTCACTTGCTTGAGCCAATTTTTTTCCAAGTGTCTTAGGACACACTTAAGGGACATTTTAGGGTCAACTTGTGACCTTGAATGAGGTCCTTTGCTTAGATTGTTGGTTCATTATGCAACCCTCGATTCTAAACCTAAAAACTTTTGGTACTCACCATGAAAATCCAATTTTTGAGAGGACTATCTTTGTCACACTTGTACGTCATTTCACACGCATTCCTAATTGATATAACTTGAAAGTATGCCTTGCTTTTGGTTTTGTCTTGGTTTATTTACATATGATTTCTTTTGATGTTATTCATGCTTAACTGTTGTGCATCTCCTTGAGTTCTCACACTCATTATTCTTGTAAATTCAATCCCTTGTAATTTTCTTGTGCATAAGAAATTGTTATCCTCCCCTTCCTTCCAAAGGAAAGTCTCTCTATTGACTTCATGTCATAGATAGCTCAAATACCATGTTAACCTCAAACCATTTCACAAGAGATAGTCATTAATCTCTTCTCCCTCATAACCTAGCATTCCCAAAGAGATAGCCATTAATCTCTTACAACTCTTAACTCATTCAAAACCTTCCATAAGAGATAGCCATTAATCTCTTCTCCTAAACAATCAATCCTCATAAAGCTTTTCTTTCAAGCTTTTCACCTCTTTTACCCCGTTGAGGGGAACTACGATTGCTCTGATTTCTCAAGTTCACCTTGAGAATACGTAGGCATAGGATTGTGAGATCCTAGCGAGCTACCTTTTTCTTTTTCCATCTTTTTCCTTTACATTCGATCCCTCTCGGATTCCACATTTTCTTTTTACACCTTTAGACCATACTTAGTGTATATACTTTAGGTCTTTACCTTTACCCTTAGTACAGATTATCTTTAGCATGCAAACATAGAATGACACAAATTTAAGCAAGAGGTTCCCGTAGAGTACTACGGATACTTAGGGTGCTAATACCTTCCCTTTGTATAACCAACCCCCGAACCTTAGATCTCCCCTTTAGGTTTTTCTAACGATCTTGAACCTTTCCTTTGGATAAATCAAAGTCGGTTGTAAAATAAATATGATGCAAGTTTATTAATAGCTTGTTATCCGATTTTCACCGCAACAGAAATGGCGACTTCACTGGGGATACAATCTAAGAGGGTTAAGCCTATCTTGTTTGTATTTGTGTTATTTACATGTTTGCTTGCTTGTACATTTGTATAGTTATATCTGTATATATACTTGTTGTGCTTGGGTTTTTCTGTGTGCAGGGTTGCTACCTTGAGTGGTGAGATAAGTCCTAACCCGGACTTGAGAGCACTTATGATAGGATCGTGGTGTAATCAATAGTCGGTTGTTGGCAGTAGTACCAACAATTTATGGCATATGATGACCACACTCAGATGAGGCCCTTTGGGATTGTTGATGTCTGATGTGAGCAGTCACATTGATATTACTTTTTCAATTGAGTGCCAGGGATTCTGAGGACCGTAGTTACCTTTATCCCACTTGGCCTTTTAGGATGTAGTGCGGTGACTATGAGGGAGCCAGTCCCGAGTAGTTGTCACGCGATACTACACTCAGACGAGTTTATCTTGAGAATATTATTAACCCGTGTAAGTAGTTACATGGGCCGATAATATCCGAAGGATTTACGTAGACTCTGGGAACCTTTTAGAACCCTGTTCTACAGTTGATAAACCCTAGTACACACCCTGTGGTTGGTTCTCTACCCAAACTTCATGCTGTGATCTTGAACCCTTGATCCTGTTGCATGTGTTTTTGTATCCTGTTTGCATTGCATTGCATATCATTTGCATCTTTGCATGATTCATTGCATACGTCTGTTTGTCCAGTTGCTCATTGCCAATTGTCTCTATCTTCCAGTCGTCAAGTTGATTCCTCGACACCGATACTGGACTAGAGCTAATTACAGACAAAAGATGTCAGAGCAGGAGATGCACAATGTTGAGGTCCGAATGGAGATCGATGAACTTAAGTCGAGCATGACTAAACTAACTGAGATGCTCCAAGTTTTGATTGTTAGGGGAGAGCCACCCCAAAGGACAGTCATCCAGGAAGTTTCAAGTGCTGATCCTCCACCAGTTCAAGTGCCACCTTCTACTTGGCCAGAGTTTGGTTTGCCACACAACTTTTCTCCACCTCTTGCATCTAATGCTATGGTTGGTCAGAATGCTATGCCAGTGTTTCAAGCTCCTGTCTTCACCCAGCCCAGACCTATGGTTCATGCTGTTCCACAGAATGTTCGAGCTTCTTTCGAGAATCCCCTTTATGAGTACAACGCTGCCAGTGTTCAAGGGGAAGACCATGAGGACTTTGTTGAACCCGAAGTTGTTCGAGAGCAGTTTCAAAGCATAGAAAGAAGACTCAAAGCCGTTGAGGGTACTGATTTCTTCAATGTGGATGCAGATAACCTGTGCTTAGTATCAGACCTTGTTATACCTCCTAAGTTTACAACTCCTGATTTTGTGAAGTACAAAGGTCACTCGTGCCCAAGAGCTCACTTGGTCATGTACCTTCGCAGGATGACGGCTCATGCCAAAGATCAGAAGTTACTTATCCACTGTTTTCAAGACAGCTTGAGTGGAGCATCACTCAAATGGTACATGGGTCTTGAGCAAAACTCTATTCACAATTTCCAAGACCTCACTAATGCCTTCATGAAACAATACAAGTATAACCTTGACATGGCTCCTGATCGCCGTCAACTGCAAAACATGTCTCAGAGTCGGTTGTAAAAGAAATATGATGCAAGTTAATTAATAGCTTGTTATCCGATTTTCACCGCAACACATGTCGACAATAACTATGAACTTGTCGTATCGCGACGACACCGCTTTAGTAAGCATCCCGGTATCGGTGAGTAGTAAGGGCGATGCTAGATTGGAAGGTGGATCGTGAATCTCCAGCCTGACCTTTATGAAAATTGCCTTCAGACCCTGACGTAAACCTGGATCTAGATCTGAGATTCTTCCTTCTGATGCTTTTGCAGAGTTCTTGAGAAAATCAAAGATCTGAATTTCGAGGAATTGAAGAGGAAGCAATAATTGGTTGAATAGATTGCAATCGATGAAGTTGCTGTCGATGAAGTTGGAAAGCAAACACAAATTTGCGAAAAGCTTAGAAATCAAAAGTCAGTTTGTTCTTGATTTGGTGACCTAAAGAGGTTGCGAATTGGTAAGCCGGAGATTTGGATGTGAAATTGTAAGAATTCAGATCTTAAACTTTTATGTCCGCACGATGAGGTTGAAGGGCAAACGTGAACTCGTGGAAATCGTAGAAATCAAAAGTCGATTCGCACAGACAACGCCACAACGCCATTGTTCCGTTCGTGAAAACTGATGATCTTGAACGACAACTTTGATCTTCTTTACTATGGGTGGACAGATTCCAACCACCCGACCGAAAACCGAAAACCGAAAAAACCGAAACATTTATGAGTGTTACGGGTGGGCCGGTTCGGGCCACGGGTTCAAATGTTGTGAAAAGCGGTTAAACATGGATTTTGTCGGTCGGATTTAGTTTATAAAATAACATTTGGTATTATCCGAACTCGTCCGATATACAAGTTTAACGTTACACATAATTAGCTTGTTTTCAATGTGATTTTAATAATTATTGATTATAGCTATCTTTTCTATCTTTTAATTAATATTTTACCTTTTACCCTTATCAATGCTCTGAGCCACATCAATTCAATCACTATTTTCCTGTTAACATACAATATCTCTCACGTGTTTAAACAAGTTGTATTTGTTTTAAATTACTCCCTCCGTCCCACAATGAGTGACCCATTTGGAATAAAATGGTGTCCCAAAATGTATGACCCATTTCAATTTTCAATGCAACTTTTCCTATTTTACCCTCTAATTAATATTACTTTCATCATTTCCAATACATCATAAGGATACTTTAGTAAAAATATCATTCTCTCTCCTTCATTTATTCTCTTTTTCTTAATTTGTGTGAAAAGTCAACTAGATCACTCATTGTGGGACGGAGGGAGTAAAATTTATTTTCTCTCTCAAGTTTCTAGTTTATTTTTCACATTAAACTCATCTTCTTATCTTCACAAACTCATCTTCACATTGCAGAGCCATTTGTTCCATATATATTTCTTCTCATCTTCACAAACTCATCTTTTTAACTACATAAATTTCAATTTACTACTTCTTCCATCAAACTCATCCTATCTTCACACTGCAGATCTCATTGTTCGCCTTCCATCATGATCTTTAATAAGTGTTACCAAAAACACTGAAAATCACCTTCTTCAAGACTCCTATGAAATTATTAGAAAGAGTGACAAAGAAAAAATTTTACATTACCTTAAGAGTTATAACCGAAACAATCCGTCCGACATACCCGATTCTCCGTCAAACTCAAAACCGATGATAATCGTTACCAATACGGTCGAAAATGGTTTTATTTTCAAGGTCTTCGGTTTTCTTTTGGATGACATTGTTCGGTCCGAATCCGACCGATTTCCATCCCTATCCTTTACAGTAGTGCATGAAGGACATGCATGATTAATACTCTAGCGTTCAAGTCAATTCAAAATTTAAGACGAGTATATTAAAAAATGGATATGAGAGATTATCCTTTAGTTTTAACGTGTAAATTTTTATACTTTGCATCAAATAAAATAGATTTGACATATATTAAACCTTAATCATTTAAACCTTTGATCGGTTCAGAAAAAAAAATTCACTCTCTGAACATCTTTTATATATTGTTCCACTTGGAAACAAGATCATATGTCAAGTGATTTAGAATATGCTATATTAATATTTGAGTTTAAGAAAAGAGCAAAGAACCAAAACTATACGATTTTAACCAAAACTATGATTTTAAGACAATGAACCAATTTCGTGTGCGAGTGAATATCCTTTTATTTTAATATTCTAAATTTTGCAATGGTGGTGATAGGAAGTTTTCTTATCAAAGATTTGAGACTAGGGTTTAATGATAAAAGAGAGAGAATTAAAACTATCTAAAGAAAAAGAAAAGATAAAGATAACATTTGATTTCTTGATTGATACCTAAAATGTGTCCAAGACACTTACATATATAATGATACTAATGGACCAATGACTAAAATACCCAAATACTAGTGGAAGCCCAATTCAATAACAATTAAACTAAAATACCAACTAATATAAAACCTTAAATTAATAATTCTGATTAAACTAAAATGCTAAGATAAAATACTAAAATATAACTTGATACTCTCTATCATTGCCGCGGGGTTCACTTGAACCTTGTCCTCAAGGTTCTAAACCTACTCTCGGATCCCATTGCTTAAACTGAACAATCAAATACCCAGCAACTGAGTCATTTAAACCTGATCCCTTGACAACACTTTTTACGCCATCACAATATCCGACAAAAACAGTATATACATATGGCATATTGGAAATGCTTTTGTTATGTTTGGCATCATATATTGTTAGCAGGAAGTTCCCTGGTTCCCAATTACCAAAGGAAAACAACTGAATTCCAGCTTCCACTTCCTCGAAATGAAGATCTGCTATCGGTATCGACAAATTCGTGTCTCTTTCAACATCTTCTGACTCCAAGAAAACCTTGCAGTGACCAATATCCAGCCCAAGTTGCCAACTAAACTCAGCAGCATCAGAACCTTTTCCTGCTGAAAATGCATCCAAAAACCACTTTTCTTTGTTCTTACTCTCATCTACTACATCTTTAGAACAATTTTTGGAAATTTGTTGCTCAGTGAGTATCGGTTGACCGAAAAGAAAAAACTGATGTTTCTTAACAACAACAACATCATCAGATTGAGATTTCTCCAAACTCTTATCAGACTTTTTCCCTATGGACAACAAGCATGATAAGCTTTCTTTGTTCTTATCATTGTTGATCATGTTGTTTCCGTTTGAAATCCTAGTACGCACGTCCACGTGCTGAACATTAGTAGGAAACAACCCTAACTGAAGCTTATTGTTGCTAAGGTTGAGATCTGAAAGAGATATTCCTCCAAATTGAGCATGCCTGGCTCCCTGTATACATGCAGGAGCATTATCAGATAAACCGAAGAAGGGGCCGTTTGACCCGAGCTGGTTGCCTGAAAACGTCGGTGATGGAAATTGAACACCGAGGGGGAAGTCGAGGTTTTGGGGAAACCGCAGCTTCTTCCTCGGTGGAGTGAAAGGTGTGAAATGAAGGACCGGTATGTTTGATACCAATTCGACCAACCACGGACTAACACACTTCACATTTTTGTAGTAAATCCGGCTCATCCCATGTAACCTGAAGAAGGCGCCACGGGGAATTAGGCCAGCGAATAGGATCAACAACATGAACAGAAGCAATGGTTCCCATAAACCAACTAATCCTAGACGAGTCCTCGATTTCAAAAGGCATCTTGAACCTCATCCCCGAACACCATTGAATCCTCATAGCAGCTCGAACAGATGAAGCCTTAACACAAAACTCAGGAGTGCTTGCTCTTGGATAGTAAACAACTTCAAATGGTTGGTTATTAGCAGCCAATTTCACAGCTTCCATAACATCTTCATGTCTCACTTTTACTCTTCCACTCACATCACCACCAGCACCAACACAACCATTTTTCAATGTCTTATTTTCCTCTTGCAAGAAAAATGAAAATGCCCCAAAAGGTCCAATTCCACAATTAACACTGTTGGAACCTGAACCTGAAGTCCAACCACAAGATGAACCATCAAAACCACTACCAATCCCCTTTTTCGCCCTTCGAATTCCGACACACAATTCACCGTTCTCCGACCTCAGAAACACCACAGAATCACCAGCAACAAGCTTTTTCTGGTTCACAAAGCTACTTCACCCTGTTGTAAGCAAGTGCCTACGCGGCGTCCCTCTATATATATGCATGAAATTCTAAAGCTCGCCGTGAACATCCTTCGCCACCACCGTCTGAACAGGCGGTTCAGCCGCGTAATCCAGCCGCGGAAAGATCGTCTCAGCACAGTATCTCGGAATAGAAAACCCTCCACAATTGTTTGCATCAGATTGAGTCAAAGTCTTTGCAAAAGACGCAGGCTTCTCAGAATTCTCCCTGTTATTGATGATCATGACTGCGTCCTGTTCTATAATATTTTCTCCTAACCTCTTTAAAATTCTAGAAACATTATCTTCAGTGGGATTACATGAATCCAAAGACTTGGAAAGCTTGAGAAGAGAATTATACCTTGCATCATGAGATCTAATTGCTTTGAATTCAGCTTCAATCGAAGCTTCCAGAGACTCCCACTCCCTCTCATTCTTGAGCTGTTCTGCCGCTGCAGCCAAAGCCTGTGTTTGTGGAGCATGTTTCACCGCGGCGGGGGCAGAAGCGGAACCGGCGATGGTCGAAGTAGACGCGGCGGAGAAATTGTTAGGGATTTGGCGAGCCCTAGTTAAAGGACCATTATGGAGAGGAGGATGGTGAAGAGGCGAGGCTTTCTCGCGAGTAATGCGTTTGGAAGGTGTGGAAGAGAAATTGGAGGCGTTGAGAGAGCCGAATTTTCGCTTGTTTCCTCCGGCACGGCGGCGAGATGTTACGGTTTTTTGAGCCGGGTTGGATGTGGGTCTACGTGAAGTGGATCTAGGAGGTTTATTGGCTGTTTTTTTTTAAAATAAGGATGAAACACTTTCAAATGCTTCTTAAAATCACTTCTAACACTAGAATGGGTTTGATATTTATGACTAATTATGGAGAAGTTGTTTGGTGAGTTTTGGAATTGATAGGAATTGTTGTAATAGTATGGATAATGAGATGTAGAATAGGATGAATATGGGTTAGGTGGAGGTGGTGTATATCCATGATTAAAATATAAATATGGGGTTGTAACACATGAATTTGTGTAATAGGGTGAAAAGAGTTCCCATGGAAAAGATGGAAATGAAGGTGTGGTAGGAGTTGGAATACTCCATGGATGATATGAAGGTATATGATAAGGATAATCCATAAGAGGATTTGAGTACATGATGAAAGCACCAAATTGATAGGAAGTTTTCCTATCAAAGATTTGAGACTAGGGTTTAATGATAAAAGAGAGAGAATTAAAACTATCTAAAGAAAAATAAAAGATAAAGATAACATTTGATTTCTTGATTGATATCTAACATGTGTCCAAGACACTTACATATATAATGATACTAATGGGCCAATGACTAAACTACCCAAATACTAGTGGAAGCCCAATTTAATAACAATTAAACTAAAATACCAACTAATATAAAACCTTAAATTAATAATTCTGATTAAACTAAAATGCTAAGATAAAATACTAAAATATAACTTGATACTCTCTATCAGGTGGCTTTATTATTTTACCATACGTGTTAACTAACAATAAAATACAGTCAACCTAATAAATGCCATTAAATGAATAAAGATAAAATACAATGAATTGGAATACTCCCTCTGGTCAATATTATAATCAAAAAAAACATTTTAAATCTTGGTCACTATTATAAGAAAAAATCATTAAATTTTAAACTAATTAATGCTTGTATTACTATTATACCCTTAATTTAATTAAAAAACATTTAATATTGGTAGTCGATTCATTAAATAAACTAAGAATATTATTGTAAATTTTATTTTGATAGTATATGAAATCAAGAAAATTAATTACACTTAACTAACTTTCTTAATATGTGTGAAAGTAGTTATTTTAACTTATAATTGTGACCGGAGGGAGTAGCTATTTACTTAAAAATAAATTAACATTTATGCTTTAAACAAGTACATTTCACTGTCTGACTTTTTTTTTTCTTCCTACATTAAATATTTCTTCCCATTAAATTTTTGATTGTCCACTTTTTTTCTTTAATCAGTTCATCTTTAACGTAAGTATGGGTTTGTAATGTTAAACAATAGATAATTATTATTTGTTTGTTTTAAAAAATATTAATTAATATATTTTATTTTTTTAAATTTCACCAATCTCCATTACACGTATTTTGTTTAAAATAATTTGTGTGACTTGAGTTATTTTACAATAAAACTAATTTATTTTTTATGTTAGACATTTGATAAAAATCGGCAAATTTGTACCTTGGTTAAATACTATGACTCTAATATATATATAAACTATTATATTTAATTAATTTACCTTAAGTGTAATATATATATATATATATATATATATATATATATATATATATATATATATATATATATATATATATATATATATATATATATATATATATATATATATATATTGTCATTATAAATATTTGTTGGACTACATTGAACATTGAGTCATTACATAGTAACTTGTGGCACATACTACTAGCTGCTACAGAGCTAGATTTGATGGCTAAGCTAAAAAGAAATTATAAATTTTAGGAGATGAATCAGAATGTCAAAAGTTCACTCCATTTTCAAATCTATATCTCTGTTGTGTACTATCCTGACAGTGAAGATATTCATAATTACCTCACGTATTTTCCATGTATAAGACTTTAGGTAGCTAAAAAGAGCTATAAGGTGAATTGCTATATATAAAGTACAGTATCTGACAATTTGTAACAAAAATTAACATAAGATACACATACTTTTTCTATGCATTTTGTTTTACGTGAACTTCAATTTCTCAACTATATAAACCAAACTCGCTAGCATATCAAGTTAATGGATAATCAATTTTGTGGTAAACCAACCTATTTTATAATAAAAATTTTCCTTTTTGTTAATACAAATATTTTTTTAAATTTTTATTACATAATGAAAGTAAAAATTTTAAATATATGGAGAACTTGACAGGTTTAGTTAGATATTTCTCAAAATATACAACATCATTTCTTTAAAACTTAATATTTATTATTGTGAGAGAAGATTGTAAAAAATGAATAAATACATTAATTAACATTAATTAATACTAATAGCTCTAGCAATTTTAAATAGAAAAAATCTTACATTAATTAACATAAATATAATTGAAAGAATATGAACATATATGGTATTCAATTTTTTAAAATGTATGGTACAATTTTATTTTATAAAGTTTGTACTATATTTATTATAATAAATATTATATTTTTTGTGCCATTAAAGCAAATAAAAATAAATTTATATTTAAACAATGTATGAAACCAAACACTGGAAAAAATGTTTTTTTTAATTGATTATGATACTAATAAATAAATAAATACGATAAATATTTATATTTCTGTTCTTTTATAAAGGATAATAAATGATATTAAATAAAATGTATGATAATATAATTCACAAATAGTGAAATCTAGAATAAATAATATGAAATGAAATGTATGAACATATGATTCTTAAATATATAAGTAAAAAGATATTGAAATTATATGCTAATATAAACCATTCATAATTATTTTATGATCACAATAACTAAATTATTATAAAATTATATTTTTAACTTTTTTACTAATTGTGTGAGTTGTATAATAATAAATCCTTTATATTTCTATCATTAGTAAATAAACAAAAAGAGTTTAATATTAAAATCTTCTTTTTTAAAAATATGTTTAAAATCTTTTTATTTTAAACTCTTTTTTACAAATATTAAAATACTTTAAAATTCTAAATAAACAAAAAGAGTTTCATATTAAAATCCTTTATATTTCCTTTTAAACTTTTTTTTACAAATACTTATTTTTTACTAATATTAAAATCTTTTTTTACATATTAAAATTAAAATTGTGTGAATATTTCTTTTAAAAAAAATGTTATTTAGAATTAGAAATATTATATTATATTAAAATATAATCAATGGTATTAAATTTTATATTTATGGTAAGATGTTATTATTATTATTATTATTATTATTATTATTATTATTATTATTATTATTGTGTATCATTTGTACTCTATGTTCACTAATATAATATTCATTATAAATTTTTATGCAATTAAAGCATGGGAAATATGAGTTAAGAATCTACACACGGAAAACATGTGTTATTTTTAAATTAGTTAACATGTTTCCACCATAATCTATATTATTAATTGTAATTTACATAATTAAATTGTATTAAAAATGTAAGATATATCAACAATTCATAATTACCACTTGATAAATGAGAAATATTTTACTGGGATTATTTATTGGAAAAATACTATAATGGTACTCTCTATCTATAAAATTATTACTTTATTTATAAGAAAATACTAAAATTAATGATTTCTTTAATATATCATTAAATAAATTTTATTTTTAATTATCTTATTCATGACATTAATTACTCTTATTAAATACATTTTATTTTGTATTAAAATATCTATGAAAAAGATTAACAAACTCAACAATTCATTCTTAAAATGATTCAAATATTTATACTTGAAATTTCAAAGTGAATTTCAAATATGCGTGTTAGTTTATATACTAAAAAAAAGTTTATTGTTGACATTTCATACAAATATATAACAAAAACAACTTTATTTATATCTACGGGAAAAATATATTGTTGATATAAATATTTTAAAATACAGGAGTTAAAACAAAATTAATTTTTATATAGGTAAAAAAAAATGTATTGTTGATACAAATATTTTAATAAATGGTGTTATTTTTATAAACGGGAAAAAATATATTGTTTACACTTTGGCATTGCAATGTAAATACTTTATTATTATTTTTTGGAATGTCAATATACTCTTCCATTTTAACTCATCCATACATACAACTACTAATATTCTTTATATTTTTACACTTCTGTCTATCACAAAATAAATTGTAAGAAATAATATACAAATAATTAATTACATTCATTCATTTTTTATATAATATTCCATTATAAATGATTGTTAATTTACATTTAAGATACATTAAATGGAAATACAAAATAATCATTTTTTAAGAAAAATATATTCATAATCTGTATTAAATTTGAAATTTATGTTACTATTATTTGGTGTTATTTATACCATATAGTCATTACACTATTGATAAATTTTAGTACTCTTTAAAAAAAATTCATTATTTCTTTTAATAATAACGTATACATTTGTATTAGAAAAATACAAAAATAAATAAATTATGAGACAAATTTGTCTCATTGATAAATATTAAAAAATACTAAGAATATTTAAAAAATATATATAAAACAAAGTTATTACGGGTAAATAAATAAATTGAACGTCTACTGTGTTTAATATACGAGATCAAATTCGTTGTTGATTAAGTTCGTTGTCAAAATATACGGGATCAAATTCGTTGTTGATTAAATTCGTGTCAAAATATACGAGATCATATTCGTCATTTATTAATTTATTTATATATACGGGAAAAATATCATGTTATAAATGAGAATAATTTTAGAATAAATAACTTTTTTGATTAAACAATTTAATTTTTTAAATTTAATTTTTATTATATTTTAGAATAAATGCGCGTACAATGGTATATGTTATTGATGTAAATAAGGAAAATATATATATCTACGGGGAAAAGTGAACTACTTATCCAAAAATGAGAAAAATATTTTTCTTATAAATAAATTTAAATATCTAAATACTGAAAAAAATAAATGTCTTTTATAAATTAATTTAAAATATTTTTAAATTAATAAGTCAATGTTAATAGTATTTTTTTACGAGAACAAGTTTATTATTTATGAAAATACTGGAAAATATTTTGCCATTGACAAGTCAATACCCATGCGAACTCACGGGGAAAATATACGATTGAGCCAAATATTTGTATATATGAAAAACCTATATCTATGCTTCAAATATAAATAAAATATGTTCTTTTTTTAAAAATATTTTATTTTTTTGGTAAAATAATTTTGTCTTCTTTTTTATTTTTACTTTTTTTTTAAACAAATACACATCACCAACCGATATTTACGAGTATTTATTCTATTTTTTTAAATATAATTTTTTTTTCTTCATATTATTAATTTTTATTAATTCTATTTTTTTAAAATTTTAAATGTAAACAAATACGCATCACTTCGCACGGGTACCCCGCTAGTTTACATAAAAATAAATTAACATTTATGCTTTCAACAAGTACATTTCACTGTCTGACTTTTTTTTTTCCTACATTAAATATTTCTTCCCATTAAATTTTTGATTATCCACTTTTTTTCTTTCTATTCATATATTGTACTCATAGTTATTTCACACAATTAATACAATTTTATAATTATAGAACAATATTTTTACAAGATTATCTTTATCATATATCAGTTCATCTTTAACATTCTCCAAAATGAAATATGTTGGTAGTATTAGTTATTTGATGATATAATTAAAAAATATTAATTAATATTATATTAAAATATAAAAAATTAACTTATTTCATAACGATTTATTTAACTACATCATCAAATTTTCTGAATGGAGAGAGTATTTCAATTACATTTTTTCTTAAACTCTTATTATTTTTTAATTTTTTTTATTATAAAATAACATTTTTTTTAATATTATCTCTTTAGTTATTGTATATTAACTCAACTCATTATTTCATTAATAACTGTTTATGTTATTATTTTAATAAATAACTTTATTAAAATCAATTTAAAAAAAAAAAATATTTAAAGTTATAGATATGGATCACATATCACATTCGTGCGGAATATGATCTAAAGAAAATGAAATGTAAATTGATAATTGTTCTGGACTGGGTCAGCGCCTGCCCATCAGTCGGGTAGGCCCAACCCAATATTACGCTGAGAGGCCCATTAAGGCCCGATTCTTTCTCTCGTCGAGCACACTCAGATACCATTCATGTCGAGCAGAGACTACTTGGCTCGGGGAGAGAACGAGCATCCTCCCCGCGTACTCCACGTGCTCTCCCCACGGGACACGTCATTAGGTGACTACCCACCTCCGAAAGAGTTGGTCTACCCACTTTCCGGAGATCTCAGACCAGTTACTCCAGGGAGAAGACCACATGCTGGTCTTCCCTACGCCACGTAAGCCTTAATAGTTATCTGCATTGGCCCTAGCAACCCAACCCAGTGTAGACGACCGTTGATCCAGCACTAGGGGCACAATATAAATACCCTCTTTCACTAGAGGGTCAGGTATTCTATTTCTTACTCTCACTACCTTCTGTACTTGCTTGCTTTGTTCCTGACTTTAGCATCAGAGTACCTTGCAGGTACACCCCCACTGTCTCAACACCACCGGAGTAGCGAAGCTCACGACGTTTGCTCGCCACCGATCTACTTTCTGATCAGGTACGATCAGTGGCACCGTCTGTGGGAACCTTTGCTTCCCCGTTTTTCTCCTCGTAAAAACCAAAACAACTTTCATTTTCTGACAATCATGGCCAACCCTCGAACTGATGCCAACTCTCCGGACACCGCCTTCGTTCCATTCAACAACAGAGACGACCACGAGCCCAATGTGGTCGTTAACGTCGAAGAAGGAGACCAGAGGGATGGGCGTACTTCCTGTTCGCACTGATCAATCAGACCAACCTGATGATCTCCCAGTAGAACGTACGGATAGGAGAGCTCGAAAGGGAGCGACAAAAACTCTCTCCCCGCGGAGACATCGTCGCCCCATATCTCGTAGAACTTCACCTCCCCTGCGGTGGACACGGCAAGACGACTCTCGGACTCCTTTCTCCTAACCTGCATGGTGCCGCCCGCGTCTGGAACGACCCCAACCTGTGGTCGCCCAAAAGCGCAATCGGTCCCCTGCTCGGAAGGAACAACGACGTTCCCCTGTCCAAAAGAGAAGCAAAGCTGACGTTTACAGCGAGAAGCCGAAGAGCCGACCGAGAAGCTCCCCCCGACGCAACAGGTGCGGTCGTGGCGACCACTCCCCTTCATAGTCACCAGTTAAGAGTAACGTAGACGACCAGTGTACCCCCTGCCCAGGGAAATTATGGAGGCCCCTTTGCCCGTCGGGATGGAGAAGCCTCCACCTTTGGCGACGTACGACGACACTGCCGACTCGGACGACCAAGTCGAGAGTTTCGAGGCAATGCTCAACTACAGGAATGTCCAGGGAGCTATCAAGTGCAAGCTTTTCCCGACCACCCTTCGGAAGGGTGCCATGGCGTGGTACAAGAGCCTCGCACCAGAGTCCATCACCGCCTGAAAGAAACTGAAGAGACAGTTCTTCAAGCATTTCACTGCGTCCCGCCGCTACCCAAAGACGGTGGCCTCCCTGAAAGCCATCATCTAAAAGAGGGACGAATCTCTCAGAGATTACATCGAGAGATTTAAACGGAAAGCCGTCCAGGTAGCCGCCACAGACGTCATTAAGAAGTTTCTGATCGAGCAAGGACTACGACCCCGCACTGAGTTTGCCAAGGTTGTGGGCATCCAAAGGCCCCCACAACTTGGAAGAACTCCTCCATAAGGCCCCAACATACATTCAGTATAAGGAGCTGAAGGAAGCCCATTATGCCCGCGACTCGCGGCATCAAGAGGGCCCCTGAAGCTCCAGGCAAGAAGAATCTATCGCTCCCCGACGAGGGGGTGATAAAAGAAGAGAAGACCGTCCCAGAGTCTCTCGTGAACCGAGAGGTCCAGCTGGCCGATTCACAGAGTATACGCTACTCACTGCTCCCCGCGAGCGAATTTTGGCCAAGTGCATCAACTCGGAATTCCAGAAAAGAGGTGTCCGCTTTCCGAAGTCGACACCACTCAAACCAAATGTTGACAAGTCCAAGTACTGCAGGTTCCATATGAGCCATGGGCATGTCACCCAGGACTGCATCCACCTCAAGGTTGCGATAAAAATTATGATCAAGGAGGGGCACCTCAAGCAGTACACGAAGAGGGATGACGCCCCCAGAGAGGATGCCTGTAACACCCCAAATTTATGAGAAATATTGATTTAATTTATTTAAATATAATATTTGTGAATTTTCCGTGAATTTTGGTGGTCCGTGTCGATGTCGGTGTTTTGTGGAGTTTTGCTTATTTTAATTAAATAATAGTATATAATATGATTATATTAGTATTATTATTAATTTAAAATAATATTAGAGGAATTAAGGGCAAAGTGGACAATTCAAGAAAATTAGTGAGGGCATTATGAAGAAAGCCCATATTTGAGGCCCAAGAGTTAAATTAACCAAAAAGGAGGAATTGAGAGAATTAGGATTCATTTTGTGGAGATCGTGAAATAAGAAGGAAAGAAGGAGAGCTCTGAGGAAAAGAGGAAAAGGCGAGGATTTTTGTGACGGTTTCCAAAGGCTCAAGAGAGAACACATCGGGTCGACAATCTAAGGTATGGGGAGTAATTGCCTTTCATTATTTTCATTATAGGATTCGATTGATTAAAGTGGATTTTGGGGTTTTTGAGGGTTTATGGGTTTTGAGGTAAATTGATGATTTTAAGGGCATTTTTGTGAATCGATCAATAACGTGGAATTGAACCGCTAAAGTAGACCTTGGGGCTTATTTCCCCGTCGTTGTTGTAGTTTTAACCTTGTGGGAAGGATCTATGGAGTTTATATGAAGTTTGAGAGTTTGTGAAGGTTTAGGTGATTTCGAGTTGGAATAGTGAAATTAATCGACCTAGTATTTGTAGGTTTTGTGTCCTTAATGGTTGTAATGCCTTAGGAATGTTGTAGGGATGTTTTTGAGCGAACTGAGATTGAATTCGTAATGTAATGGGGGGTTTGGTATGCTACTGATACGTAGCAGCGATTCCCTGCAATCGCTCGTTCTCAAAGCGAACGAAACACTCGCAAGGCGAATGTTCGCCTGGACTCCCAAACCGAGTAGCCCAGCGAATGCGCGATATTTATGATGATGCTGAGGGTTTTTCTGAGGTGTGGGGTCGTGGGTTCGCAAAGCGAAGGTCCCAGCGAAGGGCTTCGCATAGCGAAGGTAGAGGCGAGGAGAGGCAGAAGGTGGGATGTTTTGAGATTCTGGGATTCGCTGGCGCTTCGCAAAGTGAAGGTTACAGCGAAGGTGTTCGCACAGCAAACTCAGCAGCGAACTGCTGCAGTTTGTGAACTTTTGCTATGATGCTGTGATGTTCTGAGATTTTGGTGCTGTGATATTCTGATGATTACTGTGATGTTATTGATGATATTGATGATGATGATTGGTGGTGTTTCTGATGAATTTATGATGACATGATTATATGATGTTTTGGTGAATGATGATGCACATAATGATGTTTTGACGGTGATGATTTGTGACGTTGTGTATCATACATTCATATCCATACTCTGTGACGATGCTTCATTCCCATTGTGCAGATATGAGGTAATTATGACGTGCTCCGGTTCCGATTTCGGGATCGATCCTATTGACGGGGATCTTTGGAGGGTTGATGGCCTGGTGTCCATCCTTTGTGACGATTAGTACCACATGCATGAGTCTTGTTATGCATTACATCTTATGTGGCATTGATGGATTTGTGATATGGTGTTTCCTGATGTTTTCCTTGATGATGACCTTGATGATGTCGTTTATGAAGATAATACCATTTTATGTATATCTTGTTTTATAATGATTATTATGAATTACGCTTACTCAACCTGCCTGTTTGAATGTTGCCTCCACGTGGGTAACGTGCAGGTGATCAGGTTTAGCTGTGGATGCTTTCGAGGACTTGAAGTTTAATTGCTTTTGGTCGATTTAGAGGGTCTTGCTCTGATAGTGTAACATCGGGTTGGGGTCCTTTGAGTCGAACTATGTTGTTTCCTTATTTTCGTTGTCATTTGACGATATGGTTTTATTTTGATTATTATGATGTTTGTTGAAAACCTTTTAATTGAGAATTTTGAGTTCCGCTGCCATGTGAAGGCTTTTGAGTTATTTTGAGGAAATCCCTTGTTTACAGGGCAAGTGTATTATTTTGATTTTAATGAGAAATGTGCACCCTTTGAGGGAACTTTTATGTTTTACTCTGATATTTGAGTTGTTTCTGCTGCAACATTTGTGGGGGTAGAAAAAGGTGTTACATTAGTGGTATCAGAGCAGGTCGTTCCGTCCGACCAGGTTGTCTAATGTTGTTTATTCCCTAGTGTGCGACATGTGTGTGAAAACACTGTCGATGCTTGTTTTGTTTTCCATTTGCAGGTTGGAAATGAAACAAGTGAGGGAGAAGATGGTGCTTCTCTAAGGTGCTTCAAGTGTGGAGCGATGGCTAAGTGTGGTGTTGGACGCTATGATAGTTTGTATCGCCTCATGATAGTCGGCTGTTATTGACAAATTAAGGAACTGATCACCGTTAATCTCTTGTTGATAATATATGGGATCATGTTGGATGGGATAGACGTGTCTTGCGAGCTTAAGTGGTGTGCGCAGTGAATTATTTGGAGTTAAGCCAAGTGCTTACAGAATGTTTTGATGAGTCGATGTAGGATGGTGCTGAGATGTTTATGTTGAGGGCAACCTTGAGTATTAGTGAAGGTGGAGAAGCTGGTGTTTTGCCTTTTGTTTGTGAAATTTCGGAAGTGTTTCCTGATGACGTAAGTGATTTGCCTCCAGAACGTGAAGTGGAGTTTGCAGTGGACTTAATACCAGGTATGAGTCCAATGTTGATGGCTCCTTATCGGATGTCAGCTTCTGAGTAAAGTGAATTGAAGAAACAGTTGGAAGAATTGCTTGATAAGAGGTTTGTTCGACCAAGTATTTCTCCGTGGGGTGCTCTTGTGTTGTTAGTGAAGAAGAAAGATGAAAGTATGAGGTTGTGTGTTGATTATCGGCAGTTGAATAAAGTGACGATCAAGAATAAGTATCCACTTTTGAGAATCGATGATTTGATGGATCAGTTAGTAGGTGCTTATGTGTTTAGCAAGATTGATTTGAGGTCTGGTTATCATCAGATTCGAGTGAAACCTGATGATATTCCAAAGACGGCTTTCAGAACGAGATATGGACACTATGAATACAGTGTGATGCCGTTTGATGTATCCAATGCACCTGGTGTGTTCATGGAGTATATGAATCGGATATTTCATGAGTATTTGGATAAGTTTGTGGTGGTGTTTATCGATGATATCTTGATATATTCTAGATCTGAAGAAGAGCATGCCGAACATTTGAGAACTGTGTTACAAATCTTGAAGGAGAAGAAGTTGTATGCAAAGCCGTCGAAGTGTGAGTTCTAGTTGAAGGAAGTGAGTTTCCTTGGCCATGTGATTTTGAGTGGAGGGGTTGCTGTTGATCCTTCTAAGATTGACGCGGTGTTACAGTGGGAGACTCTGAAGTCTGCTACTGAGATACGAAGTTTTCTGGGATTAG
The DNA here is from genome assembly GCA_022829125.1 of Lathyrus tuberosus. Taxonomy (NCBI): domain Eukaryota; kingdom Viridiplantae; phylum Streptophyta; class Magnoliopsida; order Fabales; family Fabaceae; genus Lathyrus; species Lathyrus tuberosus. The sequence goes on along the minus strand of JALAZF010000529.1, from coordinate 802,903 downwards.
CGGGGTACTACCGCAAGTTTATTGAAGGCTTTTCTAAGTTAGCATTACCTCTGGCTCAGTTGACTCGAAAGGGTCAAACTTTTGTGTGGGATGTAGCGTGTGAAGAGAGTTTTATGGAGTTGAAGAAGAGGTTGACTACTGCTCCAGTGCTGATTTTGCCTAATCCAAGTGAATCTTTTGTGGTGTATTGTGATGCGTCGAAGATGGGTCTTGGTGGAGTGTTGATGCAGAATGGACAAGTCGTTGCCTATACTTCGAGACAATTGCTAGTTCATGAGAGAAATTATCCTACACATGACTTAGAGTTGGCCACGGTGGTGTATGTGTTGAAAATTTGGAGACATTATCTGTTTGGCTCTAAATTTGAAGTGTTTAGTGACCATAAAAGTCTGAAGTACTTATTTAATCAGAAAGAATTGAATATGAGGCAGAGAAGGTGGTTATAACTGTTGAAGGATTTTGATTTTGATTTGAGTTATCATCCGGGCAAAGCAAATGTAGTGGCCGATGCATTGAGCAGAAAGTCATTGCATATGTCGATGCTTATGGTGAAAGAATTGGAGTTGATTGAGCAATTCAGAGATTTGAGTTTGGTATGTGAAGCGACCCCTGACAGTGTGAAGTTGGGAATGTTGAAGTTGACTAGTAGTATTCTGGAAGAAATCAGAGTGGGACATCAATCTGATTTAAAGTTGGTTGACCAATTGACTTTGATTAACCAAGGTAACAGAGGTGACTTCCGGATTGACGAGGATGGTGTGATAAGGTTTCGAGATAGATTATGTGTCCCAAATGTTCCAGATATTAAGAAGAGCATTCTTGAAGAAGGACATCGAAGTAGGTTGAGTATTCACCCCGGTGCTACGAAGATGTACCAAGATTTGAAAAAGTTATTTTGGTGGCCAAGTATGAAGAAAGAAGTGGCAGAGTTTGTTTATGCACGTTTGACTTGTCAGAAGTCGAAGGTTGAGCATCAGAAGCCTTTAGGTATGATGCAGCCATTGAGGATTCCATAATGGAAATGGGATAGTATTTCCATGGATTTTGTGGTGGGATTGCCGAAGACTGCTAAGGGAAATGATTCAATTTGGGTGATCGTGGATAGATTAACTAAGTCGGCTCATTTCTTACCGATGAAGATTAATCATTCCATGCAGAAGCTAGCCGAGATATATATTGAGGAGATTGTGAAGTTACATGGGGTACCTTCGAGTATTGTCTCAGATAGAGATCCGAGGTTTACATCGAGGTTCTGGAAGAGTTTGCAAGATGCGTTGAGTACCAAGTTGAGGATGAGTTCTGCCTATCACCCGCAGATGGACAGTCAGACATAAAGGACGATCTAATCTTTAGAGGATTTGCTGAGGGCTTGTCTGTTAGATCATGGAGGATCGTGGGATAGCCATTTGCCGTTGATTGAGTTCACGTACAATACTAGTTTTCATGCTAGTATTGGAATGTCGCCCTAGGAAGCTTTGTATGGGAGAAGGTGTAGGACTCCTTTGTGTTGGTATGAGTCAGGCGAGAGTGCTGTACTCGGACCTGAAGTTGTGCAAGAGACGGCTGAGAAGATTAAGAAGATCCAAGAGAGGATGAAAGCTTCGCAGAGTCGTCAGAAGAGCTACCATGACAAGAGGAGGAAAACACTTGAATTCCAAGAGCGAGATCACATGTTTTTGAGAGTGACGCCAGTGACTGGTGTGGGTCGAGCTTTGAAGTCTAGGAAGCTCACTCCACGTTTTGTTGGTCCATATCAGATATCGCAGAGGATATGAGAGGTAGCCTATCAAATTGCTTTACCGCCGTCACTTGTGAATTTGCATGACGTGTTCCATGTATCTCAGTTGAGGAAGTACATTCCGGATCCGTCGCATGTGATCCAGATGGATGAATGTACAAGTGAGGGATAATCTGACTGTGGAAGCATTGCCTGTGCGTGTCGAGGGCCGAGAGACGAAGCAATTGTGGGGTAAAAACATAACTTTGGTGAAGGTGCGGTGGGGTGGACCAGCTGGCAAAAGTTGGACTTGAGAACGGGAAGATCAGATGAGGGAGTCGTATCCGACTCTATTTCCTTGAGGTAATTTTCGAGGGCAAAAATTCTTTAAGTGGGGGAGAGTTGTAACACCCCAAATTTTTGAGAAAAATTGATTTAATTTATTTAAATATAATATTTGTGAATTTTGGTGGTCCGTGTCGATGTCGGTGTTTGTGGAGTTTTGGTTATTTTAATTAAATAATAGTATATAATATGAATATATTAGTATTATTATTAATTTAAAATAATATTAGAGGAATTAAGGGCAAAGTGGACAATTCAAGAGAATTAGTGAGGGCATTATGAAGAAAGCCCATATTTGAGGCCCAAGAGTTAAATTAACCAAAAAGGAGGAATTGAGAGAATTAGGATTCATTTTGTGGAGATCGTGAAATAAGAAGGAAAGAAGGAGAACTCTGAGGAAAAGAGGAAAAGGCGAGGATTTTTGTGACGGTTTCCAAAGGCTCAAGAGAGAACACATCGGATCGACAATCTAAGGTATGGGGAGTAATTGCCTTTCATTGTTTTCATTATAGGATTCGATTGATTAAAGTGGATTTTGGGGTTTTTGAGGGTTTATGGGTTTTGAGGTAAACTGATGATTTTAAGGGCATTTTTGTATATCGATCAATAACGTGGAATTGAACCGCTAAAGTAGACATTGGGGCTGATTTCCCCGTCGTTGTTGTAGTTTTAACCTTGTGGGAAGGATCTATGGAGTTTATATGAAGTTTGAGAGTTTGTGAAGGTTTAGGTGATTTCGAGTTGGAATAGTGAAATTAATCGACCTAATAGTTGTAGGTCTTGTGTCCTTAATGGTTGTAATGCCTTAGGAATGTTGTAGGGATGTTTTTGGGCGAACTGAGGTTGAATTCGTAATGTAATGGGGGGTTTGGTATGCTACTGATGTGTAGCAGCGATTCCCTGCAATCGCTAGTTCGCAAAGCGAACGAAACACTCGCAAGGTGAATGTTCGCCTGGACTCGCAAAGCAAGTAGCGCAGCGAATGCGCGATATCTGTGATGATGCTGAGGGTTTTCTGAGGTGTGGGGTCGTGGGTTCGCAAAGCGAAGGTCCCAGCGAAGGGCTTCGCATAGCGAAGGTAGAGGCGAGGAGAGGCAGAATGTGGGATGTTTTGAGATTCTGGGATTCGCTGGCGCTTCGTAAAGCGAAGGTCCCAGCGAAAGTGTTCGCACAACGAACTCAGCAGTGAACTGCTGCAGTTTGTGAACTTTTACTATGATGTTGTGATATTCTGAGATTTTGGTGCTGTGATATTCTGATGATTACTGTGATGTTATTGATGATATTGATGATGATGATTGGTGGTGTTTCTGATGAATTTATGATGACATGATTATATGATGTTTTGGTGAATGATGATGCACATAATGATGTTTTGACGGTGATGATTTGTGACGTTGTGTATCATACATTCATATGTATACTCTGTGACGACGCTTCATTCCCATTGTGCGGATATGAGGTAATTATGACGTGCTCCGGTTCCGATTTCGGGATCGATCCTATTGACGGGGATCTTTGGAGGGTTGATGGCCTGGTGTCCATCCTTTGTGACGATTGGTACCACATGGATGAGTCTTGTTATGCATTGCATCTTATGTGGCATTGATGGATTTGTGATATGGTGTTTCCTGATGTTTTCCTTGATGATGACCTTGATGATGTCGTTTATGAAGATAATGCCATTTTATGTATATCTTGTTTTATAATGATTATTATGAATTGCGATTACTCACCCTGCCTGTTTGAATGTTGCCTCCACGTGGGTAACGTGCAGGTGATCAGGTTTAGCTGTGGATTCTTTCGAGGACTTGAAGTTTAATTGCTTTTGGTCAATTTAGAGGGTCTTGCTCTGATAGTGTAACATCGGGTTGGGGTCCTTTGAGTCGAACTATGTTGTTTCCTTATTTTCGTTGTCATTTGACGATATGGTTTTATTTTGATTATTATGATGTTTGTTGAAAACCTTTTAATTGAGAATTTTGAGTTCCACTGCCATGTGAAGGCTTTTGAGTTATTTTGAGGAAATCCCTTATTTACAATGCAAGTGTATTGTTTTGATTTTAATGAGAAATGTGCACCCTTTGAGGGAACTTTTATGTTTTACTCTGATATTTGAGTTGTGAAATTCTGGTACCAGATGTGTGATGTAAAGTGCGATGTCACAACAACACACTCTGCAATGGACAATGCAATAACAAGCAAAACATCAACACAATGAATTGTTCACCCGGTTCGGTCTAACTACCTACGTCTGGGGGCTACCAAGCCAGGGATGAATTTCACTATCAGTAGTATTAATTTACAGACTCAACAACCCAGTTGACATCTCCTAAACTTAATCACTACTTAATGAACCTTCTACTTAAGAGACCACTTAAGTATGAGAACACTACTCAATCCCTAAAACACTTCAGTAATTCAAAGATCACACACTTTGAATAACACTACTTGATTCTGCTTCACAGCTTTGATCAAGAACAACTCAAAACAACAATACCAATTCACACTCGAATGGTTTACAAAACATACACGAAGACACAAATGACACTCAGTCTTTAGCTCTCTTTCTTCGTTACCTTCCCTCCAGGAATGATGCGCATTATATAGCTATCTGAATTGGGCTTGGACCTGCTACAATATCTGACCTCATTTGTTGTTTAAAACTGAATCTACAAAACAGATTTTCTCTCTCAAAATCTTCTTAAATCTCAGCCTTTAAACCTCCTACAAATCTGCATCAAATCTCTATGCAACAGAGAATATCTATCCCAAGATATCTGCAACCAATGAGACTAACAGCTCTCCACAATTCCAGCTAAAACGCAAACCCTAACAACATCACTAAACCTGATGTTATTAATTCTGCAGATCTAATGTCACAACATCGCTTATGACATCAGACATCCAACTTAACTCTTAACACAACCCAGTGTTAAGACCCAATGTTGTGACATCACCACCCTGACATCAAACATTGAACAACCATTGTTTTACCAAAATTCCAGCCAATCCAAGAAACTAACAGTCTCCCCCTTTGGCTAATTTTGGCTAAAACAATCTCTGCACCTTCAGAGACTTCAGCAACGGAATAAACTTGAATAAATTTTGAAACTTTAAGCAGCAGAACCTTCAAAACATAAAGACTTCACTTCACACAAAACTCTGCTGCCGCACCATTTTCAACAGCTACACTTATTCAACACTCAACAATGGTGCTCCCCCTCAATCATGAACCAACATACCAGCTGTTCAGCAGATCAACACTTACTCCCCATCAATATCTACACTTCTGTACTATAACATCAACAATCAACTACATCATCAGCTACATCCTCAGCAGCATATTCATTGACTTCATTCCTTAGCAGTAACAACCATCAACTCCTTTGACAGCATCTGACATATCAGAATAATACATTTGTACTCTTTGATACTCTTGGCTCTCTTGGCTATTTCTCCCCCTTTTTAGCCACAATTTGATAAAATGTAGACTCTTCAATTGTAACATTTTATGAACTCCACTTTTGTATTCCTTCAGTAGTTGAATCAATTTTCAATAAAGTACACAACTGCACAATACACTCTCCAGCACACTTAATCTTCATAAATACAGATTCCCAATTTACTTCTTAAACTTTCAAATTGGTTTGCATCTAAGGCTTTAGTGAAAATATTAGCTAATTGCTTATCTGTAGCAACATGTTCTAAGACAACAACTTTGTCTTCAACCAACTCTCTTGTAAAATGATGCCTTATATCAATATGCTTAGTCCTGCTATGCTGAATAGGATTCTTAGAAATATTGATAGCACTCAAATTATCACAGTACAGTGTCATGACATCTTGCTTGACATTGTATTCAGTCATCATTTGCTTCATCCAAACAAGTTGAGAACAACTACTCCCTGCGGCTATGTACTCAGCTTCAGCAGTAGAAAGAGACACATAGTTCTGCTTTTTACTAAACCATGATATCAGATTATTCCCTAGGAAGAAGCAGCCTCCTGAAGTGCTTTTCCTATCATCTGCACTCCCAGCCCAGTCAGCATCACAATATCCCCGTAACTCAGTCCCAGAACCATGACTATACAACATCCCATAGTCACTAGTGCCATTAACATATTTCAGGATCCTTTTCACTTGATTCAAATGCCTAGCCTTAGGTTCAGATTGATATCTGGCACAAACTCCAACAGCAAAAGCAATGTCAGGTCTGCTAGCTGTGAGATACAATAGACTCCCAATCATGCTTCTATATAAACTTTGATCCACACTAACACCATGTTCATCCTTGGACAATTTTAGATGAGTAGGAGCAGGAGTCCTCTTGTGATTAGCATTCTCTAGACCAAACTTCTTCACTATGTTCTTTGCATACTTGCTCTGAGAAATGAATATGGAGTCCTCTATTTGTCTAACTTGTAGACCAAGAAAATAGTTTAGCTCACCAACAAGACTCATTTCAAATTCAGACTGCATCTGTTCCACAAAATGTTTCACCATCACATCCGACATCCCTCCAAATACTATATCATCAACATAGATTTGAGCTATCATCAGTTTTCCTCCTTCCTCTTTAACAAACAAGGTCTTGTCAATCCCTCCTTTTCTATAGCCATTCACAACCAGGAATTCAGTAAGTCTTTCATACCAAGCTCTTGGTGCTTGATTCAAACCATATAGAGCTTTCCTTAGTTTGTACACATGGTCAGGAAATGTTGGATCAATAAATCCTTTTGGTTGATCAACATACACCTCTTCATTTAAGTAACCATTCAAGAAGGCACTTTTAACATCCATCTGAAAGAGCTTGAATTTGAAATTACAAGCCACACCTAAGAGCAATCTGATAGATTCCAGTCTTGCCACAGGAGCAAAGGTTTCATCATAATCAATGCCTTCAACCTGAGTGTATCCCTGAGCAACTAATCTGGCCTTGTTTCAGGTGACGACTCCTTGTTCATCAGATTTATTCTTGTAGATCCACTTGGTGCCAATCAAGTTAACTCCATCAGGCCTAGGTACAAGCTCCCATACTTCATTCCTCTTGAATTGCTCCAGCTCTTCATGCATTGCATTTATCCAAAACTCATCAGTCAATGCTTCCTTGACATTCTTTGGCTCAATTTTGGAGACAAAGCATGAACTTGCTATAACATCTCTTGACCTAGTCCTCACTCCAGAGTTTGGATCACCTATAATGAGCTCCTTTGGGTGGTCCTTCTGCACTCTGATGGAGGGATCCTTATGAGGTTGCTCAGTTTCAGGCTCAACAACAGCAACACTAGGAGTTAGAATATTGTCTTCAGCTTCTGGTGCAACTTCACCAACTGATGTTCCAATATCATCTAGGACATCATCATCTCCTTGCTTGTCATTGTCATCAATCACCACATTGATTGACTCCATCATCACCTTGGTTCTAGAGTTGAAAACCCTATATGCTCTGCTGTTAGTAGAGTATCCCAAGAATATTCCTTCATCACTTTTGGAATCCAATTTTCTTCTCTGTTCTCTATCAGCCAGAATATAACATCTACTTCCAAAAACATGAAAGTATTTAACATTAGGTTTTCTTCCCTTCCATAGTTCATACAGAGTGGATGAAGTGCCTCTTCTCAGGGTAACCCTGTTGTGAATGTAGCAGGCAGTATTCATGGCTTCAGCCCAAAAATGATAAGGAAGTTTCTTAGCGTGGATCATCGCTCTAGCAGACTCTTGGATAGTTCTGTTCTTCCTCTCAACTACTCCATTTTGCTGAGGAGTAATAGGAGATGAAAACTCATGAATTATACCTTCAACAGAGCAGAATTCTTCAAACTTGCTATTCTCAAACTCTCTTCCATGGCCACTTCTTATTCTGATAACCTTACTCTTCTTTTCTCTTTGGAGTCTTTGACAAAGATCTTTAAAAACATCAAACACCTCTGATTTGTCTTTGATGAAGCTTACCCAGGTGTACCTAGAATAGTCATCCACAACTACATATGCATATTTCTTTCCACCCAGACTTTCCACCTGCATAGGTCCCATCAAGTCCATATGAAGTAGTTCCAATACCTTGGAGGTGGTGTCATATTGAAGCTTCGGATGAGACATCTTTGTCTACTTCCCTTTTTGACAGTCTCCACACACTTTTCCTTCCTCAATATTAAGTTTGGGAATTCCTCTGACTGCTTCTGAGGAGATGATTCTCTTCATTCCCTTTAGGTGAAGATGTCCCAACTTCTGATGCCAGATTTTGACATCATCTTCTTTAGCAAAAACACAAGTGGGAGAACTTGAGTCTTGTGGCACCCAGAGATAACAGTTGTCCTTAGACTTGGCTCCTTTCATAATGACTTCTCCTTTATCATCTTTGACAATGCATTCAGACTTTGTAAAGTCTACTTTGTATCCTTGATCGCAAAGTTGACTAATGCTAATCAAATTAGCTGTCAGTCCTTTAACAAGAAGAACATCATCCAGTTTGGGAGCCCTAGCACAGTTCAGTTTACCACTCCCCCTGATCTCTCCTTTGACCCCATCACCAAATGTAACATAGCCTGAAGAATGAAGCTTCACATCTACCAACAGATTCTTTACTCCAGTCATGTGCCTTGAACACCCACTGTCAAAGTACCAATCTTCTTTGGTAGAAACCCTTAAAGAAGTGTGAGCTATCAAGCTGGTAACCTTAACTTTAGGAACCCATTGCTTCTTAGGCTTGGGAACCTGCCTTCCTTTATAACAGTTCTGTTTGGGAACAACCTGATGAGCCTTCTGTGGATACCCATGTAGCTTATAACAATAAGCCTTAATGTGTCCAAAACATCCACAATGGTGACACCTCCAGCGTCTGTATTTCTTCTTAGATGGAGTTCTGTCATAATGTTTTAACATCTGTTTTAACATCACTGGTTTTGGGGTGATAGAACCTACATCACTGGTGAATCCCAAACCACATTTGTCTCTAGCCATCTTCCCAATACTAAGAATGTTGTCTAACACATTAGTACCATTGTTCAATATTCTGATAGTTTTGGTCATAGAGTCCAGCTTATAGTTAAGCATAATGACTTCAGCTTCAAGGCCAGTCTTTTCAGCTTTTAACTGTACGATGGTTTTCTTCAGCTCTTCTCCTTCCAGACACACTTGTTCACTTCTCATGAAAAGATCTTTATAAGTGACAGCAAGTTCATCATAAGTAACTTCATCATTCCAAGACTCTTCATCTGACTCATAAACCCCAACCATAGCTCTAACAAGTTTAGCTGAATTTTCTTCAGATTCACTCTCACTGTCAGACCAAGAAGCTGATAACCCTTTCTGCTTCTTTAGAAAAGTAGGACATTCCTTCTTGACATGTCCATACCCTTCACACTCAAAGCATTGTATCCCTTTGTCATTACTGGATTTTTCTTCATCTTTAGACTTCTTCCCTTGTTCTCCTGATTTGTTGATGTCAGACGTAATGTTCTTGACATTGGGATTATAACTCCTATTTATCCTCTTCATAACTTTGTTAAACTGTTTACCCAGCAAAGCAATAGCCTGAGACTGCTCCTCCTGAGAGTCATCTACTTTCTCTTTCTTGGCTTCTTCAGAACTTGAAACCAAAGCTATACTCTTGGACTTCTTCTCAGGTTCTTCCTCATTCAACCCAAGCTCAAAAGTTTAAAGAGATCCAATGAGCTCATCAACCCTCATCTTGGTGATGTCTTGAGCTTCTTCAATTGCAGTCACCTTTATCTTGTACCTCTTAGGAAGGGACCTAAGGATTTTCCTAACAAGCTTTTCTTCTGACATCTTTTCTCCAAGAGCACTGGATGCATTGGACAACTCAAGAATACTCATGTGGAAGTCATGGATAGTCTCATCTTCCTTCATCTTCAGACTTTCAAACTTCGATGTTAAAAGCTGAAGTCTTGACATCTTAACTCTAGATGTTCCTTCATGTGTAGCCTTCAAAATATCCCATGCTTCCTTAGCAACTTCACAGGTATTGATCAACCTGAATATATTCTTATCCATTCCATTGAAAATTGCATTTAGAGCTTTGGAATTACCAAGGGCAAGCTCATCTTCTTCCTTGGTCCATTCTTCTTCAGGTTTCAGATTTGAGGTGCCCTCTTTATCTTTCCCAGCATCATCCTTTTCAAACACAACAGGTGCTTTCCATTCTTTAATTATAGCCTTCCAAGCCCTGCTGTCCAAGGATTTCAAAAAGGTAATCATCCTTGGCTTCCAATAATCATAATTCGAGCCATCCAAAATAGGGGGTCTGTTGACAAATCCTTCAACTTTTTTGTCCATCTTTACACCAGAAAGTAACTTCCCTAGATCTCACCCAGAGACAGACAGGATGCCTGCTCTGATACCAATTGAAATTCTGGTACCAGATGTGTGATGTAAAGTGCGATGTCACAACAACACACTCTGCAATGAACAATGCAATAACAAGCAAAAAATCAACACAATGAATTGTTCACCCAGTTCGGTCTAACTACCTACGTCTGGGGGCTACCAAGCCAGGGATAAGCTTCACTATCAGTAGTATTAATTTACAGACTCAACAACCCAGTTGACATCTCCTAAACTTAATCACTACTTAATGAACCTTCTACTTAAGAGACCACTTAAGTATGAGAACACTACTCAATCCCTAAAACACTTCAGTAATTCAAAGATCACACACTTTGAATAACACTACTTGATTCTGCTTCACAACTTTGATCAAGAACAACTCAAAACAACAATACCAATTCACACTCGAATGGTTTACAAAACATACACAAAGACATAAACGACACTCAGTCTTTAGCTCTCTTTCTTCGTTACCTTCCCTCCAGGAATGATGCGTATTATATAGCTATCTGAATTGGGCTTGGACCTGCTACAATATCTGACCTGATTTGTTGTTTAAAACTGAATCTACAAAATAGATTTTCTCTCTCAAAATCTTCTTAAATCTCAGCCTTTAAACCTCCTACAAATCTGCATCAAATCTCTATGCAACAGAGAATATCTATCCCAAGATATCCACAACCAATGAGACTAACAGCTCTCCACAATTCCAGCTAAAACGTAAACCCTAACAACATCACTAAACCTGATGTTATTAATTCTACAGATCTAATGTCACAACATCGCTTGTGACATCAGACATCCAACTTAACTCTTAACACAACCCAGTGTTAAGACCCAATGTTGTGACATCACCACCTTGACATCAAACATTGAACAACCTTTGTTTTACCAAAATTCCAGCCAATCCAAGAAACTAACAAGTTGTTTCTGCTGCAACATTTGTGGGGGTAGAAAAAGGTGTTACAATGCCCGGGAGACACAAAGGATCGAGGAGACGGCCCCTCCCGCTGGAGAGAATGGCCTGCAAGCCGCTCTGAGTATCACTCGACCAGAGGACTTCTACGTCCCCGACGAGCCAGAGGTTTCCGCGATCGCTCGTAGCCTGTGCGAAAGTCTTCCCCCCGAGGACCCTGTGACCGCTCGTAGCCCGTGGGAAAGCTTTCCCACAATAATGATTATATCAGGCGGGGGGTTCAACAAGGTCTCCATCGGGTCGATCAAGCAAAAGTTCGATGAGCTGATCGACGCGAGCTCAGCACAGACTGCCACCTTCGAGAAGGTACAAGGGAAGTCAAACCCCATCACCTTCTACCTCGAAGAACTGCCGGTCGGCGCACCCAACTCCACCATCCCTCTCCTGATAAGAGCGCAAATGGCGAACTTTGATGTCCGCTGAATCCTGGTCGACCAAGAGAGTTCGGTGGACATCATGTACGCCCACCTCTTTGAGATCCTCCAGCTCAATGAAACACATCTGACCCCCTACGTGGGCTCAGATCTACAGGGCTTCAATGGCACCACCACCAAACTGTGGGGCTATGTCGAGCTGATGGTTACTTTCGGGACTGACGAGACTGCCCGACAGGTCAAGACCCGCTTCTTGGTGGTGGACTGTCCTTCCCTATACCATTGCATCCTCGGGAGAATTACTCTGGCCGAACTTACAGCGGTACCATGTACAGTCCATCTGAAGATGAAATACTACACGACCAGAGGTCGGGTCGTCACCCTCCCCGGGGATATCGAAGCTGCTAGGAGATGCTTCGAAGCTGCAACAAAGGGCCTGAGCTCAAATAACGTCAAGCCCAAGACTGGAGAGAAGCCAGCCCCAGACACAGAGTAGAAGCCACTCCCGCGCGTCAACGCGGTGGACCTCGACAGTCGTTTCCCCAGCAAGCAGGAAGAAGGGGGAGCAGCGGACAACGACCTCCTAGCTGAAGGAAACGGGAAATATCTCCACCTAACGTGCCTCATTCCAGACGGAGACTTTGAGCTCATTACTCTCGGAGATAATCCAGACAGAAATGTGAAGATTGGTACCGGGCTCCCCGACCTGGCGAGGAAGCAGTTGAAGGCCTGCCTCCGGGAGAATGCTGATTTGTTCGCGTGGAGCGCGTCGGAGATGCCCGACCTCGACCCAGAGGTGGCCTGTCATCAGCTTACTGTAGATCCAACTGCTAGGGTTGTAGTGCAACGTAGACGTAGGCAGTCTCCCGAGAAAGCGGAGGCTGCTGAAAAAGCTGTAAAAGACCTCTTAGAGGCAAATTTAATTTTTGGAGGCTAGGTACACAACCTCGCTGTCCAACGTTGTACTTGTCAAGAAAAATAATGGAAAATGGAGGATGTGCATTGATTACACTGATCTTAACCGGGCATGCCCGAAAGATGCTGATCCACTGCCTAACATTGACCAACTGGTCGATAATTCTGCAGGTTTCAAGTTATTGTCCTTCATGGACGCCTACTAGGGGTACAATCTAATCCCCATGGCCAAGGCCGACAAGCAGCACATCGCCTTCATGAGTGAGTCGGGCAATTACTACTACAACGTAATGCCCTTCGGCATGAAGAACGTTGACGCGACCTACCAGCAGATGATGAACAAAGTCTTCCGGAGAGAGATCGGCGACATGCTCGAGGTCTATATGGATGATATGATCGTAAAGTCTTTAGAAGAAGTCGACCACGTTGCCCACCTCAAGAAGGTCATTTACACGACGAGGAAATGCAACATGAGGTTCAACCCCGAGAAATGTACCTTCGGCGTCTGGCTAGGCAAATTCCTCGGTTTTTACCTCATAGAGCGAGGAATTGAGACGAATCCCGACACAAAACTCAAAGAAATCGATACAATCGCTAAACGGGATGCTGACCTCACTCTCCCGCTTCGTGGCCAAATCGGTGCAATACGCGCTTCCATTTTTCAAACTCCTACGCCAGAAAGGCACATTCGAATGGACTAAGGAGTACGAGCAGGCGCTCCTCCACCTCAAACAAGTCCTTTCACAACCCCCGGTGCTCTCGTGACCAGAGGACACGGAGACGCTATTCCTATACCTCGCCATCACGAGCGAAGGAGTCAGGACGGTTCTAATCCGGGAAACCCCCGACGGGCAGAAGCCGATTTACTTCACCAGCAAAGCCCTCAAAGGCCCTGAACTTAGATACTAGCAGATCGAAAAGGTCGCTCTGGCTCTCGTCACCGTGGCCAGAAGACTGCAACACTACTTCCTGGCCCACACGATCGTGGTGAGGACCGGGAAACCCGTGAGACAACTCCTCGACTGACCAGACATGGCGGGGAGGATTCTCAGGTGGTCCCTCGAACTCGCCGAGTTTGACATCCAATATAAAGGGAGAAAGACCCTGAAGGCTCAAGCGCTGGTCGACTCCGTGGCGGAAATGACCCTCCCAGAACCTTCGACCAACGGGTCCCAAAAGTGGTCGGTCTACGTCGACGGAGCATCCAGCTCGACAGGAAGCGAAGCACGCATCATCCTTGAAAATGAGGAAGGTATCTTGATCGAGGTCTCCCTCACGTTATCCTTCCTGACGTCGAACAACCGGGCCGAATACGAGGCTTTCCTCGCCAGATTACGGTTAGCTGAGGATCTCGGTGCCAAAGAAGTCAAAATATTCACCGACTCCCAGCTCGTGGCCTCCCAGGTACGAGAAGAGTACCAAGCCAAGAACGACAACCTCATCGAATACCTGGCTCTGGTGAAAGAAATGATGAAAAAGTTCACCTCGGCGGAAGTGAATCACGTCTCACGCGAACACAATACTCGAGCAGATGTCTTGTCGAAACTCGCGAGCATAAAGAAAAAAGGTGGGAACAAATCTGTCATTCAAGAAGTGCTTTCGTGTCCAAGCATCGAGAAACCCGTGCCCGCGACTGACATTGGAGACGACCACTGTTGAATGAACCCGGTGTACGAGTACCTCACCACAGGAAAACTACCCGACGACTCCAACGAAGCCAGAGTAGTGAGGCGACGTGCTTCCTCGTATACGATTGTCGAGAAAAAGTTATATCGACACGACTTCTCAATCCCCCTTCTCAGGTGAGTCGAGGAGTCCAAGGTCCCCGACATACTCCAAGAGGTCCATGAGGGGATCAACGCGCAATACCTCGGCAGACGATCACTAGCCCGTAAAGCGCTACGAGCAGGGTGCTAATGGCCCACCATGTAGCAGGATGCCAAGACACAGAGACATACACCTGGCCCCACCCAGTGAACTCAAAACGTTGTCGTCCCCATGGCCGTTCGTCTGGTGCGACAGATGCCAACGACATGGGGACATGCACCTGGCCCCACCCAGTGAACTCAAAACACTATCGTCCCCGTGGCCGTTTGCCTGGTGGGGGATGGACATCGTCAGGCCCTTCGTCATGGAGTCGTATCAAAACAAGTACCTGATCGTCGGCGTTACCTATTTCACCAAGTGGATCGAGGCCGAAGCCCTGGTAAAAATCACGGCCCACAACATACTACTTTCTACAAGAGAAATATACTTGCTAGGTTCGGCATGCCCTAGGAAATTGTCAATGGCAATGAGACACAGTTCACCGACAATAACTTCTAGGACTTCGTCACCAAGCTGGGCACGTAGCAACATTTCACATCGGTTGAACACCCACAAACAAACGGGAAAAACGAAGCTGCGAACAGGTTGATCCTGCGAGGTCTGAAACGGAGACTGGGCGACGTCAAGAAAAGGTGGGTCGAGGAAATACACAGCATCCTCTGGTCCTACAGAATAACCCGACACTCCACTACCAGGGAAACCCCATTCTGACTGACCTACGGAACTGAGGCGGTAATCCCCGTGGAAATAAGGAAACCCTCGAGAAGGACTGAGCCTCCATTCGAAGAGGAGATGAACGATGAGGCCCTCGGGGAAGAGCTCGACCTGGTCGAAGAGATACGGTAGGGCGCGTCCCTCCGCGAGGCCTCGCTCAAACAAAAAATAACTTTACGCCATAACAACAAAGTTATCAAACAAGAATTTCAGGTGAGCACCCTTGTCTTACGAAGGAACCATAAAGACTCGCGCGAAGGCAAGCTCGCCGCGAACTGAGAGGGTCCTTATCGCGTCTGCGCGAAAATGGGGACAGGAGCCTACTACCTCGAGAATCTACACGGGGAGGAATGCTGAAAAGCTTAAACAGTACTACAGTTAAACATTGCCCGCGACCCATCAACATCGCAACCATGAGTGCGCACTAAGGTACACGTGCGGCTCCCCTCCTCAATACAGAAGACAAGGGCCCACGTTGTGTGTGCGCGAGGACCCTTGATCCGACGGGAACACCTCAATCGAGCTCCACCGTCGTCGTACCATCTAGGCAGGGCACCCAGCTCGCGATGGGAAGCCCACGCCACGAAGCTAAGACCTCGACCGAGCTCTTAGCCTCGTCGAAGGTCGGAATACAGCTTCGACCACTCGACCAGTTCCCTACACTGTTGAGGTTCAACAGAGTCGAGCGAAGGCCCTAAAATACTTAGACAAAAATGAAAATGATAGATATATAATTAACATACAAACATCACACACAAGATAAAGAAAGGCAATGCATTGGAATCGGGCAGAAGACCATTGTTTAAAGAGTACATGCAAAATTACCATAAGCCCCTGGCTCGCAGGCCGGGCAGAAAGCGTTATAAAACGCGGCGAGGTGGTCGGACTAAAAAAAATAACAAAAAGTGTCACGCAGGCCAGACAAACAACCTCAAACAACTATATCCTACTCAATTTGGGCCTCCATCTCCCCGTCACCCCTGTAACATCCCAAATTTATTAGAATATTTATTTAATTTATTTAAATATAATCTTTGTGAATTTTCGGTGAATTTTGGTGGTTTGTGTCGATGTCAATATTTTGGTGGAGTTTTGGTTATTTTTATTAAATAATAGTATATAATATGAATATATTAGTATTATTATTAATTTAAAATAATATTAGAGGAATTAAGGGCGAGATGGGCTTTTGAGGAGGATTAGTGAGGGTAAATTGGGGAAAGCCCATTTTGGAAGCCCAAGGGTTTAACAAAAAGGAGTTGGAAAGGAATAAGGATTTATTTTGGTTGGAACGTGAAAATAAAGGAAAAATGCAGAGCTCTAAGGAAAGAAGGAAAATGCGAGGATTCGAGAAGGTTTCCGAAGAATTGGTAGAGAAAGCTCTGAATCGACAATCTAAAGTATATAGAGTATTGTTTTTCATTGTTTTCAATATAGGAAGTGATGTGTTTAAAATGGATCTTGAGGTTTGTGGGGTTTTTGAAAGGTTTATGAGTTATTGATGATTTAGGGGTATTTCTAAGGATCGATGATGAATTATTAAGGGTTGAATTGATTCGGGTAAAAATAAGCCTTCGAGGCAAAACCTTTTTGATGATATGTGGGATCTTGTATGAGAAAGGGATTTATGGGAACCTTGAGAGTTTGTGAAGGTTTAGGTGATTTTGAGTTAGGATAGTGGAATTAACCGACCTAATAGTCGTAGGTTTTACGCCTTTGATTGTCTTGATGTTTCAGGACTGTTTTGGGAGTGTTTTGGGGTGATTTGAGGTTGGAATCGTAAAGGTTTTTGGGGCTGGGATACTACTGGTGCGTAGCAGCGATTGTAGAAATTCCTTCGCAAGGCGAACATTCACCCAGACTCGCAAAGCGAGCAGCGCAGCGAATGCGCGATAAATTGTGTGATGATACTGAGATGAATTATGAGATTGATTTTGTGGGCTCGCACAGTGAATGTCCCAGCGAAGGGCTTCGCACATCGAATAGAGGGGCGAGGAGAGGCAGACTGGGGAACTCTCTGGTTTTTGTATGGGATTAGGGCTTCGCTGCCAGCTTCGCAAAGCGAAGGTCCCAGCGAGTAGGTTCGCACAACGAACTTAGTAGCGAACTCCTGCTGTTCGCGAAATTTGTTTTGTGATGCTGTGCTGTTTTGATGTTTGACGCTGTGATTTTTCTGATGGTTTACTGTGATGTTACTGATGATTATGAGATGATGATTTGTGATGTTTTGATGAATATATGATGACATGATTAACATGATGTTTTGGTGAATGATGATGCACATAATGATATTTTTTATGATGATGATGATTATTGACGTTGTGTATCATGCATTTATAGCATACTTTGATGATGATGTTAGGACTTCGGTCCAGTGATGATGAGGTTAGACTTCGGTCTATTGTGGCTTCCATCCCATTGTGTGGATGTGAAGTGGTTTATGACGTGCTCCCGTTCTTGTGTGGAACCGATCCTATTGACGGAGATCTTTGGAGGGTGATGACCTAAGTGTCCATCTATTGTGACGATTGGTACCACATGCATGAGTCTTGTTGTGCATTGAATTTATGTGGCATTTGTTGTGATTTATGATGACGTGTTTTTATGTTTGCCTTGTGATGACTCTGATGATGTTGTATATGATGATGGCGCCATTTTTATGCATATCTTATTTTATATTGATTATAATGAATTGTATTACTCACCTTGCCTGTTTGAATGTTGCCTCCACATGGGTAACGTGCAGGTGATCAGGATTAGTCGTGGATGCTTCGAGGAATTTTTGAAGTATTATTTGCATTTTGGTCGATGTAGAGGATCTTGCTCTGATAGTGTAACATCGGGTTGGGTCGTTGAGTCGAACCATGTTGAGTTTTATTTGGATATTATTTTATTGATTATTTGATGACTATGGTTTAATTTAATAAACCCTTTTGTGGGATTTTTGTGGTTATGGTGGTTCTGCTGCCCTTTGAAGGCATTTTGAGTTATTTTGAGGAAAATCCGTTGTTTACGGAGCAATTTTGTTGATTTGAATTTATTGAGAAATGTGCACCCTTTGAGGTGATTCTGATTTTACTATGATTTTATGTTTATTCTGCTGTGATAACTGTGGGGTAGAAAAGGGTGTTACAACCCCGACCATCGTCATCGTCATTCTCTCCGGGTACGACCACCTTTCCGTCGACCACACGGAGGAACGGGCTAACTCTGTCGAGGGAAAGCTGGACCCCCAGGTTCTCCGCCTTGATCTGCGCAACCTCACTGTTCAAACCCACCTCGAGGCCCTCCAAACAATCTTGCTCGAGCTCCCAAACTCTGGCGATCAGAGCACCACGGTCAATGAGACGCCTCTCTTCCTCTGTCTCGTCCTCCGCTGGATTAACAGCAGCCTTCAGCTCGACAACCTTGTCTCGGAGACGGTCCCGCTCCTCTTGAGTTCTCTTCAACTCTACATTCGTTTCGTTCAGCTCGTGGAGGATGCACACATGGTTTTCGCACCTCGTCTTGGCCTCCAGCAGGTTGCTCTCGGCCTTGTTCTTCTCCTTCTAGAGGGCGTTGTACTCGTCCCGTAGTCTTTGCAGTTTAGAAGCTGGGCTTGTCTCATCGTTCAGGACCAGGGCGGTCTCAAAATTCGCACCATGGTCGCCATATCCTCATCAAGCACTTTTCTCCTGGCCTACCTCTCAATCCCTAGAATCGCCTTCGCCTCATCTTCGGTCACAGTAGGGGGATTCCCTCCGAAGAAGTCCCGCTGGAGGTGGTAGGCAGGCAGCATGAACTTCTCAGTGGGCACGCTCTCCTCAAGGTCCACGAGGACAGGCCCCTCAGCGTGCGACCTCTTGGAAGGGGTCCTCTCCGGGGGGATACTGACTGCATTGAGGAGAAGAGGAGCCACTTACCCCCTCGACAGGCACCGCTGTCTGTATAACTTCTTGGACCCGACCTTTACTTCTCTTTGCACCCTGGGTGGCTGCCATCTTCATCATGCGCTCAGTCGCGTTCAACATTTGGCATGCGACAAGAAATAAGAAATAAGTCAGTATGAGAAAACAAAACGGGGTGAACGCCCAAGCAAAGGAGAGGGCTACTACCTAAAAACCTCATGGCTTCGTCTTTAGACTTGCACTCGAGGAGGGCTTTGGTGTTGATAAAACGGGGCTCAGTGATATCCCGCCCTCGGTCATCGAGGATGAAACTCCCGTCCTTGTTTATACATTTGGCCCGAGTAAAGCCGGTGACATACTCGACCAGCTTCGTGAATGACTCTCGGTCCTCGACGCACAGCTCACTGGGCTTCACGATGTAGCTCTCCGTGGTTCTCTCGAAGTGCGCCTCCTCTACCTCCAGGGGGCACTTGGACTCAAATCTTTCTTCCCCTATGTCGTCGGTCACGATGTCGAACAGGGACCCAACGACTCTGTGCGTGGCGGGCATAACATAATAAACCTGTCCTTAAAGCAGCAGACAAAATCTAAATACACTTTGAACAGTTTCCTCGGCTGCTTTAAGGAAACCCAGTTATGTCGGTAGTTGACAGTTGACCATTGCAGGTGGAAGGTACGAAAAAATAGAGGGAGAGTGGCCCCGACATCGAGATAGTCACACACGAGCTCGAACGCCCGCACGAAGGGCATCGCATTCGGATGGACCTGGGAGGGCGCCATACGCAGCCAGTGGAACACTCCCCGTTGGAAATCACTAAAAGGGAGACGGCGGATGGCTTCTTTGAATGTAAATTCATACATGGGAAACCTCAGTCCCCGAAAGCTCGAGCATATGCGATGGTGCTCTCTGGGATTAAAGACTGTCCAGTTTGCTGGGGAACCCACGACGACGTCCTCGATAATCGCAAAGGCATCAATGTCGTCAAGGGCGAACCACGATCTGAGTCTTAAGGGCTCTTCCCCTGCCCAGTCCGCGGGCGTACGAATTGGTTCCTCCCCGGGTTGCTGTAAGGGCTCTTCCAGGTCAAGTTTGGTATCTATCTGAATAATGCCCGCGAGCCTCACGGGCATTTTACCTGAAAAACAGAGAAGCACGGTGAATTCGACTTCCGAAATCAAATCCACCCTTCCACCGCAAATCAAGTGAAAGGGTGTGGAGGGCGCCGAGCAGCCCAAGTGACTCTCCCCGAAAATAAGTCAGGAACCTCCCAACCGACGAGATTTAACAGGCATGAGGCTCCCCGACGAAGCGTTCGTCAGCTCCTCGGGTCATTCATCAGCTCCTCGGGACATTTATCGCATGTCCCCGGGACATTCATCGCATGTCCCCGAGGCATTCATCGTCAACTTCAGTAAACCATCGGAATCCCCCTAAAGTCTCCAGCACATATGCCGGATACTTCGTGAATGAAGCCGGAAAACTCATATACTTGCCAAAATACTCATGAAAGTACCCGAAATATCTAAACGCCACTCTAAGAACTACGTCCCTCCCTAGAAAATAAACGGTAAAGTCAAACTGGAATAGAAGGGACGAGAAAACTTACTTGATGGTTAGGAGTAAGGCTGTCGGGGAGCGCTTGACAACGACGGCGACAACGGCGGTGATGTCGAGCACAAGAGGGATCTTTAAGATTGTAGGAGACTGATCAGTGGAACGAAAGCGTGCAAATGACACGGACTCACCACCTATTTATAATCCTAACACGGGACTCGAGGCGTCTCTAGGCACTTGAGTGCCCCTACTACTAGCCGCCCTAGGCATTGATGACTCGTGCCACGTGGCGCCATGAATCCTCGCGTACGCCTTCTCAGCTCCCTACGTGCTCGCGACTTCAACGTGTCCACTTCTTTCCGTCTCCCCTGCATGGTCGACCAAGAACCTCACATACTACCTCCTCGACGAATGGGCTGACCCTTAAGTCATTACTCCGACACTTCGGAGCAACGACTTGGGGGCTCCTGTTCTGGACTGGGTCAATGTCTGCCCATCAGTCGGGCAGGTCCAACCCAATACTACGCTGAGAGGCCCATTAATGCCCAATTCCCTCTCTCATCGAGCACACTCAGATACCATTCATGTCGAGCAGAGACTATATGGCCCGGGGAGAGAACGAGCATCCTCCCTGCGTACTCCACGTGCTCCCCCTGCGGGGACACGTCATCAGGTGAATACCCACCTCCGAAAAAGTTGGTCTACCCACTTTTCGGAGATCTCGGGGCAGTTACTTCAGAGCGAAGACCACGTACTGGTCTTCCTTACGCCACGTAAGCCCTGACAGTTATCTGAATTGGGCCTAGCAACCCAACCCAGTGCAGACGCCCAGCGCTGGGGGCACAATATAAATACCCTCTTTCACTAGAGGGTCAGGTATTATATTTCTTACTCTCACTACCTTCTGTACCTGCTTGCTCCGTTTCTGACTTTAGCATCGGAGTACCTTGCAGGTACATCCCCACCGTCTCTACACCACCGGAGTAGCGGAGCTCACGACGTTTGCTGGCCACCGATCTACGTTTTGATCAGGCACGATCAATAATATAAAATAATTTATACTATCAATTAGTATTAGATGTCTATTCTTTCAAATCACATATGTATTTTTAAATATTGATCTGACATCATAAGGTAATAGTCTTTTATTGAACAATTGTGTAAAATTATTTTACACCGTCAATATATATCTATAACTCTAAGACCCAACTCTCGATATCAATTGAATCAATTCTTTAACAATTATGTTGGATCATGAAGATGAGCATTAACATCGAGTTAAGAGCAACACACAAGTGAGAAAGACACTACATATTCATCCAAAACCTTAATACTCTCAATAAATTATACTTAAAGAGAAATACTTTATTTAAAATAAAGAGAAAAAAAATTTTAAATTTATTTAAAATTTAATTTCTTTTTTAATAGAATTATGGGATAGCTCTGATAGTAAATGAGATAGTATTTTTATTTTTATTTTTTAATTAATAAAATAATTATGATTAAATGTTTGTAAAACTACGTGTTATGTTTGTGTTTCACACTTATATTTAATATTTTGAGAGAAAATTTTATTTTTATTTTTTAATTAATAAAAAAATTGTGATTTATTCATTATAAATATAGATGTTATGTTTGTGTCTATCTAATTAATTTTTAATATTCAAAACTATTTTTAAAATATTTTTGACCTAATGCAATAATTGCAAATTTTTAAATATTTTTGACCTAATGCTATAATTGCAACATGTTATAAAATACTATTAAAAGGAATAGCTGACTGCAAAGGTTGAAGCATATTATTTGCATCTGGGATCTAACAAGAATAATACCAACAAACTTACCAATTGTTTCTCATCCTCTTACCTTTTCTCTCCATTGTTATGTATTTAAATCACTCTCAGAGTTTCTACCTTATCTCTTCGTATTGATTTTTGTATTATGCTGTTATTATGGCTCATGATATCTCATCTGCTAAGTTGTTATCAAAGTGTGACATAAGTTATTTATCAGATGATTTATTAGCCCAAATCTTCACTCTTTTGCCATTCAAATCCACCATTGGATGCAAATGTGTTTCAAAAAGATGGTTAGAGTTAATTTCAAGCCCTTATTTCAAAAAACAATTTACATCTCTTCAACACTCTTTTTTCAAATCAATATTAATGTTTGTCACACCTCATGAAATTGTGTTGGCCTTTTTACAACAAACTAAAAACAATGATCATGTAGAAATTCCCATAACTTTTCCGCCGGAAATGCCCGTCAAAGGAACCCTATGCGGCAGTTCCCACGGTATATTCTTGTGTTGTAACAGCCGATACACGTATGGTAGCGGCTATTATGTTTATGACCCACTAACGAATGAATGTATCCCTATACCGCCTACTCCTGGGGAGTGTAACGAAAATTTATACGCGGTAGGGTTTATTTGTAACCCTTTAACCAAGGATAGAACAGTAACTTCTTATTCAGATGAACGCGACTTTCGAGTCGTGATCATAAAATCATTTATAAGAAGAATGTTTGAGGTTGAATTATATATTTTCTCTTCGGACACCGGGCAATGGAAACAAGTTGTTACGAATATCCCGGAGGGGTTCGCGTTCGCGCCCCATTGGTTACTAAGTTTTTCGCATAACGGAAGCTTGTATTTCATGGGGAGGACAAACGTTTTTGTGATGAATCCTTATACAAACCATAGCTATACACTTGATTATCCATCAGAAGCTGATTCAATGAATATAATGAGTTTTGGTTTTCTTGGAAGTTCTTGTGGAGGGTTAAGAATTGGTGAAATTGGACAAAATGAATTGAGAGTTTGGGAATTTATTGAAAAGAATAATTGGGATTTGTTGCATAGGATTGATATAGAGAAAAAATTGCCAGAAAAGTTTTGTGGAAATTATTATAAGAGGGTTGCAGGGTTTCATCCTTATGATGGGGACATTGTGTATTTACATTCTTATGCTGATGGAGTTTTTGTTGGTAACTTAAGGACTGAGGAATTTGAAGCTGTTTCTGGGTATGAAAAAATTGATATAAGTCCTTTTCAATTAGAGATAGTAGATTTGTTGCCTCAAGAATCATAATCACAAGCCAATGGAGTTACATGTAACCATTAGGGTCTCAAGAATTGTAATTGTAACTCTGATATCATATTGGTTCCTAAATGTATTGAAGTTGTCAATGCATTTACGGATATCTCGACTATGTTTTGATCATCAATAATGTATGTTTATATTATAATAGGAATGTTTGCGATTCAGTTTAAATCGATTTTGAAAAGTCAATCTAAATTTGGATTCGAACCGAGCGGTTTTTGCAAAATAACATCCAAACACATTCAATAATATTTTGTTTTTTACGGTTTTCGATTTTTTAGATTGATGTACGGTTTTTATTTGGATCGGTTTAAATTCGAACACCCGTATATTATAGGATGTCAAAATTAATCGTTCAATTTTAAAAAATGAATATAAAAAAATTTATAGTATTTTGAAAAACAATTTTATAACTTTCAGTTTTAAAAAATAAAAAGAAACAATTTAAAAAAAAAACTAAAACGAATAGGCTTTTAAGCTTTGTTTGGTAAAAATAACGATTGATGACCGATAGGTTATAGCGGATAGTTGATGACTGATAATGACCGTTATAATGTAAAATGACATAAAAAAGATTTAATATATATTTATTTCATTTTAGACTAAAATAAATTATAAATGATAAAAAAAAGTTTTTGTTAAAATAATAAGGATAAAAATGAAAGAAAAAATGATAAGCTATAAGCTATAAACTAAAACGCATTTTAAAATAGTGTCTAAAAAATAAGTTATAAGTTAGTAAAATAAACTATAAACTCGTAATACAAAGAACGTTATTAAATAGGTCTAAATTATCATACACACTTATTAATTATAAACTATACGTTATAATTTCGAAATTGTGACTTCCCATTCGAATGACTATAACTTAAAAGACAAAGGGAATAGAGCAAAACAAAATGAAATATAAATTTTACTTCATTGTTTGAATATTTCAATAATGTATTTTATACTATTGCATAAATTCTAAATGGAATGAAATAAAAAAAGGAAGATTAAATGAATGACATGGAATGCATTTAATCATGATTCATTCCACTTCATCTCATATTTTATTTTATTTTCAAATTTAAAATAACATTATTTATTATTTTATTTTATCTCATATCACTGATTCAAACAGATAATATTTGAATTAATGAAATACAACAAAGTAGAATAGAATGAAATATAACATAAAGCGAAATGAAATATAAAACCCACTCAATTGTTTGAGTATTTTACTAATAAAATTTCATTTCAGATGAAATACAAAAATAGAGGATTTAATGAAATGAGATGAAATGGATTGATTTCACTTCATCTATTATTTCCAATTCTAAAAAAATAGAGGATTTAATGAAATGAGATGAAATGGATTGATTTCATTTTAAACATATGTTGTTAGATTTTGTTTGCGAGTTTGAAGAGAGAGAAAGAGAATATTTTAAAGGAAGACGATTAAAAAAGTATCTTACTTTTTTTGAAAGAACAATTTTTTAAAAATAATAAATAAATATTTATCATTACTCTATTTATAATTTTCAAAATGATATATAATTAAAAAATTTAAATAAATCATCTAAACATTTTCTTCAATACAATGTTTTAGTTCCACAAATTAAAAGTATTTGTATTATAAATAAAATAAAATCTCTCAAATAGAGTAATGACCGCAACTTGATCAAACCAGTCTGTTCTTCATTCATCCAAGTGATGGACCTTTCTCTGTTACTGTATCACCAAAACTTAATGGCACCAACTACCATTCTTGGGCCCATGCGATGCGTCGTGCTCTTGGAGGCAAGATGAAACTAGAATTCATCGATGGTACCATTGATCCCATCACGGATAGCTTCGATCCTCTATACTGTGCATGGAACCGTTGTAACATGCTTGTACTATCTTGGATCATCAACTCAGTTTCTGATTCCATCGCCCAATCCATCATCTTCATGGAGAATGCTATTGATGTTTGGATTGATCTCAAGGAACGATTTTCTCAAGGCGATTTGGTACATATCTCTGAATTAATGCAAGACATTTATAACCAGCAGCAAGATTCCAAATCAGTTACTGAATTTTATTTTGCTCTTAAAATTCTATGGGAAGAACTTGAGGTTTACATCCCTATCCCTTCTTGCTCATGTCTCATAAGATGTTCATGTCAAGCTATGCGTAATGCTAGAAAGAATCACATTACTATGTATGCCATTAGATTCTTGACTGGTTTAAATCCACATTTTGATGTCGTTAAGTCCCAAATTCTTTTGCTTGATCCTCTACCTCCTGTGACCAAGATATTTTTAATGGTTCTCCAACATAAGAGACAAGGAAATTTTCATACTGTTGAAGATCCCACTTCCCTTGTTAATGCTACTGATTCCCAAAGATACAAAGGAAAACCACATGCTCAACATGCCTATGGCAAAAGCAATAGTAGGGTGTGTACTCATTGTGGCAGAACCAACCACATCATTGACAATTGTTATGCCAAGCATGGATTTCCTCTTCATATGCAAAAGAAATATGCAAATCAATCTTCTACAAATGAACCTGAGTCACAAGCTTCTGATGCCAAAACTGTCTCCCCTTCAATCACTACTGAGCAGTATGAACAACTGATGCAATTACTCCAACAATCAACCATTTCTCAACCTTCTTCTTCAAATCAGGTCAACTCAGTGAGTGTTCAATCAGGTATCTCATACTCTTCTGTTGTGTCTCATTCTCTTTCATGCCAAAACTTTTCTTTGGGTTCTTGGATTATTGACTCAGGTGCAAGTGATCACATGTGTGGTTCACTACATTTTTTTCATTCTTATGTTGAAATTCCCCCCATTCAGGTTAGAATGCCTACAGGTCAATTTGCCATTGCCAAACATGCTGGCACCATTAAGTTTTCACCTGATCTTATTTTGACCAATGTTCTCTATGTTCCATCCTTTTCTTTAAATCTCATTTCTGTCTCAAAACTGTGTCACAAAACTATCCAGACACACCACCCATCATGAACACATTTTACCATACCATTCTCCTACATCCAAACCTACCTGGACTTATTATACACCAACTGACACCCCTAGCACAAATGACACACATAACACAATACCACCTGAACCTGATCTCTTGTCCACATCCCTAACACCATTTGCTCATCAACCACCAAAACCTACCCTTGACCTCACACCCACCAACACATCACCTGTTCCTCATAATCAACCCACTACCATCAGACCTGCTAGACAAAAACATACTCCCTCTTATCTACATGACTATGTATGCAGCTCCTCTACAAGCCATTCAGGATCATCATCTTCAAGTACTCCCTATCCCATCACTTCCTATCATTTCTTTGATCATTTGTCTCCTGTCCATAAATCTTTTGCTTTATCCATTACAAAGTGTGTTGAACCTAAAACTTACAAAGAAGCTTGTCAGCATGATTGTTGGGTTCAGACTATGAATGCTGAGTTAGCAGCTTTGTCTGCAAACAATACGTGGCAGCTTGTTGTCAAACCCCCTCATGTGAAGCCTATAGGTAGCAGATGGGTCTATAAGGTCAAGCATAAAGCTGATGGCTCAGTTGAAAGATACAAGGCCAGGTTAGTAGCCAAAGGATACAATCAAATAGAAGGTCTAGATTATTTTGACACATTCTCCCCTGTGGCAAAACTTACTACAGTTAGAACACTCATAGCCCTTGCATCTCTTAAGTAATGGCACATCCATCAAATGGATGTCAACAATGCTTTCTTGCATCGTGACTTGCAAGAAAATGTTTACATGTCCATACCTGATGAAGTTGTGGCCAAGCAAGGTCTGGTTTGCAAACTTCAAAAGAGCTTATATGGTCTTAAACAGGCAAGTAGAAAGTGGTATGAGAAGCTGACTCATCTTTTATTACAATAAGGATATCATCAGTCCACTTCAGATTATTCATTATTCACACTCAAGCATGGATCTGATTTCACTGCTCTCCTTGTTTATGTTGATGACATCATCATAACAGGCAACTCCCTTCCCGAATTTTCTAGAATCAAATCCATCCTTGATCACAATTTCAAAATCAAAGATCTTGGCATACTTAAATGCTTTTTGGGATTAGAAGTGGCTCATTCCAAAGATGGTATATGCATATCTCAAAGAAAATACTGCTTAGATCTTCTTGAATCATCAGGGCTCCTTGGTTCAAAACCAGCCTCAACTCCCCTTGATCCTTCATTGAAGTTACATCAAGACAACAATCCACCTCTGGAAGATATCTCAGCTTATAAGAGAATCATTGGGAAGCTCCTATACTTAAACACCACTAGACCTGATATCACTCTAGCTACTCAATAGCTCAACCAATTTCTAAATTCTCCTACCATCACTCATTACAAAGCTGCTTGCAGAGTGATTAGATACCTGAAGCAAAATCCTGGGAAGGGACTCATGTTCCCTAGAAGTTCAGAAACACAAATAAGAGGATATGTTGATGCAGACTGGGCTGGCTATCATGATACAAGAAGATCTACAACTGGTTTTTTTTTTCTTTCTTGGTAATTCACTTGTCTCTTGGAGAGCTAAGAAACAAGCAACCATATCCAGTTCATCTTTAGAAGCTGAATATCGAGCCCTATCCACTGCCACTTGTAAATTGCAATGGATCCTATACTTGCTGCAGGACCTGAACATTGAGAGCACCAAACAACCTGTACTATATTGTGACTCACAAAGTGCCATTCATATTGCATCAAACCCTATTTTCCATGAAAGAACAAAGCATCTGGAGATTGATTACCACTTTGTTAGAGAGAAGGTGCAACAAAACATTTTGAAGCTTCTACCTATTTCAACACAAGAACAGCTTGCTGATTTTCTGACAAAACCTTTGGCTCCACCAAAATTTGAAGCATTTGTGTCCAAGCTTGAAATGATAGACATTTATCATGGTCAAGCTTGTGGGAGGGTGTTAATTGATGCACAATTAGGAGATAGTTCAAATATTGTTACTTCTTGTACAAACAATCCAACTAACCTTTGTAACTACCATAACTAACTAGTGTAGAGTTATCATGTGCAGTAGGATCATTGTATGATATCATATAAGAGCTTTTAGGTGTATAAAAGCTAACTTCATCTTTGTAAACCATTAAGTGAATAATATACTACTTTTACACTTCATCTTCTTCCATTTGTCAACATTACTTGTTTCTTAAGCTTTGTTTAAGCTTCTTTCATGGAGTTTCATGGCTTCAATCCTGATTCTTAATAGTTAAAGACTCTGTAGTTTTCAAATGTCCGAAAGAAATGAAACTTTATGCTTTCGATAAAATGTTGGAACTTCGAATTCATTCATAGAAGAAGAAATCACTGAAAAGTAATTTGAAATTTTACTGGATGAAACACTAGTATGAATCATTTGCGTTTTGAAATACCCAGTCTATTCGGAGAGAAAGAAGAATTATTATTACTATTATTTATCGTTATTTTTTATCTGTATTTTTAATAAAAAATAATATATAATATATAATTTATCATATCATTTTAAATTTTTAACAATATTAAAAAATTCAAGAAATTTAATTGACCCACGCACTTTGAAGACACATCATCAACTGATTCACACACTTCGCGGAGTAGTTTCACCCTCCGTAACGAGCAAGTCCATCCACTATCCAAAGATTGCAGGGCAGTTGACTCAAGATGAATGCCACGAACTGGTCATCCCTACTTTCACATAGGAATCCTGACAGTCATTTGTTATGGGCCTGAAAATCCAACCCATAACGGAGACCTTTGGCCCAGCGCTGGGGGCATTATAAATACCCTCTTATGCAGGAGGGCCAGATAGGCTTAATTTTCACTTTTTAACCTCTGTACTTTCTTTCACTCTGAACTAACTTTAGCATCGGAGTGCCTTGCAGGTACACCCCCTTTTTCCTCACCTGACGTTGGAAACCACGACGTTTTGCTGGCCACCGATTTACTTCCTAATCACAGGTAAGATCAGTGGCGCTGGCTGTGGAAAACTTTGCTCCCCCGTTTTTCTTTCCCTGAAACCAAAGATCAAAGCAAAATTCTCAAAACCTAACAATCATGGCCAACCAACACAACAACAATAACAACGTTCACGAAACTGTCTTCCCTGCCGACGGTAACCACGACAACAACGATGAGATGCCATTTGTTGAAGAAGGCGTCCCTAGAGACGGACTCACCGTCTCCCCCTCCTCCTACAGTGCGGTCGAGAATGTCGCCCAACACCCTAAAACTGCAGAGGTTTTTCAACCAATTCCAGTGCCACTCAACGCTTATCCGACCGTTGTGGCCTTATTCGCGACGATAAACCAGACCAACTTGTTGATCTTCTAGCAAAATGAAAGAATTAGAATGTTAGAGAAAGACCGCTTATTGCGCTCTCCCCGCGGAGACAAATACGGTCTGTGTCCCAAAGCCCGTCTGCGCGACAACCCGGTGCCGCCCTCAACTAGAGAGGCTGCAACACGTGGTAACCAAGAGGGTACTCCTCCCCGCAAGGAGCGGCGCTCCCCAGGTGCCAAGAAGAACAAAGTCGGTGGACGACCAGACGACCGTTGTTCTCCTCTGCGCAAATCGAATGACCGACCAAGGAACTCACAATGCCACGACAACAGCCCTCGGTACATCCGCTCCCCATCATGCCCGACAATCCGAAGCGACGAGACGACCCCCGTAATCTGCTATCTCGAGGGATTAAGGACGCTCCCCTCCCCGTCGGGCTAGAGAAACCACCAAGCTCAGGAACTTACGACAGAACAACGTATCCCGACGAACATATCAAAAACATCGATGCTAGGCTCGATTATCGCGGCGTCAGAGGCGCCATAAAATGCAGGTTGTTCCCCACCACTCTGAGGATGGGTGCCATGACATGGTACAAAAGCTTCACCCCAGAATCCATCACTTCTTGGAAGGACCTCGGAAAACAGTTCACGAGGCACTTCACCGCTTCTCGTCACCACCCGAAGTCTGAGGCGACGCTCGAAGCGATCATACATGGGAAGGACGAACCTCTCTGAGCATACATCGAGAGGTTCAATCGAGAAGTCGTCCAGGTCTCCACGGCCGACGATATGAGGAAGTACCTACTTGAGCGGGGGTTGCGCCCCCGCACTGACTTCACCAAAGCAGTTGGCATCGAAATAAGAAAACCGCTAACAATGCTCGAGACTCGAGGCAACAAGAAAACGCCAGAGCTTCGAAGCATCCCACTGGAGATCCAAGAACCCTCTAGACGAACTGAATGTCCCCTCGAAGAGGAGATGAACGATGAGTCGCTAAGAGAGGAACTCGACCTGGTCGAAGAGATTCGGTCAGGGGAAACCCTCCGAGAAACCTCGTTGAAACAAAAGATAACCTTAAGACATGACGCCAAAGTCATAAAACGAGAAATCCAAATCGACAGTCTAGTCTTGCGAAGAAAACTCAAAGATCCTCGCGAGACAAGCTTGCTGTGAACTAGGAAGACCTCTATCGCGTCCGAGCAAAAACGGAACATGGGGCCTACTACCTCGAAAACTTGCACGGGGAAGAACTTGCTCGTCCATGGAACTCTGAAAAACTGAAACAATATTACGATTAAGCCTGACAGTCGGCGTAACACATTCGACGACGACAAGGTACGTCCCGACCACAGAGGCGTGCTCGGGTACAAGCACAACGTCCAAGCTTAAACAATAAGAAACTCGAATAAAATGGCAAGTTTCCACTTTTTTGATGAGCAAATTCCTTGTCCAACGGGGAATCCTCAACCGAGCTCCGTCGTCGACGTACCATGAACGCATAACACCCAGCTCGCGATGGGAGGTTCACGCCACGGAGTTAAGACCTCGACCGAGATCTTAACTCCGCTATTAAACGGAAGCCAACTCTGATCACTCGACGAGTTCTCTACACTGTCGAACACCAAAACTGTCGAGCAAGATTCCCATTCACACAGCAAAAACAATATGCAAGCAAAACACTAGTGCATACACGGACAAATAAAGTACTTGGCAAACAAAAGCAAAAGCAAAAGTAAACACATACACGAGCATAACCTTGGGGAAAACTTGAAGCGAATTACGGCGTCGAGCACAAGTAACAACTTGAAGCGAGTTTATGTCGTCGAGCACAAGCGATAACTTCCAAATTCCCCCACGAGCATGTCCTCGGGGGAAACTTGAAGAAAACTTACGAGCGTAGCCACGTCCTTGGGTATTCAAACCCACGAGCAAGAGGCGCCCGTAGCGAACACCGTCTACGACGACGCGAGCTCGTGATTGCGCGCTCAAATGAAAGTTGACTTCACGTAGAGCCCTTTCCACCTCGGCACACGACTTGACTTTAAGTCATTGCTCCTTTGCCTAAGAACAACGACTAGGGGGGCTCTTGTTCTGGACTGAGCCTATGGCTGGGCTCACCCACTGTAGGGCATGGCCCAATCCAATGCGGGGTCGAAGACGACCCAAATGTTGGCCCAATCCATTAGGACCGTAGGAAACCACGTTCTCCACGTGCTCCTCACTCGAGGACACATCATCAACTGACCCACGCACTTCGCGGAGCAGTTTCGCCCTCCGTAACGGACAAGTCCACCCATTATCCGAAGATTGAGGGGCAGTTGACCTAAGATGATGGCCACAAGCTTGTCATCCATACTTTCACGTAGGAATCCTCGCAATCATCCGTTATGGGCCTGAAAATCCAGCCCATAACGAAGACCTTTGGCCCAGCGCTGTGGGCATTATAAATACCTTCATATGCAGGAGGGTAAGGTAGGCTGAATTTTCACTTCTTAACCTCTGACTTGCCTTCTTTCACTCTGAACTAACTTTAGCATCGGAGTACCTTGCAGGTACACCCTCCTTTTTCCTCACCTGACGTTGGAGACCACGACGTGTTGCTGACCACCGATTTTCTGCTGATCACATGTAAGATCAATATTTATTTTGTGGATTTTAACTCTATTCATTGTGTGTAATTTTTAAAAATGTCCACTAAAAATGAGTCCAATTGTCATCATACTCGATTACATGGAAAATATTAGGACACGTCCAAACAACTGAAAAAACAATATACTTTTGAACCATCTTTCGTGAACCTTTTATCTCACTAAACACCAATCCCATGTCAAAAAGCTTCGTTAACTCCACTTCCCTCGCTCCCTTCAAGATACCATCAAACAAAATTGCATTTCGACAGTCATAATACTCAACAAGCAGCCAATCAAACGGAGCAAAAGAACTCTTCTTTAATCTGCCTCTGATTAGATTGCAGACACTGATTTGATGAAGGGGATTACAAGCAGCTTGGCTAATTTAATTAGCCACTAAGAATTAAGTAATCAAATTACTTAATTGTCTTCTTTTGTGCATTGCATTTCAATTCAAATATTTTGTTTTAGGTCTAACTCAACCTTTCAAAATAGACAGGTGAATTGAGAACCATCCATACATTAAGTTATAAGCAAACGTGTAGAAAGTTACAATGAAGACAATCCAAATGATACAATTAAATAACTAGGAGTAAATCAGAGTTATCAATTTCAAATATTTGACTATTTTTTAGACTAAATTTATGAATAATTTATAAAATATATATTTAATGTAAAACCAAACAAATAAAAGAAGGTGGTGAGGAATAGAGTTATTAAATGACTATTACTTAAAAAAAAACATGGGACAATATGAATAAAGAAGAGAAAAGAAAGAACAAAAAAGAGAAAAGGAAGAAAGAAAAACAAAAAAGACTTAAAAAATAGAGTATAAAGAAAAGAAATAAGAGAAGAGAAAGAAGAAGAAAGAAGAAAAAAACAATGGAGAAGCAATAACCAACTTGAGAAAAGGGGATTGCAGGCGAAGACGCTATGAAACGAAGCAGACGGAGACAACACAGGGAAGAAGATCATGAGAAGAAAACTTTAAATAATGAAGCAAATGCGTGTGAAAAGAAGATCCAATCCTCTGTTTTGTATTGAGTTGGGGAAAATTGAAAAAATTCCACAAAACTCATCCAACGTTTATTTATTTTAAGAGTAAATCTGGGTTTTTGCGTTCAACACAGTTCAAACTCGCTCAGGCCAAGAAGCGCTTCGCTCTCGCTACCCGCTAAACAACAAATAGCGGCCGCTATCTCAAATTGAGATGGGAACCGCTCCTCCATTGCAGAAGGTCACCGCTCTGGGCCACTTTACCAAGATAGCGCCACTATTGACTGCTATCGATAACTGGAGCAAACCGCAGTGAAATTGAAATTTTCAACACACTTCCTCACGTTCAGGTCCCAATGGGCCTCAAGCGTGGACAATGCAAGAAGTCCGATAGATTTAGAGTGGAAACCTAATAGCAGATGACCCAAACAAATTTGAAAGAAACTCTATTATCATCATAGAATTTTGTAAACACTACACATGTTGTATCTCTAAGCAATTTAAGACTAAACCCACTCTTTTACACCCAACACAAAGAAGGCAGCCCAAATGTCACACTTAGGCGGCTGGAGTCGGACTGCAATAAAGGCGGAAGGCAGAATTTCTGTCAAATAAACAGTATAGCATTTTGAAATAACAAGCGTCAATCAGACATCATCACTAAGCAAGTTGAAAGATCAATTTAACAAATAACATTTGATATTGTGGAAAGAAAATCCCCTGGGATATTAGCTACAATTCCAATCACAACTAAACAGATCTCTATCCTAGAGTTAACATACTATCTAAGACTCAAAAATCTAATTATTTCACAAGTAAAGTTTAGAACAACGACAAAAAAATTTGACAACAATTCCCTTGAATAATGAACATGTTTATATATGTGAAAAACACTACTTTAAAGACCTTAACTAATATGTGTCGGTATCTATATAATGTAGGGCAAATCACCTCCAAAAAAATCCTAAAAACAGAACCTGATTCCACTGTAGTTTCAAAGAAGATCTAATTTTCTAATCAACATCATTACCACCTTTCTTGTTAGGTTTGCGGTATTTGTCCTCGAATTCCTTGGCCTTTAACAAGAAAGTGTCAGCTACATTCTTGATGTTTGGAATTTGGTAATTCTGAGCCACATATATCCCAACTACGTTCCCTGCTATAAAAGAGAAGAACCTCCTGATTATACCCATTACAGTTGCTTGAGTCCTTAATTTGCAGTTACAATGAAATCACTGTCAGAAAAAAGTAAATTATCAGGCAAAAATCATCTGAGGAGTCATTTGTTTATGTGCCCCATTCAATCTTCAAGCATATTGGTTATCATTATCATGTTACATTACATTTTCTCAATGTATACTTTCATTTAACAAAACTTTAAAATGGTCTATTGAACAGAAATGATAAAATGTATGTAAGCTCCGTTATTTTCACACGCAGAAAAAAAAAAGGTCGACTTGCAGAGAGCAACACTGTCATTTGAATTTTTTAGTATTTGCATTTGATTCCTAACCCAACCCCAAAAGCTAGTACGCAATTATAACCACAATTTTCATTATAACAATATTCAATCTTTGACTCTTACCACATTATCTCATGCTGAATATGAGAGTGTGAAGTTTACATAACGAAA
This sequence comes from Lathyrus tuberosus, assembly GCA_022829125.1. Taxonomy (NCBI): domain Eukaryota; kingdom Viridiplantae; phylum Streptophyta; class Magnoliopsida; order Fabales; family Fabaceae; genus Lathyrus; species Lathyrus tuberosus. The sequence goes on along the minus strand of JALAZF010000529.1, from coordinate 767,591 downwards.
CATCTATAGGATAAACTCAAGGTTGTTAATTGAGGATTGCAAAAAATAACAATTTGTTCACATTCCAATGCATTACAGTATAGCCTAGATAATATATTTGAAAACACTTACTTTGTTTGGACTGATAAAATGTGATTGAATTAGTTAAAATCACATTGCTTGAATTAGTTAAAATCATATAGAGCTGAACAAAATGGAGTGATATCTATTAACATTTCGTTCCATTTTAGCACTTACCACCATTTTTCTTCTCTTTCAACTTGGACGGAATGAGAAACTAGTTTCGTTCTATCATAAAATATCCAAACAATAAAATGAAATCTCTAGTATATTTAGTTCCATTCCGCTCAATTTCACTCTAATCCATTCGTTTTAAAATATTGAAGTGCCGCATGAAGCCGATATCACGAAACAATAGCAGTTTGTTAAAATTTCACTATAGCTATAACTCCACTATGGCTATTATTTGACAAATTAACAAGATACAGCCAGAAATCAATGTAAAACTATTAACAGCAAAGATTCAGCTTCTCAAACAAACTATTCCATTTTATATAAACTTAAACAAAAAAATTAGGGTTTTAAAAAAACAAAGTAAACAAAAAAATAATAACTATAGTAATAGAAAAATCAGGGACACCAAAACATGGTTATGATGAATTGCTACTTTTTAATCAATTAAAACTAACTGATCAGTGATCATATACAATAAATCATTCATACTTATCAATTTATTGAAATTAAATGACATAGATTATACATCAGCAAAGTACAAAAAAAAAAAAACATAGATAGATTCATGATTGAAACAATGGAAGAAGATATCATACCGAATCGCGAGAGGCTATGGTTATTGAATTGATTTCGGTATTATGGTACGGTGGTATGTGAATTGCAGAACCGAAAACGAATCGGAGAAGACGACGGTACCCCAGTTTTCTTCGCTGCTCTAAACGCAAATCTTTTAGTATTTTTAAACTTGGTGAACACTCTGGTGCTTTTTATTAAATTAATTGTTTTAAAATATAAATATTTAAATACATTTTGAATTTATGTAAAAAAATGTTATTTTTTAAAACGAATCGGAGAAGACGACCATACCCCACTTTTGTTCTCATGATTTTTTAAAATCTCTTGAAAACAAATTAATTATTTTAAAAGATTAAAAAATGTTAAACTTGTTGTGAAAAAATTTAACTCAAATTACTCGTAACAACTCGTGAGGGACACATCAAATACTTACGTGTAATTACGTGATTTTTTTATTTATAAAGTGTTTAATTTCTAATGTTTTAATCAATATAGAGTTTTTTCACACTTTATTTCTCAACACTTTCAACTCACACTTGTTTTTTTTAACACTTTCAATTCACATTTGTTTTTCTCAACACTCTTTCTTAAGTGTGAGTCAATCAGCACTGCTCTCTCTCAAACAAAAACTTTTTCACCTACGTACACTTGTATCGCGTTGACAAATTTTCAACGTGATATGTCTCCTACCTAGGGGTGACAATTAGATCCATTAAACAATTATCCATCCAATTCATCAACTAAACAATCTCTCTAATCCATCCAATATATCAAAAGTCCATTAATGTATTGAATCAAATCCATCTATTTATATAAATGAATTAGTCAAATCCATCCAACATTTAAAAAGAATCTAATGCATTTTTTTATTTTATATTTTAAATTTATTAAATCATGTTATAGTAAAATAATAAAAAATTATCTATGCATATTAAAGTAAAATAATTAAAATAAAATTGATATTTTTAATTTTTGAATGATGTTTTATTTTGTTATGAAAATATCAAAACAGATAATCTCTTTTTTTTTAGAATTAACGTTTTTGAACTTGAATTTCCAACATTTAAATTTAAGCTCTGATTAACATTTTATAAACCATGATTAGTAAAATTTAAGCTCTGATTACACTCGTAAGCTTGAGTATTAACGTGTTTTGAATTTGAATGTTTTTAATTTAAATTTTTATTGAACAATATGAATAAAAATACTGTATCTTATACCATGTGAGTAAAACATCTGACCTGTGATACACAACCATTTATTAACGACGTAATCACCCGTACTAATTTACCTGTGGATCTACGGCATATTATGTGTGAATAAAATTAATAAAAGCTTCTATTAAAATTCATATTAATTTGGTACCAAATTTGAAATAATTGTTACTGTTGAATTTATAATAATTTAAAAATTAATATATTTTATAATGAATAAGAATAAATTTTTAAATTAATTTATATTAAATATTATTAAATTAAAAAAGTCCTTGATAATACTCATTCAGCTTGCCCATTTTCTTTAGCAGTCACAAATTATATTGTAGGGTGTGGATGTGAAATGCTTTCTGGTGTCACATTTCTTTTAATAAATGTAAATTTATATGCTATTGTCTTTTTAATATTTTCACCTATTTTATGATTAATTTGTTCTAATACACGTTTTATTACTGACATTCACGTGTATAATTATGCAATACAACTAATAAGTGAATTAATATATGCTTCACCAGTTTTATTTTGAAAAATTATATTTTTAAAATTAAAAAATTGTTATAAAATAATTTTATTTAAGAAAAATAGATTAAAAAAACATTTTTTTTGTGAAATTTAAAAAATAAAATAAAATATAAAAAAAATTAGTTAAATTCTTTTTGGATGGATGGATATCCATCAACTAAAAAGTTAATGGATGAATTGAATGAATTATATCTTTTAATAGATGAATTAGATTGGATTTTTTAAAATAACTTTTAGTGGAAGGTTAATGAATTAATGCGATTTCTTTCTCGATTCCGCATGTAATGCAATTCCTCTTGGTTCGTAAGACTAGTAGGATATAATTGGACATAATTAACCTAGTAATGGTAGGAAAAATGGTAAAACATGGAATTTTGTGTGGATTATTCAATGATGATTGATGATGCCTTTGTGATGGAGGTAAGTTGTAGTTCAGAGGAACGTATACAACTTATCCAGATTTCGACGGGAATCGGGTTCAATGAATGAACCGTATGGATTGTGTTGGTACCGCATGCATATTGTCGTGTCAGTTGGGTCACATTGCACACACACACGCGCGCGCGCACACACACACATATATATATTGTGAGATATTGAATGGAACTCTAGTATGGTCGAAGGGTAGCTTCTGGTTCGACAGGAATTAAGCATGAGGTCGAAGTTTGTTCGCATGTGTTATGTCGGAGTAATATGTGTTGTAGTCGAAGTTTATTCTAACATGCATTAGTCAATATTGCTAGGTTTGTTAGCATATTTAAATGGGCCTTGCTTGTAAGCCCAATTGTTTAAGTTAGCGTGTACCCTAAGTTAGCTTGTAATGGGTAATTGTTAAAAAGCCCATTAGGTTAGTATGTTAGTTTTCTTATAAATAACATGCTAGTCTCTCATCTTGCATAAGGAAAAATAGGAAGATAAAATCCTAATTCAAGTGAGAGAGTCTATTTTGTTATTCTTGTATACTTGTAATCTTGTTTGAAAGAGAAAGGAAAGAATAGCAGTTTATAACCAAATTTGTGTGGCAAATCCTTATTAGGCTGAGAGAGGTTAATTGTTGGTATTCGCTTGTAATCTTTGAACCCTATTGAGAAAGTGAATAGTAAAATAGATTTAACAAATTCTCTATTCTTCTTCCTCTTTTCTCTTCCTTTGTGAACCCTAATAGAGTTTCGTTTGTTTGTTCAAGTTTTTCCTTCTTTTCTACCCTTGTGGATTTCTTAGTGTTCAAGAAACCAAACATACTTTGTTATTCTGGTATCGTTTTTCACAACAAATTGGTGCGGTGAGCGTGGATCGAACATGCGACCTTCATATGCCTTCAACAAAGTATGAGATTGAAAAGTTCACCGGTGTGAACGATTTCAGTCTGTGGCGCTTGAAGATGAAAGTCCTACTGGTTCAGCAGGGTTGTTTGGAAGCATTGAAGGGAGCGGTAGCCATGAACGCTGCGTTAATGGAAACTGAAAAGACATTGCCTAGTTGCAAGTTTTTCCACTGTATGCAGTTGATAAAGCTGCATGAAGAAAGCTAGTTTGTTCCTTGATGTTATAGAGTTTGTTCCAAGGTGGAGATTTGTGAGATATTGGATCAAACTCTAGTATGGTGGAAGGATAGCTTCTGGTTCGACAGGAATTAAGCATGAGGTCGAAGTTTGTTCGCATGTGTTTTGTCGGAGTAATGCGTGTTGTAGTCGAAGTTTGTTTTAACATGCATTAGTTAATATTGCTAGGTTTGTTAGCATATTGAATTGGGCCTTGCTTGTAAGCCTAATTGTTTAAGTTAGCTTGTACCCTAAGTTAGCTTGTAATGAGTAATTGTTAAAAAGTCCATTAGGTTAGTGGGTTAGTTTTCTTATAAATAGCATGCTAGTCTCTCATCTTGCATAAGGAAAAATAGGAAGATAAAATCCTAATTCAAGTAAGAGAGGTTATTTTGTTATTCTTGTATACTTGTAATCTTGTTTGAAAGAGAAAGAAAAGAATAACAGTTTATAACCAAATTTGTGTGGCAAATCCTTATTAGGTTGAGAGAGGTTAATTGTTGTTATTCACTTGTAATCTTTGAACCCTATTGAGAAAGTGAATAGTAAAACAGATTTAACAAATTCTCTATTCTTCTTCCTCTTTTCTCTTCCTTTGTGAACCCTAATAGGGTTTCGTTTGTTTGCTCAAGTTTTTCCTTCTTTTCTACCCTTGTGGATTCTTGGTGTTCAAGAAACCAAATATACTTTGTTATTCCGGTATCGTTTTTCACAACACACACACACACACACACACACACACTCACACACACACACACACACACACACACACATATATATATATATATCTAGTTCTGGACTGGGCCGGGGTCTACCCCTTAATCGAGCAAGCCCCACCCACATGTCCTGAGATGGCCAAACAAAGGCCTCTTAGCATGACCCATGTCGAGCTCATGCCTTCCTCAACATTGCCGGGCACACGCACGACATAGAGCATCGGGCAGGGCGCTAAGCCTCTCCGGGCTCGCTCTTCCCCGCATTCCGCGACCGGGGAGACCCCTTTTCGTCTAACCTACGGAACGGAAGCGGTGATCCCCGTGGAGATCAGGGAACCCTCGAGGAGGACGGAAGCTCCCTCGACGGAGACACGAACGACGAAGCCCTGCGGGAAGAACTCGACTTCGTCGAGGAGACTCGTTCGGGTGCTTCTCTCCGAGAAGCTTCACTTAAACAGAAAATAACTTTGCGTTATAACGACAAAGTCATCAAACGTGATTTTCCAGTAGGCACCCTCGTCCTACGAAGAAACCAGAAAGACTCGCGAGAAGGCAAACTCGCCGCGAACTGGGAGGGCCCGTACTGCGTCCGCGCAAAAACGGGGACAGAAGCCTACTTCCTAGAAAATCTGCACGGGGAAGAACTTGCTCGACCATGGAATGCTGAAAAGCTAAAACAATATTACAGTTAAGCACTGCCCGCGACACACTAGCATCGCGGTCACGGGGACACACTAAGGTACAAGCGCGACACCCCTATACGAAACATGATGGTCAAGGGGTGCGTTGTGTGTGCGCGAGCACTTTGATCCGACGAGGACACCTCGGTTGAGCTCCTGCGTCGCCGTACCAATTAGGCAGAACACCCAGCTCACGATGGGAAGTTCATGCCACGAAGCTAAGACCTCAACCGAGTTCTTAGCCTCGTTGAAGGTCAAAATACGTCTCCGACCACCCGACTAGCTCTCCACGCGGTCAGGGACTATCAAAGTCGAGCAAATCTCCCAAAGTCTATTTACTTAGACAAAAATAAACAAGGTATAGCAAATGTAATAACATCACACACAATTGAAAACATACAAACAGCACACGAGCAGATAAACAAAAATGCATCGAAACGGACATAAGCCCATTGTACAGATGTCACAAACAAGTATCAAAAAGCCCCTGGCACGCAGGCCGGGCATAAGTATCAAAAAATAAATAAAATGGCTCGCAGGCCAAACAGAACGAAAAACCTACTCGGCGACGGTCCCTTTGGGCTGCACGATCTGACCGTCGACCACCTCGTAGTCGGGGTCAGTCCCTTCGATTAAGAGGTCGGGTTGAGAACTTGAAGCTGCTGCACGGCATTCCTGAAACCTATGTCATCCGCCTCGAGGTTGTCTTGCTCGGCTTCCCGGAGCTTCACTATCAGCACTGCCCGCGAAGTCAGCAACCTGTCTTCCTTGGTTTCCTCATCATCCGGGCGGACAACCTCCTCCAACTCGATGTTCCTGGCCAAGAGACGACTCCTCTCCTCTTCAGACTCGACGTCCCTCACCAAGAGAGGTTTCCGCTCCTCCTCAGCATTCTTTAACCTTTCTTCCAGCTGCCCTTGAAGCTCGACCTAGGTCTGGTTCTGGCTTTTGCAGTCAGCCAGCTCCTTGCCCACCTTCTCCATTTCGACTGAGATGGACCTGAAACTCTCTCGCAACTTGTTCAACTCATCTTCGGGGCACGCCTCGTCGTTCAGAACCAAGGCAGCCGCGCAAACCCGCATCACCGCGGACACATCCTCCACCAACGCCCTTCTCTGGGAAACCCTGTCGACGCCTAAGATGGCCCGAGCTTCGGGGGCACCCACGCATAGGGAATTATTCCCCATGAAAAAGTTCGGCCTCGAATGACAAGGCGGGAGCACAAATTTTACAGCAGGGGGACTCTCGTTCTCAGTAAGGTCGACGTCCACTTGATCTGTAACCCGTTGCCTCTTCAGGGAGCCCTGAGTGCTGGGAGAATCACTGTCCTAGTAAGAGCCAGAAGAACCCCCGGTTGTCGGGGTGGGAACGGAGTCCAGCGCTCGGATCTACTCGATGCGGCCTTTACCTCCCTTCCTCGAAAGGCGATTAGCTTTCAACTTTTTGAAGTGCTCCTCGGCAGTCGACATCTTACCTGCAAAAAGAAAGTAAGCGTCAGTAAATCAGAAACCAAGACACGAAGGAAAAAGTGAGTCGAGGAGGATGTCACTACCCAACAGCTCGAGGGTTTCCTCATCGGAGAACGTCTCGAGGAGGGCCCTCGTATTGATTAAACGCCGCTTCGTTAACAACTGACCGTCATCACCTCGGACAGGTTCCCCATCCATCGTCACGACCTTGGCTTTATTAAACCTGTTGACGAAAGCGACTATCCTCTCATAAGCCAGGCGATCCCCCTCGTCCAAACGGCCAGGACTGACTTTGTAGCTGTCCGTCCCCTTTTTGAAGTGTTCTCCCGTCCAGAACAAGGGGAATCTTGGCTCGAGGACCTCCTTCGTCTGCCCGTCCACTTCGCGGGAAACTCGACAATACACCGAATTCACAGCTTCAAGCGTGACCGGCCTCACGATATAATACCGGTACTTAAAGTCACGAACAGAATCCAAGTAGGTGTGGAAGAGACTGCTCGTTTGTTTGAAAGACACCCAGTCGTGTCTGCCATCGGAGGCCTGTCGCTGGAGGTGGAAGATGCGAAAGAAGAGAGGCACGGTTGCCCCGATTCGGAGATATTTACAGATGAGCTCGAAAGCTCGAATGAAAGCGAGGGAGTTGGGGTGGAGTTGCGAAGGCGCCAGGCGCAACCAAACAAATACCGCTTGTTGAAAATCTGTAAAGGGCAGACGCCACCCCGCCTTGTCGAATATGAACTCGTAAAGAGGAAACCTCATCCCTCGGTACGTCGAGCATATGCGATGGTGTGCTTGAGGTCGGAACACCTTCCACGACTTCGAGGAACCCACCGGCTGGTGCTCGACTGTGCAAAAAATAGTGTCCTCGTCCTCATCAATAAAATGGGAAGCCATGTTCAATGGTTCATCGCTGACCCACTCCGCGAGGGGACGTTCCTCGACCCTAGTGATTGGCGTCATTGGAGAGTCGGGTTGGTCGTCGACGTCCAACGATCCCACGACCATAGAAATGGACGGAGCTTCCATATACCTGAAAAGCAGAAGGAAACGGTGAATTTGATGATCCATATCAAATTCACCCCTCCACAGATGTTCAAGTGAAAGGGCGAAGAGGGAGCGTCGAGATCTCGAGACGGTCGCGCTCGTCCGCGTCCCTGAGACAACTGACGAGTGTCCCTGAGACCATCCTCAGGTCACCGGTGCGCCGCTTGGGGAGGGTTCCTTCGCACAAAAGGGGTATTGGCGAGGAACCCGAGAGTTTCATCTTATGTCCTCGGGACATTCTTCGTGTCCCCGGGATTCTCATCCCTTCTCCCCGCGATATGCAACAAGAAACTATGAAATCCCGCCGTTTTCGCTGGAGATTTCATGATTTCCATGAGAACTTCATCAGTTCACCATGAAACCACCCTAAAAAGGCAAATGAAAGGAGAAAAAAGAGAGAAACTTACTTGAAACACACTTCCGGTAGGGTTTCGGCACGACAGTTGGCGGCGGCGTACGGTGGCAAAATAGAGAAGGAAGAAAAGAGTGAATCTGAGCAAAAGGGGAGCAAAAGTGCAAATGGGACGAGACGAACCCTATTTATAGGGCTCTCACAAGTCTCGAGGGCTCCTAGGCAATCGATTACGTTACCCTAGCGTAGCCGCCCTAGGCAATGATGAGTGGCGACATGTGGCACGCATTCCTCCAAGCATGTCATTTCATTCCCCAACACACGTCTTTTCATTCACCTCGTTTCAGACTTCTCGTATTCCCGCGACGTCGCCCATCTGCGGCCAGTCTAGCGAGAGCAGATCGATTTGTTTTTGCCCGGTCGACGTATTGTTCCTCGTTTAGAGTCCCTTCCCCGGTTGGACACGTCCTCGACGTAGTGCTGACCCTAAAGTCATTACCCTGACACCTTAGAGCAACGACTTGGGGGGCTCCTGTTCTGAACTGGGTCGGGGTCTGCCCCTTAATCGAGCAGGCCCAACCCACACGTCCTGAGATGGCCCAACAAAGGCCTCTTAGCACGACCCATGTCGAGCTCATGCCCTCCTCAACATTGTCGGGCACACGCACGGCATAGAGCATCGGGCAAGGCGCTAAGCCTCTCCGGGATCGCTTCTCCTCGACACTCAGGTGCTCCCCCCTCGAGGAGCCATCTCCTTATACATTTCTTCCCCGCGAGGACACGTCTCTCCCCGACACACAAGACTCCTCCCCGCGAGGACACGTTCACATGTAACCGCCCACTCCCGATGGAATCGGTCTGCCCTAATTCTGGAGATCTAGGAGCGGTTACCCCAGGGCGAAGACCACGTGCTGGTCTTCACTACGCCACGTAAGCCCTGACAGTTACTTGGATTGGGCCTGGCAATCCAGCCCAGTGCTAGTGACCGTTGGCCCCGCGCTGGGGGCTCTCTATAAATACCCTCTCACTTGAGAGGGTCAGGTTACACACTCTTTTACACTCTAACCTTGTACTTGCTTTTGCTTGACCTTTGCCTCACTTGAGCGTCGGAGTACCTTGCAGGTACACCCCCCACCCGCCGTCTTTCAACCGCACCGGAGCTGAAGTCCACAAGACGTTGCTGGCCCCAAATACTGTCTGATCCAGGTGCGATCATATATATATATATATATATATATATATATATATATATATATATATATATATATATATATGATAAATGTGAATCGAGTGTGACAAATGTGTGGAGATATTGTGTGTGAACTATGATTGCCTGCTTGGTGTGAATTATGTGAAGCACTACACCCTAACTTGTGTTTTTCACCAGTTAATTATTGAATGTAATTCTCACTCCTTTTCTATTGTTGTGTATGTGCTCCTTGGGGAGTAAGATAATCAGGTACCTGAGTAGTGCTTGGAGCTTGTGTTGCTTGATCGAGTCTTAGGAGTCGCTCTGATATATAACACGGGATGTGGGGATTTGCTATGTTTTGCCTTTTTATTTTGTTACGTGTCTTATTTTAAAACTTGTATTAGACCGCGAATTTTGTGGAGTTTATTATTATTAAGGCCTTAGCGCCATGGAAGTGAACTAATTTGAGTATTTCGCTGTTTAATTCATTTTTCTGAGTAATAAAGTGATTGAAGTGGCTTGATACTTCATGATGTTTTAAGGGATGTGACATCCTACTTGTGTACTCTGATGTTTTCTGCAATTTATTTTATATATTTTATTAATGAGGATAGTAGGGTGTTACAATAACAGAGTGAGGCAACTGGGAAATCGGAATGTCACAAACTCCCTTCAGAGCCTAAGCAAAAAATTTCAATGGTGGAGGAGGAGATGCGCCAAAAACGACACATCTTTGACTGCAACATTAGCGGAAGGGGCAGAAACCACCTCAGGGAACATATCTGCAAGATCCATGAGACTCAGTGGACCATAATGAAAGAGAAAAACAGTGGGGGAGATGAGACCGGAATGGTCGGCGTAAGAGGAACAAGGGGAACCGAAAAAGGGTCAATGAAAGCGGGTGCATGTGCTCCCTCGCTTCCTAATTTTTATCATATGAAGATTCTCTTGTCTGTCTCCATGAATTTTTTAATTTTAATAAGTGGATTGTAAAGTTGAGGTATATTTATAGGGTTTTTATTTCGACAATAAATTTGATGTTTTTAGACATATTTGTGTCCAATTTCGTAAAAGTTTTAAATTTAGAATATATTTTAGAATTTGAACAAAATTTCAAATAAAAAAAATTATTTAAATAATTTTATTTTTAGATTTGAAACAATTAAACCACTTTTAAAGTAAAAGTAATGCTAACTTGAAACATAAGTTAAGAGATAAGTATTGAAAATTTTATTAAAACTTGTGCATTGATCTTATTATAATTAATGTTTTTATTACTTTTTCTAATACAAAATTTCTATTTACAGATTTTTAACCATAAACACAAGTTAGCATTATCTTTAATTTAAAATAATCATTTTGAATGATTGTGATTCATTAATGGTGAACTTTTTTCCTGCTAATAATTCATAGCAAGTATATATATATATATATATATATATATATATATATATATATATATATATATATATATATATATATATATATATATATAATGTTTTATCTAAATTGATAACCAATGCATAAATACTAATATTTCAATTAAAAAAATTATAGTAAATAGTTATTTTTAGTTTAAGTTTATGATTTGATAACATTAAATTATAAAATTTAATATATTTTTGATCTTTTAAAGTTAATTGTTTTTCAGTTTTTCATCTCTCTAAAATTTTTATAAAAATATTGAAAATCTAAATATTTTATTACTAATTTTAGTATATGTTTTTCTTATAAAAGTTCACATTACATATTTTAAATAAAATTTTTTACGACTTGATAAAATATTAAAATAAGTCTTTCCCAAATTATAAGTCACTTTGCAAAAAAAATATTTATCTCAAATTATAAGTCACTTTAATATTCTAATACAATATTAATGACATTTTTCTAATATATCATCTATCATTTATTACTTTTTCTTCTTTCTATTTTTTTAATTCCACTTTCCAATGTAATTAATGAAGGACATTTTTGTAAAGTTATGAATCATTTCACTTTTCCATACAACAATCATTACATTTGTTAATTCGTATGAAATGTCCAAAATGTCTTATAATTTGGGACGAAGGAAGTATTAAAATTATAATTTTAATATTTAATTATTTGTTTAATTAAATTAATAAACTTAACTAAAATTTATTTTTAAAAAAGTATTAAATAGTTGATTTATTTTTTAAGTCTATGATTGTTTACTTGATGTTCCTTTTTAAATATAAATATATTAACTTCAATGACAAATACTAACACACATTAAAATATAATTAATGATATTATTATTATTATTTTGGTATTAAATGATATTAAAAATTTTTTAAACCAAAGAATATATTATATAAAAAAGAGGAAACAAAAGAGGAAGACATAAACCAAAAACCCTCAGAATTTAACAAAAACGAAACGAAGGAAGATCTAAACGGTTTCGAATCAAACCGTCAAAAATAGACACATGAGCTTCATTCCACTAAACAAATCCTTGAATGGTAAGGCCTAATGAAGGTAGAATGTACGCATATTGATTCGCTTCCCTATATATATATATATGAGATAGGTGAAAATATATATTATTTGTTTTGTGAATACAATTAAGTCGTTTGTTTTTCAACGACCACGGGATGAACTGCGGGTTTGTAATGGCCAAAAAGACTAATTTGGAATCAGTTTCAACCCACAGGTGCTTCCAATTTATGTCAAATGCAAGTTCAATCGCTCTCATGACTCCAATGAATTTAGCATTAATTGCAAAGTTGTCCCCCAAATTTTCAGCAAAGCAACCTATTACATTCGCTGAGTGATTTTTAAAGATACCTCCACAAGCCGCCTGACCAGGAATGCCAAGAAACACACCATCAGAATTACATTTAAACCAGGAATGAAGAAGAGGGGTCCAAAGAACTTCAACACGCCTGGCTGTCTTAGGAGGGAGCATATCCACTTTAAAAACTTTTAAAATATGGAAGTCCTTGATGTTGCAAGAGTTAGAGGCTTTAACAGCTTTTCAGCCAGATTCACACTAGCAATAAACACGTTGATAGTTGACTTCCAATGAGAGTTTTTGTTATCAAACTTTTCTGGTTTCTAGCTTGCCATATGAGATTGAGTGGGTTGAGTTTGGTAACAGTTGTAGCGGTAAAATATTTGAGATTAAGATATTGATTAACTTAACACAATAAACAAGAGTCGCCACCGCGCTTTTATTTGTGTCCACAAAGGAAAAGGAAAAAAAGCGAACAAAACCTATAGAAGTCTAAAAGCAAAAAAACTAATAAAACAAGACAAGGTAAGGGGGTTGGTTACGGAGAGGGGAAATGTTAGCACCCAAAATGTCTATAGTACTCTATAGGAACCCTTTGAAATATCTACACTTTTTGGTTTGAAATTCTTGTTTGAAATGATATTGGAGAGATGAGAGAAGAATTTATTTTAAGGTTTTTGTGTTTGGATAGATTTATTGCCTCATGCCTACGTACCCATAAAGTGCAATATAGGATCAAAACCCCGTAGTTTGTGGTACAAAGAACCAAATTGGTTTGTTTTGATTGATTTTAAAAGTAGAGACAACTTGTCATATCTAAGAGAATAGTCCCGCTTAAAGAAATGACTCATGTCTAAACTTATGAAAAAGTTTAAAAGAAAAAGTGCACAAAGGCACAAAAAGGGTGAATGAGTTTGGTCTTTTTTTTAAGTCTTTTTGAAATTATTCAAGTATGCTTAAGATATCTTAGCATTTATTAAGAAAAGAAAAAAAAGCTAAAACCACTTGACAAAGTCAAGGTTTGATTATGAAAGAAGTTAAAGTTTGAAACAAGAAGGTTTTGAAAAAGGGAGAAGTTTTGAAAATTTAAGAAGGGGAGGAGATGAAGAGACTACCCTAAAGCATGAAGTAAGAACTAGGGATAAGAAATATCTAACCACAAGATAGCAAACTCCATAGCATAAGCTAAGCAAAAATTCCTTCCACTTTGAGCATAAGCCATAAGCAAGCCACAAATAAAAAATCCAAGGTCTCAAATCCATAACATCCAAGCATAGGGAAAAGGTCCTAGATCTAAGTCCAAAGGTCCAAGAATAATCCATGAAGTCCAAAGTCTAGGTCTAATCCACAAGAGCAACCACAATCCGGATTAAAAGAACCAAGGCTTTTAGAGGTTTAATCCTTTATTAATGTCTTAAACAAAATATGGTCCAAATGGACAAAAAACAGTATAGGCATAAACAAAGGGTCCAACGGACAAAGGAAAAATAGTGGAAACATAAACAATAATATGATATGAAATGATAAGAATGAAAGAATAAAATAAAAGAGAGAGGGAGCAAGTAGGAAACATAAAAATAAGAATTAACACAATAATATGGTGAGCTTTGATGATCCACAATGAAGCACAATTTTAGTCATTTTTCGGAAAACACTCGACTAGTCATCCATGAGAATGAAAACATGGTCTCATACATTACTATGGGAAGGAATCCAACTCGGATAAAATCAATGAGTATGCCAATAACACCCACAAGCAACCCAAAGATCCAATATATTTCAAACCACACCATGGAGAGTAGGAGACCGCCAATCTCTCTTACAAAAATGACTCGGTTTTTCCGATTTCGGGGCAAATTTAGCGCTATGTTAAGCAATCGTAACCGGACTGATGTAGAAGCCACGATTATCTGAGGCCGGTCAATAACAATATCAGTGCTAATGCATGCTAGAGAAATGATATGTAGATCATTCTCCTAAAGTAATGCCACACAAAAAGAAAAGAAGAATGGTCTCATCTTTGATCAAGAACTTCAAACAAGTTCCAATGATATTAAAGATTTTCATCAACCAAAATAAAAAAGAGAAAGAGGGAGAGGGATGAAGAGAAGCAAAATTGAATCACATTTTCAAAATTCTTCACTTTAAAGATAGATTTAAATCAATGAATATTTATCTAACTTCATCTACACCCAAAGTCCATTGAAATTGAAGAGAAATTGGCCTTAAAATTGCAATCCAAGGCAAAAACCAAAAGAAAGGGGTAAGAAATGAAGAAAACACTAAAACGGTCCCAAAGCAAGGCAAAAAACAGCATTCTGCCTCGTGTTAACCGATTAACCTCCTGGTGTTAATTGTAACACCCCAATTCCCATCGCTCGTAAATAATACATAAATAAAATCAGAGTAACTAAAAATTTATTTTTCCGACAGAAACAAGGATGCCACATTTTAAAATAAGAATACACACTCCCTGCTCATAAATTTGATACATAGCATAAAATAGGTTACCCTCAATTGGGAAACTTTTCCATATAAAGGTAATACCAAATATATTCAACAATTATATACATAAATAAAATAATCGTTTCCCCGACTCCCGTGCTACGTATCAGAGCAGACACCAAGACCTAAGCAAAGACGAAGATCTAACTCTTCCACTTGCTTCCACGCCTCTAAAGCTGACAATCTGCACTATGCCATAAAAAGCATATTCCAGCAGAAGGGTGAGAAATAACAACTATAACAAGATTGCATAATAATATGCCACAACACAGATAAATTCACATATATAATATTTCTCACCAATTACATCACATACTAACACATATAGCATGCCACCAATACAAAACATATCACACATAATCTCACCACGATTATGACATATGGAACCACACCACCACATCACCACAAAATATAACATATATTAATCATACCGACATAATCACATATTCACACATAATGCATATGTTTATACACAAAACATATCACTCACAACCAATGCATTCATCTCTTATGCAAACTAATTCACCAAGGCTATCACAAGCTCACACATAATCAATCCATTTATAATTCTCACCACAATTCATCCCAACTCACTCATATACATCACAATGTATATATATATATATATATAAATATATATATATATATATAATCAAGCATATTCATCATGCATACTTTCATAATCCTTAATCATTCCACATAAACATACACATTTACGTTTACTCACCAACACATCATTATAAAGATGATAAATGCAAATCATAGAGACCGACTCACGACTCTATGCAAATGCAATGCGGTACCGACTCAATCACCACTAGTTCACTCAGGAACTCTGCTGGAATCATCGCTCGTTACATAGAGTAACTCCCCGTCGGGCCTACGATGTTCCCCGTCGCTACCACTTATCAACAAGCATACGACGTTATGGATCGTTTTTAGTCCTTTATAATAGGCACACGATCAATACAACAATTGCTTACACCCATAAGGGATCTACAATTCAACATGCATTGTTTACACCCACAAAGGGATCTTACAATGTCTTCATGCATTGTTTACACCCACGAAGGGATCTTACAATGTCTTCATGCATTATTTACACCCACGAAGGGATCTTACAATGTCTTCATGCATTGTTTACACCCACGAAGGGATCTTACAATGTCTTCATGCATGATGCATGTCATATAATGACCCATGGCAATCAAGACTCATACAGTAAATCATGCATTTCAAGTACATATAATACAATGCACATATTTTCCAAACGGCTACAAACCTTCACCACGACATCATATACCCATCAAACATCCCTCGCACAAGTCATACGTTACATATCATATCCTATCGCACAATATAGAAAATAACTCAAAATTCCATTTTTACGGTTTCTCGAAAAAGTCGGCTAAAAGTCGGCCAAAAATAATATTTTCTATCATCATCAAAAAGTGCTCATCGACAGCTTCGATTCGGTATAAAGAACACTTAAATACGATAAACAACGAAGAAGATATGAATATTTCAAAATAACGCAAAAACATAAACCGGACGCCCGACACTACGAAACGGTTCGAAAAAACTGTACCGATTGGACTAGGTTCAGACCTCAAAACTATTTTTCCTAGAAAGAACATCTCGTTAGCTTCCCAACGCTTCGAACGGGGATCAAAACCGACTTACGGTTCAAGAGATATGAATTTCCGAAGTTTTCCGAAAAATCAGGATTTTCCACCTACAGCACGCGTCCGTACGCCTGCGGGCTGCTACGGATTTCGGCTATTTTGCCCGAAAATCCGACCGATTCAATTCTATGATACGAAACAAATACACAATAATCCTTACCAAATATATATCAACGTTTTAGGACCATAAAACGATAATTCTACGACGTTCGATTTTCACCAAAATCTCACATTCTCAAAACCCAAAAATGTCAAAACTCACAATATCAACCGATTTCAACCAAACGAGTTTCTATAATCTCGGTCTAACCTCATACGACTAATCTACGCAATTTATTTCGAAATTCATCCGTGAAAACATCGATTTCTAACCATTTTTACCATTTCGACCTAAAATGAAAACTATATGAAACTATCCAAAACAATCAAGAAAACATACACATATACATACACAAGCAATATATAATTGAAACTTCTCACCCTTACCCGATTATTCGCGCTTGAAACGGAGTTCCCGCGATTTTTCCCTTTTCTCCTCTTTTCTCTCTTCTTCCTCTTCTTTTCTCTCTTCCTTCTTTCTTTCTCTTTTTCTCTTCCTTACTATTTTTCTCTCTTTTCTTTCTATTTATATAAAAACATAAAACTTACCCAAGCAAAAGACCAAAATACCCCTCAGCTCAAATATCTCTCAAACGCTCTCAAAATGCGATAAAACATCAACAACGATGAAAAATAATATATTGCCAAATAAAAGTCAATAATAAAATAATCAAATAGACTCGATTAACTAAAACTGACAAAAACTGGGGCGTTACAATTCTCCCCCACTTAGACATTTTCGTCCTCGAAAATCTAACCGATACGAACAACTCCGGATACGACTCTCGCATCCGACTAACAAACCAACATGCCAACAAAAGTCACACCACGAATAACACAACTGACAAACCACCTTGCTAACTACCACAACGACACGACAACGACGACAACTACAATGACAAGATGCAAAGCCCATACAATGCACTTGACGACAAACTCACAACTCAAAGAAAAGCCAAGATACCAACACACAGGTTCACTCTAGAACCGAAACACAACAAGATCGTTACCCTACCCTAGGTAACACTCCCCTAATTCCCCACACAGGAATTAGCTACACACACTCGAACCATCACCATGGAAACGAGGCAATCAACACAAACAAGAACATAAAGTTACACGACACCACAAGGTCTCAACAACATCAACAAAACCAGAACACCAACATCCTTGTCACACAGCCATACTACAACAATGCTACGATTCACCAATCGAACATACAATCAAAACATCCATTTACATAGTAGCCCATGAATAATATTCAAACCTTCCACCTAACACTTCCATTCTGAAACGTCCAATAGTCTCACCATTCCTACATGTTCTCAATGTTCAACCTATGAACTCTTACAAGTCTCACACGTAAATACAAAATGTGCCACCTCACGCTTCCGCTGCGCACTCTGATTACTCGCAACCATCAAAACTACCATGTATAAAAACTTCCAACTTAACTCATCCCGCACGACATTAACTTTACCAATAGGATAATCTGAGCCAAATTCATAACTCGTCACGAATTTTAACCATCCTCGCTGTCTCACCCTCTATGCCTTCAGACCAAACCAGTAATCCATATCCTTGTGATTACTAAACACTTCGAATCTGGAACCATAAAGATAATACCTCCAAATATTCCAACACAATACAACCGCGACCAAATCCAAACCCAAAAGAGTATAGATCCTTTTATAAATCCTCAATTGTCATAAAGCATAAGCCACGACTTTACCCCCTTGCATTAACACCTGACCACACTCTTCAGAGACACATCACAATACCTCACAAACGGTTTATTAGGATCACACAGAATCAAAACTGGAGCCGTAGACAACTTCTACTCCAGCTCACCAAAACTTACTCACAACGAACATCCAAACAAACGACTCACCCTTTGTAAGTCAACTGAGATACCAGAAGTACGAACTTAACAAAGTCTTCCATAACCTGTAATAACAACCAACTGAGTCCAAAAGTTTCTAATCTCCTTAACCAATTTCGGAGCCTCTCAATGTAGAACTACATCTACTTCCGATGAATCCCTTCCCATACTCTCCTCTGAAATAACATATCCAAGAAAACTAACCTTTTTCAACCCAAATTCTCACTTGAATAACTTAGCATAAAACTTCATCTCTTTTTGACACTTGTAATTCAAATCCCAAACACTCTACCTGTTCTTCCTTTGAGTTTACAACAGATCCGAATATCCTCCATCAAAGCCATTACGAACTTATCCAATTAAATATGGAAGATACGATTCCTCTACTCCATAAGCATTAGAGACGCGTTACTAACACCAAATACCATCACTATACGTTGCAATTCCCAACCAAAATCCAAAAGATATAATCCTTAAAGCTTTTGCAAAACTTTTCACTGGGTAACTGGTTACTCACATACAAGCTTAACCGAGTAAATAACAACCTATTCCGAGGATAACAAACCTAACCAGTCACATTAAATCGATCAAAGCCTCAACTCACACAATTCACCACTCTTATCAAACATTCCAAACAATTGTAATTCACTCAAACTCAACCAAACCATTCTAGTCATCTGTTCATGAAAGTGGACACTTATTCTCAATCATTACCCTATTCAACTATTAGTAATCCATACCCAATTTCTTCTCCTGACCGTCCAATTCCGCAATTCCAACATGTATCAACAACCAACCAAAAAGAATTCTCAAACACAATGTTACATCCAAAAACACATCTGAAAATTATGCCCAACTGACGGCCCATCACTGCGACTTCCTGCCAATTCCCAGAACACTACCATCACAGACAAAACAAACATATTATTCCCATCTACTAAGAGTTTCCTACTTACTTAGCAGATATAAACCTCAACTATTCACCTTCGTCCAATTAAGTTCAATCTCTACTCTCTGTGAAGCAGTCCTTAAATAAAACCCAATCATTCTCTCTCAATGACTTCCCAACTGGACTAACACACCAAAACCTCTAATCCATTTCATCTTCCGATATTAGCATCTTCATCGACTCATCAAAACAATCTGTAATCATCTCCTTAAATTCCAAACAATTCATTTCACACACTATCAAAGCCGGAAAGACCCGCCTATTCCATCCAACATAATTTCCGTCTGCTATCAACAAGAGATTAAGGGTGATCAGTTCCTCAATTTGCCAATAGACAGTCGACAATCATGATGGGGCATAAACCATCTTTACCAAACTATAATAGCCTTTCTTGCATCCCATACCCAAAACTACCTAAGGCACAAATCCTTAGTTGACATAAACCTTACCTCCGCATTTCTTACGGAATCGGGAATAACACTGTCCAAACAACACTTACAATCTTGCAATTCACAACACACTGAGCCAGCGCTCCACACCTGAAGCAACATGGAGAAGTACCAGCTTCTCCCCCACTTATCTCATTCTAACTCCTGAAAACAAAGGATTAGAAAACCAGAAAGCACTGACAGTGTTTCACACACATATCACGTACTAAGGGACAAACAACAACGACAGTATTCAACTGTCACACCAACTGACTCAACAATTTGGCCGGACGGACCGACCTGCTCTGATACCACTAATGTAACACCCCAATTCCCATCGCTCGTAAATAATACATAAATAAAATCAGAGTAACTAAAAATTTATTTTTCCGACAGAAACAAGGATGCCACATTTTAAAATAAGAATACACACTCCCTGCTCATAAATTTGATACATAGCATAAAATAGGTTACCCTCAATTGGGAAACTTTTCCATATAAAGGTAATACCAAATATATTCAACAATTATATACATAAATAAAATAATCGTTTCCCCGACTCCCGTGCTACGTATCAGAGCAGACACCAAGACCTAAGCAAAGACGAAGATCTAACTCTTCCACTTGCTTCCACGCCTCTAAAGCTGACAATCTGCACTATGCCATAAAAAGCATATTCCAGCAGAAGGGTGAGAAATAACAACTATAACAAGATTGCATAATAATATGCCACAACACAGATAAATTCACATATATAATATTTCTCACCAATTACATCACATACTAACACATATAGCATGCCACCAATACAAAACATATCACACATAATCTCACCACGATTATGACATATGGAACCACACCACCACATCACCACAAAATATAACATATATTAATCATACCGACATAATCACATATTCACACATAATGCATATGTTTATACACAAAACATATCACTCACAACCAATGCATTCATCTCTTATGCAAACTAATTCACCAAGGCTATCACAAGCTCACACATAATCAATCCATTTATAATTCTCACCACAATTCATCCCAACTCACTCATATACATCACAATGTATATATATATATATATATAATATATATATATATATATAATCAAGCATATTCATCATGCATACTTTCATAATCCTTAATCATTCCACATAAACATACACATTTACGTTTACTCACCAACACATCATTATAAAGATGATAAATGCAAATCATAGAGACCGACTCACGACTCTATGCAAATGCAATGCGGTACCGACTCAATCACCACTAGTTCACTCAGGAACTCTGCTGGAATCATCGCTCGTTACATAGAGTAACTCCCCGTCGGGCCTACGATGTTCCCCGTCGCTACCACTTATCAACAAGCATACGACGTTATGGATCGTTTTTAGTCCTTTATAATAGGCACACGATCAATACAACAATTGCTTACACCCATAAGGGATCTACAATTCAACATGCATTGTTTACACCCACAAAGGGATCTTACAATGTCTTCATGCATTGTTTACACCCACGAAGGGATCTTACAATGTCTTCATGCATTATTTACACCCACGAAGGGATCTTACAATGTCTTCATGCATTGTTTACACCCACGAAGGGATCTTACAATGTCTTCATGCATGATGCATGTCATATAATGACCCATGGCAATCAAGACTCATACAGTAAATCATGCATTTCAAGTACATATAATACAATGCACATATTTTCCAAACGGCTACAAACCTTCACCACGACATCATATACCCATCAAACATCCCTCGCACAAGTCATACGTTACATATC
Organism: Lathyrus tuberosus; assembly: GCA_022829125.1. Classification (NCBI taxonomy): domain Eukaryota; kingdom Viridiplantae; phylum Streptophyta; class Magnoliopsida; order Fabales; family Fabaceae; genus Lathyrus; species Lathyrus tuberosus. The sequence goes on along the minus strand of JALAZF010000529.1, from coordinate 745,943 downwards.
ATATCCTATCGCACAATATAGAAAATAACTCAAAATTCCATTTTTACGGTTTCTCGAAAAAGTCGGCTAAAAGTCGGCCAAAAATAATATTTTCTATCATCATCAAAAAGTGCTCATCGACAGCTTCGATTCGGTATAAAGAACACTTAAATACGATAAACAACGAAGAAGATATGAATATTTCAAAATAACGCAAAAACATAAACCGGACGCCCGACACTACGAAACGGTTCGAAAAAACTGTACCGATTGGACTAGGTTCAGACCTCAAAACTATTTTTCCTAGAAAGAACATCTCGTTAGCTTCCCAACGCTTCGAACGGGGATCAAAACCGACTTACGGTTCAAGAGATATGAATTTCCGAAGTTTTCCGAAAAATCAGGATTTTCCACCTACAGCACGCGTCCGTACGCCTGCGGGCTGCTACGGATTTCGGCTATTTTGCCCGAAAATCCGACCGATTCAATTCTATGATACGAAACAAATACACAATAATCCTTACCAAATATATATCAACGTTTTAGGACCATAAAACGATAATTCTACGACGTTCGATTTTCACCAAAATCTCACATTCTCAAAACCCAAAAATGTCAAAACTCACAATATCAACCGATTTCAACCAAACGAGTTTCTATAATCTCGGTCTAACCTCATACGACTAATCTACGCAATTTATTTCGAAATTCATCCGTGAAAACATCGATTTCTAACCATTTTTACCATTTCGACCTAAAATGAAAACTATATGAAACTATCCAAAACAATCAAGAAAACATACACATATACATACACAAGCAATATATAATTGAAACTTCTCACCCTTACCCGATTATTCGCGCTTGAAACGGAGTTCCCGCGATTTTTCCCTTTTCTCCTCTTTTCTCTCTTCTTCCTCTTCTTTTCTCTCTTCCTTCTTTCTTTCTCTTTTTCTCTTCCTTACTATTTTTCTCTCTTTTCTTTCTATTTATATAAAAACATAAAACTTACCCAAGCAAAAGACCAAAATACCCCTCAGCTCAAATATCTCTCAAACGCTCTCAAAATGCGATAAAACATCAACAACGATGAAAAATAATATATTGTCAAATAAAAGTCAATAATAAAATAATCAAATAGACTCGATTAACTAAAACTGACAAAAACTGGGGCGTTACATTAATCGATTAACACTGGACAGATAGCAAATAATCAACATTCAAAAAGTGCATTCCATGATTCAATCATTTCTTCAAACACCTCATGATCATGGATGCAATTGAGCACGAAAATTCCATCAAATTAAGAGCAAATAACACCAATGGAACCATAAATGTAGCTAAAAAATCAAGCAACAAAGATCAACAAGAGATCACATTATGAAAGATGAGAATTATGCATAACAATGGTGGATCTAGAGATTTACCACTCCAAATCTGAATTTCCTTCAAATGAACTTCAAGAACCAATCTCCAAAGCTTTGATCTACACAATTTGATGTTGATGAAGTGTTTGGATGAAGGTTTAGCTCAAAGATTAATAAGCTTCAATGAAAAGCTTACTAACTTTAATGGAGGAAGAGCTTTTGGTGAATTTTGGTGGTTGGAGAGAATTGAGAGAAATTTTAGCAAGGTTGTTCTGGACTGGACCAATGGATAGAATTGGCCCAATAAGCCTCTGCTACAGAGCGGCCCAAATCGCCTAAGTCCAACCCACAGAAGGGTGAAAGTTACCTTTCTGCCCCTCCTACCGGGCAAGGAACATAACGTCCCCCCGGACATTCTGCCCAACACGCGCAGCTTCAGTGCTCCCCGAGCAGCCATGGGTAGATGCCCGAAACTAAGCATATGCCCGACATAACGGCTAGTTTTGGACACCCTGCCCGTCGTAACGGCTAGTTTGGGCAGCGACCGATTCTTTAGGGAAAACGGTTATTTCGCCCCGAAAATAGGACCGTTAGCCACACGCTTAGAGCCCTATATAAACCCTCTCACTTGAGAGGGTCAGGTATCAAATATTCACCCTACGAACTAATACTTTGTACTTGCCCCTTTTTCTGACCCTTTCTTACTTGAGCGTCGGAGTGCCTTGCAGGTACACCACCACCCCTCCTCAATCACTTACCGGACAACCAGTACGACCAACACCCATCCGGACACCTCCATAACGACCAGCCCGCGTGGACCCGTTCGAGCACATCGGATCAATGGCGCCGTCTGTGGGAACTTCTTGTTCTCCCCTTCTTTCATTCCTCCTCGGAAATCGAAAGATCAAAACATATTCTCTTTGATCCGCCCACGTATGGCTGCCCAGAATTCCGCGATAAGTGCTGACACCACTGTTCTCATCCCCGTCAACAAGGTGGACGTTGATGGCCATTCTTTGTTACCTTCTGACCCCCGTTTCCGTCGGGACGGGGCTACTGCATCTCCAACTCCTCCTCCCACCGGGCAAGGAGACGTGCAGATCCCATCGGAAGACCGGCCAGTTCCCGGTCCGCCCAGCGCCGACTTGGCCGTGGCAGCCATTCTAGAAGCTGTTAACCGCACCAACCTCCTCATCCTACAACAAGGAGAAAGGATAGGAGCTCTTGAGGAGGCATCTTTCCCAAGATTCTCTCCTCCCCGGAATAAAGCCCGAAGCCCGCCACCTAGGCGCGGAGAAGACCGTGCGGTTAGGCACGAGCCTGAGATACGACCCACTCGCAAGCGCGACCAGATTTCCCCGCGGGATCGATCCCCGTCAAGACGCAAAAGAACGAGGCAAGATATGCCCTCCCCGCCGGGCAGACCTCGTGACCGGACCCGTTCGCCCTCACCACGCAGAAACCGTCGCCGCGAGCGCAGACGACGGTCACCATCAGAGCCAAGTTCAGATAGCGACGACGAACCTCGCGGCCCGCTGTCCCGGGAGATCCTAGCAACCCGCCTTCCTAAGGGGCTGGAGAAGCCTCCGTCGCTGGGGACGTACGATGGAACCGCCGACCCGGACGAGCATATAGAGAACATCGACGCTCTCTTGGATTACAGAGGGGTACGGGGAGCCATCAAGTGCCGCCTGTTCCCGACCACGCTCCGTAAAGGAACAATGACGTGGTACAAGCAGCTGCCCGAGGAATCCATCACATCATGGAGATAGCTGGGAAGGATCTTCTCCCGTCACTTCACTGCTTCACGACGCCACCCCAAGACCGAGGCGTCCCTGGGAGCTGTCGTACAAGGCAAAGATGAGCCTCTCCGGGCTTATATCGAGCGCTTCAACAAGGAGGCCGTCCAAGTACCAACGACCGACGCCATGAAGAAATTCTTGCTTGAGCAAGGGTTACGTCCTGGTTCCGATTTTGCGAAAGCCATCGGCCTCGACCCACCGAGGAATCTCAATGCACTTCTCCACCAGGCCCAGTCACATATACAGTACGAGGAGAAGGTCGCTGCCCACTCGGTCCGGACATCTCGCAACCAAGAAGGTGCCCGGACGTCCAGAGTTGAAGAACCCTCGACGTCCCGTCGAGGAGACAAGAGACACGACGATCGACCTCGCGATACACGCGAGCAGAGAGCACCCTCCGGGCGATTCCACGATTATACCCCCCTCACTGCCTCGAGGGAGAAAATACTGTCCGAGTGCGCCAACTCGGAGTTCAAACAGGCGGGAGTCCGCTTCCCCAAACAGCTGCCGGTCAGACCAGGGATGGACAAGTCCAAGTACTGCCGTTTCCACAAGAGTCACGACCATACAACGGAAGAGTGCATCCACCTCAGAGATGCCATAGAGATCCTCATTCGCGACGGCCATCTGAAGCAGTTCGCAAAAAAGAAGGACGCTCCCCGGCAAGAGTCCCAGGAAAGCAAAAAGGTCGCAGAGGAAATTCCGCCCTCCGACGACGCCAACGTCCAGGTCGCAATGTCCGTGACTCGACCAGAAGACTTTCGCATCCCGGACGATCTGCTCGTCTCCACATACCTCGCTGCCAGTAGCCCATGGGAGGCCTTCCCGTCGGCCATGGTGATCTCCGGGGGTGGATTCAACAAAGTCACAGTTGACTCGGTCAAAAGGAGATTCGACCAACTGATCAGCAAAAGCTCCAACGAGGTCACCACACTGGACACCACGCACAAAGGGTCCGCTCCCATTTCCTTCTACAAGGAAGAACTCCTCGGCGGGGCACCGAATTCGAACATCCCACTGCTTATCCGGGCAAGGATGGCGAATTTCGATGTCCGAAGGATACTCGTGGACCAGGGCAGTTCGGTTGACATAATGTACAACCACCTGTTCGAGACATTGCAGCTGAACGACTCTCACCTCACTCCATACGTCGGATCCGACCTGCAAGGGTTCAACGGAGCGATAACAAAGCCCCGAGGTTACGTAGAGCTCATCGTAACCTTCGGTTTAGGAAAGACAACCCGAGCAATCAAGGCACAGTTTCTAGTAATCGATTGCCCGTCACTATACCAGTGCATCTTCGGAAGGCCAACCCTGGCAGAGTTGATTGCAGTACCTTCCACCGTACATCTCAAAATGAAGTACTACACTTCTGAAGGGATGGTCGCCACCCTCCACGGCGACATCGAGGCTGCCCGCCGCTGCTTTAAAGCAGCGTCAAAGGGACTTAACACCATCTCGGCGAAGCCAAGAGCATCTGGTCATCCCCCCTGCCCAGCAGCTCTGAGCAGCCAAGACCACTTCCCCAGGTCGAATCAATCGATCTAGACAGCCGGTTCAACGAAGAAGATCGCGCCAAGGTTCCAACGCCGTCGGGCAGTGAGTCCGACAATAGCGGCCACCTCCTACGACCTGTCCCAGATGGCAACTTCGAGATCGTTCCGTTCGGAAAAGACCCCCAACGGGGAGTGAAGATCGGAGCAGATCTACCCGACCTGGCCAGAGGACAACTGAAAGCGTGCCTCCGCGAAAACGCATACCTGTTCGCGTGGAGCGCTGCTGAGATGCCCGGATTGGACCCCTCCGTCGCCTGCCACCAGCTCACGATCGACCCGACCATCAAAGCTGTTGCCCAGCGCAGAAGGAAGCAATCCCCGGAGAAGGCAGAAGCCGCGGAGAAAGCTGTCAAAGACCTTCTAGAAGCTAGGTTTATTTCCGAGGCCAAATATACTACATGGCTCTCTAATGTTGTACTTGTACGAAAAAATAATGGCAAATGGAGGATGTGCGTTGATTATACTGATGTTAATAAGGCCTGTCCGAAGGACGCCTACCCCCTCCCCAATATAGACAAACTCGTAGATAATTCGGCCGGTTTTAAACTTTTATCGTTCCTCGACGCCTACTCGGGCTATAACCAAATACCAATGGCCGCGAGCGATAAAACTTACACAGCCTTCATGACCGAATCGGGCAACTATTACTACAACGTAATGCCCTTCGGACTGAAGAACGCCAGCGCTACATACCAATGAATGATGAACAAAGTCTTCCACGAACAGATAGGCGATATGCTCGAGGTATACATGGACGACATGATCGTCAAATCCCACGAGGAACTAGACCATGTCGCCCACCTCCGCAAAATTTTCGAGCAGGCAAGGAAATACCAAATGCGTTTCAACCCGGAGAAGTGCACATTCGGGGTACGGGCAGGTAAGTTCCTCGGTTTCTACCTGACAGAACGAGGAATAGAAGCTAACCCCGGCAAATGTCGGGCATTCTCCAAATTCCCAACGCCCACGTCTAAAAAGAACATCCAATCCCTCAACGGAGTACTGACCTCGCTATCCCGCTTCGTCGCAAAGTCCGCCCAGCACGCCCTTCCTTTCTGCAAGCTCTTGCGGAAAGAAGCAGCGTTTGAATGGACCGAAGAATGGGAGGCGTCCCTCCTCCACTTGAAGCAAGCTTTATCGGAACCGCCCGTGTTGTCACGACCAGATACCGGGGAGGTTTTGTTCCTGTACCTCGCCGTCTCCGCCGAGGCCGTTAGCGCCGTTCTTATCCGCGAAAACCCTAGCGGGCAAAAGCCGGTATATTTCACGAGCAAGGCATTACAGGACACAGAATTGAGATATCAACAGATAGATAAGGTAGCATTGGCCCTCGTCAATGCTGCCAGACGACTAAGACACTATTTCTTGGCCCACACGATCGTGGTGAGGACCGATCAACCCATCAAGCAGCTACTGGGACGACCAGACATGGCCGGGCGAATGCTCAGATGGTCGCTAGAACTGTCCGAATTCGACGTCCAGTACGAAATCAGGAAAGCTCTTAAAGCCCAGGCCCTGGCCGATTTCGTAGCAGAAGTGACCTTTTCAAACTCCTCGCCCCACGTGACAAATAGATGGACCATCTATGTGGACGGGGCATCCAGCTCGAGCGGCAGCGGGGCAGGCGTAATTCTGGAAAACGACGAAGGGACCATAGTCGAGGCTTCTCTCACATTGTATTTTCCCACGTCAAACAACCAGGCCGAGTACGAAGCCTTCCTCGCCGGGCTACGCCTAGCCGAAGACCTGGAGGCCGAGGAAGTCATCATCTGCACGGATTCGCAGCTCGTAGCCAACCAGGTGTCCGGGGAATATCAAGCCAAAAACGACAGTCTCTCCGAATACCTCACCCTCGTCAGAGAAAAGATGTCGAAATTCAGAACAGTAGAAGTAAGACACGTTCCACGCGAACACAACGTACGAGCAGACGTATTGTCAAAACTGGCAAGCACCAAGAGGAAAGGCGGAAACAGGTCAGTCATCCAAGAGATACTTCCCCGGTCAAGCATCACTAAGGGATCTTCGACCCTACACGTACACGCGATCGGGGATAGCGATTGCTGGATGACGCCCGTTTACAACTACCTCACCAGGGACGAACTTCCAGAGGATCCCAAGGAGGCCAGCACCATCAAACGAAGGGTCTGCTCGTACGTTATCCTCGAAAACAAACTCTACTGGCGGGGCTTCTCCATCCCACTTCTTAAATGCATAGAAGAGGAGGTCGTCCCCCACGTATTGCGAGAAATCCATGAAGGCATCAACACCCAACACCTCGGAGGAAAGTCCCTTGCCCGTAAGGCCCTCCGAGCAGGGTACTATTGGTCGACCATGCAACAAGACGCCAATGAGCATGTAAAGAAATGCGACAAATGCCAACGACACGGGGATATGCACCTAGCTCCGCCAAACGAACTAAAAAGCATGACCTCCCCGTGGCCATTCGCCTGGTGGGGCCTGGACATCCTAGGACCCTTCGTGACGGGGTCCAGCCAAAACAAATACCTGATAGTGGGCGTAGATTACTTCACAAAGTGGATAGAAGCAGAAGCTTTAGCCAAGATAACAGCGCTCAACATTCTGCGCTTCTACAAGCGGAACATCCTTGCCCGGTTTGGGATCCCCCAAGCAATTGTCACGGACAATGGAACACAATTCACAGACAAAAAATTCCAAGACTTTGTCGCACACCTCAGAACGAGGCAACACTTCGCTTCCGTGGAGCATCCCCAAACCAACGGGCAGGCAGAAGCGGCCAATCATGTCATACTGCGCGGCCTCAAGCGAAGACTGGACGAAACAAAGAAAGTCTGGGTCGAGGAGCTTCACAGTGTCCTATGGGCATACCGCACCACTCCCCAGTCCACCACCGGGGAAACACCTTTCCGTTTGGCATATGGCACCGAGGCGGTCATACCCATCGAAATCCACGTACCGTCCAGGAGGACGGAATCACCCCTGGACGAGGAAATGAACGACGAAGCGATAAAAGAGGAGCTCGACCTCATCGAGGAAATCCGAACAGGAGCAGCCCTCCGCGAGGCATCTCTCAAGCAAAAAATAGCGATCAGGCACAACGCCAAAGTCTTGCGACGGGAATTCGACGTGGGCAGCCTCGTCCTGCGAAGAAACCACAAGGACTCCCGCGAAGGTAAACTGGCGCCCAACTGGGAAGGACCATACCGAGTCCGCGCCAAAACGGGGAACGACGCATACTTCCTCGAAAACCTCAACGGGGAAACGCTCCCTCGACCATGGAACGCTGAAAAACTTAAGCAATACTACAGCTAAAAGGCACAAGAAGCTTCCTCGCGTCACAAGGCCGTCTAACGGCCATCACGCTCGTTCAGGTACAAACAACGCGTATGTACAAAGCGGAATCCCGCTCAAATAAATGAGCCGGAGCTCCTCTCGTCGGCGGTCATCGATAGAGCACCGCCTTCGTCCAAGTACCATGATTGGCAGAACCCCAGCCCGTGATGGGACGTTCACGCCGCGACCTCAGGCCTCAATCGCGACCTGAGATTCGCAACCTCGCCAGGATCTTCCCCGGCTGTTCGACCAGTTCCCCACACTGGCGAATTCACAACGCAACGAGCAATCTGTCAAAAATAAGCCTTGTTGACAAACACACCCTCCGATGGGCAGTCACGTATACACAACTAAAACAAAATACAACAGTATAAACAGAAGTTATATAAATTAACCGGGCATTAAATTAAAAGGCCACAAGGGCCAAAGATTGTGCTTGTTACATTAAAAAGGGGCCACGCCCCCAGAACAAAAATAAGATTACAACGCGTTCAACGGCACGCAGGCCGGACAAGATACAGCTAAGCAACAAAAACTCTCCAGTCTTCCACACGCTCGGTTGACGCTGCTTCAGGCCTCGGCTCCTCCACGGGCTGCTCCTCGATATGTTCCTCGGGAGTATCGAGAACAAGACCCTCGGGCAGGACAATGCGGCCACCCTCCACACGAGCTAGGTAGTGAGTACCCCCGGTCGAAATCTCGAGCCCAGGGTTCACCACTCGCAACTGGGCCACCGCACTATCAAAAGACTCCGCGGCCACATCAATACCATCATCCTCGGCCTGCAGAATGCCAGTGACTAGCTCTGCCCGAGTCTTCAACACTCTTATCTCTTCTGGTTCGTCATCACCTGGGGCATTGGCCGCCATCAACTCCGCGTTCAACTCCTCGGACGCCTTCTTCTCCGACTTTAGCTTGGTAACTTCCTTCCTCAGCGTTGTCGCCTCTTCCTCGACTTTCTTCTTCGCCTCACGGGCATTCCGGACCTCCTCCTTCAGCGTCGCTTCGGAGGCCCGAGCAGCAGTAAGCTCAGCCTCGAGCACGTGGTCCCCCTCAGCGTACACAGCTGCCATCTCGAGCATCCTCACGAGGGCAGAAGCATCCCTAGCCACCATCGCCCTTTTGCCCGCGCGATCCATGTTCCCCAGGCTAAGAGATTCAGCCCGAGGAACAACCAAGGTATTACCCTCAAAGAACCTCATATCGTTGATGCACGGAGGAAGTTCGAACTTCCCCTTCTCAACTGCCCCCCTCAGATCCATGGTATCTGTTGTCCGGAGGCGCTTCTGTCGCCCGACCAAAGGCAGCGGAGAATCCCGCGGACAGGGAGTGGGAGAATAGGAGGTCCCCGGAGCAGTTTGAACAGGGGGAGGCGCACGAACACCAGCAGCAGTCCGGGTCTTGGAGGGGGTCGCTCCAGCCTTACCCCTCGCCATGGCGTTCCTCACCACACGGTCACGGGCTTGAGGCATCTCACCTACACAAAGAAAACAAGCGCGTCAGAAACGAGGAAGAAAGAATAGCAAATAAAGTCTAAGTAACTAAATCTACCGAGCAGCGCCGTGACATCCGCAGAAGTCTTGCACTCCAGCAGTGCCTTGACGGGGATAAACCGGCGCTCGACCCTTTGACTGCCATCCTCCTCGAAGATAGGATTACCCTTGCTCGTCCAACAGGTCGCAAGCTGAAAGGAGTTGACCCACTTCACCAGGGTCTCGTAAGACGCGGCATCCTGCCCGCGTAAAGCACTCGGCTCAAAAACATAGGCACTGGGCTTCTTTGAGAAGTGGTCGGGTGTCCAGCGGATTGGAAACTTATACACCCTCTCCCCGACGTACTTCCCCTCCTCGGTGAGAAGCTCCTCTCCGTTCTCGTCACACTCTAACTCCCAGGCATACACGCTGTCCTGAGCAGCTTCAGACAGAGGCTCGACGATGTAGTACCGTCTCTTGAAGTTTCGGATGGACTTCGAGAACGACTTGAACAGTTTTTTGGGCTGCTTCAAAGAGACCCATCCGTACCTCTTCCCCGTCAGCTGCCGCTGTAGGTGGAAAACAACAAAGAACAGAGGGATGGTGAGCCCCAAAGCAAGGTGCTCGCACACCAACTCAAAAGTCCGTATAAAGGCCAGCGAATTGGGGTGGAGTTGGGAAGGCGCCAGCTTCAGATGATGGAACACCGACCGCTGGAAGTCAGTGAAGGGCAACCTCAGCCCCAGTTCTTTGAAGACGTATTCGTACATCCCGAAGCAGCCCCCGAAGCTCGAGCATATCCGCTCGCCCACGCTAGGCAGAAGCACCCTCCATTCACCTGAGGACCCCACCTCAGTAAAAGCGTCCGCCGCAAACCTCGCAAACGTGGAAGTGTGTTCGGAAGGCTCGGCCACCTCCCACTCTTCTGGGCAGAACGCGTCTACGTCCTCTTCCATTACATCTTCCTCCACGACCCCCAGGTCATCTCCCTCCTCGACATCACTCGCTTCCCCCTCGACGTCGCTCGAGGAATTTGAAGCCGACGAACTCGAGGACGCAGAACTCGAGGCCGTTGCACTGCTGCTCTCATCGGAGACAGTTTCTTCGGACGTAACGGGTATAACCTCCCTCTCGGGATCCATCGCCACTATGATCACCTGAAAAAGCAGGCAGTGAATTCGACAGGAAATCAAATCCACCCTTCCACCGCTAAGACAAGTGAAAGGGCGCGCGAAAGGCTAGGAACTACGTCCCCGGCCTAAGCCCTAACATCAAACAAAGAAGGACAAAATATCCCCGCGCCTGTACCCAGATTCCGTCGAAACTCTACCGGAATCTGGAAACGTCTTAACGGGAAACTCACCAAATCCATCAACGGATGATAGGACGCGATGGTCACGACTCGCAACCACCACGCGGGCCACCACGACCACCAAACGTGCTACCTAATCCGGCGAGACATTTGGTACAGAAAAAAAGGCAGAACCTCCGCCCACCACCAACACTCGCCGGAAATCTACTTATTTTGCCGTCTAGAACTAACCCTAGCCGCATGAAATCTACCACTTACAACAAAAGGAAGCAAAGCAAGCAAAAAAATCAGGATACTTACTTGATTTTACTAGAAGAAAACGGTTGCTCGAAACTTGTCACGGTGGTCGGCACGACGGTCGGCTGCTTGAAGAAGGTGACGGGCAAACGCACTGGTGATGAGGAAGAATTAGAAGAAGGAAAAGTGGAAAATGGGACGGTTTCCCCAATTTTATACCAAGGGGCACGTACACACACGCGCCCGTAGGCAATAATGACGACCCACTAGCCATAATTGCCTAGGTAACTGCTACACAGGTCTCGATGCACACGTGGCGACCCAACGTTTCCCATTCCATCTGACGCGTCACCTCCCCGATTACCGGGCAAGATGGAATCGACCACGAATATCGCGGACACGGAGAATCACGAGCACCTCGAGGCAGTCGTCCTCGTATACAACGGCGACTTCGTGATAGTTCCCCGGGACAACGAGGAGTCCTTAAGTCATCACTCCCATGCTCGGGAGCAACGACTTGGGGGGCTCCTGTTCTGGACTGGACCAATGGATAGAATTGGCCCAATAAGCCTCTGCTACAGAGCGGCCCAAATCGCCTAAGTCCAACCCACAGAAGGGTGAAAGTTACCTTTCTGCCCCTCCTACCGGGCAAGGAACATAACGTCCCCCCCGGACATTCTGCCCAACACGCGCAGCTTCAGTGCTCCCCGAGCAGCCATGGGCAGATGCCCGAAACTAAGCATATGCCCGACATAACGGCTAGTTTTGGACACCCTGCCCGTCGTAACAGCTAGTTTGGGCAGCGACCGATTCTTTAGGGAAAACGGTTATTTCGCCCCGAAAATAGGACCGTTAGCCACATGCTTAGAGCCCTATATAAACCCTCTCACTTGAGAGGGTCAGGTATCAAATATTCACCCTACGAACTAATACTTTGTACTTGCCCCTTTTTCTGACCCTTTCTTACTTGAGCGTCGGAGTGCCTTGCAGGTACACCACCACCTCTCCTCAATCACTTACCGGACAGCCAGTACGACCAGCACCCATCCGGACACCTCCATAACGACCAGCCCGCGTGGACCCGTTCGAGCACATCGGATCAAAGGTGAATTTGGCTATCAAAAGCTTGTGAAATGAATGAAATGAAGGCTCTATTTATAGAGCTTAGGCTTAGAATGAGTGGTGGCTTGGAATTTGGTTTGGAATTAAAGTTAGGCTTGGAAATTGGATTAGAAGCAAAATCAAAGATCAAGTGGTTAAAAACTGTGATTAAATAAGGGTGTATGATGGAATTTAATTATGATGAGGTAGAGGAATAATTTTGCATGCTTCTAGAATATTTCACATGAAGTCACAAAGTTGAATTTGAGGTGTACTTGCTGCAGAATTCTGAAAATGCAGACTTTTACCAAATTTCACGATGTTAATCGCTTAACCATATGGTGTTAATCGATTAACACAGTGAAAAAAGTGAAAAATTGGCCTTTTTGCTGTATTGCTGTAGCTCTGGCTCGATTCTTGACTTGTCAAAGAAGGCATTGAAATAAACACCTGAACCTTGGAGTTTCTTAAATAATAAGCAATCAAAATCTTCGGGAAACTCTTGATCAACCGAGATTGGATAATACTTGAAAATTAATGTTGACCAAACTTTGACTTTGTTCAGATGAATTACACTCGAGCCGAGGAACTAGTGTTTGATGTTCTTGATCCAGATCCCTCCCTAAAAAAGTTAGTAGAGGGAAAACAAACATATTTTTGGATTTTGATTAAAGGTTAGTAAACATAAACAAACAATAAAAGCAAATAAGAAACACACAGATGCTCGGTGATCCTTGTAAGGCATAAACCCAAAGAGGAGGGGATAAGGAGGCAACCAAGTGTGATCTTATTTGTATGAAAAAAGACAATGAGATGTGGAATCTTAGGAGTAAAAATTAGGGTATTACAGCAGAAATTTCAAATATCTACAATGTTAAGTTCCAAAACAAGGTTTGTTGCACACGTAAACCAATTCCAGATGCACATGGCAAAAGGACATTGCCAAAAAAAATGGTCAAGTGATTCTTCAAGAAGACCACAAAGAACACATTTTGAAGGGAATATATCAGTTCTCCTTTTGGAGAGAATTTCACCAGTGGGAATTTTAGCAAGAATAAGTTTCCAGACAAACAAAGACTTGGAAGGAGGAATGCACTTATGCCAAATGAGTTTAGCCCAAACTAGATTATTGCTGGAAAGAGTCCTAAACTTATAAGAATCTTTAAGACTAAGAGATCTATCATGAGAATGAATCCACCTAAGCTCATCACTCCTAGGTAATGTAGGGATGTAAACCTGCTGAATAATCTGCTCTAAATTAGGGAAAAACAAAGTTAATTCTGGAGGCAGTTGCCAGTGAGAATTGAAGATGAAATCTTCAACTTTAGATGACATACCAGCTGAAACAAAAGAGGAGATATGCAGTTGCTCAGTAAGAGGAGGCCCACACCAAGCATCAAGCCAAAAAAATAATTTTCTTATCGTCTCCCACAATCCAAGAGGAGTTTTCAATCAAAACTTAAAAACTGCTTTTAATACCCACCCAAATTGATGAAGAAATATGATAGTTGATATGCTTGTTATTCCTCAAAACCCTAAGCCTTAGACGCTGAGCCCATTGATTGGTAGAGTTGAAAATCTCTAAACACATTTTATGGTTGGCTGCAGCACTGATAGAATAGATAGATCTAATGCAAAGTCCTGCTTGAGGAACGGGCTTACAAACTTTGTGCCAAGCCACTATTAACAACTTCCTTTTACATATGTCTCTACTCCACACAAAATTCCTCATGCAACTTTCAAGCTCTTTGACAAGACTAACAGGCCAATCATAAATAAGAAGGCTATAAGTTAACATACCATGAATGATAGTTTTGATCACTTGCACCCTACCAACCATGCTAAGGAGAGATGCCTTCCAATTAGATAGCTTGGATTTCACTTTATCCACTAAAGGTTGGAAATAGATAGCCCTTGGTTTCCCTTTGAAAATAGGTACCCCTAGGTAAGTAAATGGAAGATGACCTTCTTGGAAGCCCAGAATTTGTGTCAGGCTTGAAAATCTAGAGGGAGAAATGGAACCAACATAAATATTAGACTTATGGGGGGTGACATGTTAACCTGAGCATTGGGCATATCTAAAGAAAAGGCATTTAAGAGCTTCATTATTGGAGGGCCTAGCTTTACAAAAAAAGCATTATGTCATATGCAAACAAGACATGTGAAAGGAAATGAGATCCTCGAGGTCCTTTGATAAGATCTAATCTACCTTGTTCCACAAGTTTTGAGATACCTCGACTGAGAACATCTTCTGCTGTGCAAAACAAAATAGGGGAAATGGGGTCCCCTTGCCGAACTCCCCTGTTACATTCAAAATAACCAGCTTGGGATCCGTTGATAGAAAAGGAAAGCTTAGCAGAAAATAAGATGGCTTTGATCCAAAAGTAAAATTTATTAGAGAATCCAAACCTACTCAACACCTTTAGCAAGAACTTCCAATATAAAGTGTCAAATGCTTTTCTAATGTCAATATTAACAACAATGTTGCCACCAAATGCCTTATTGTGGAGCATGTTTATGGATTCAGAGGTTAAACAAATACAATCTACAATGGATCTACCCATGATAAACTCCCTTTATTCTGGAGATATAATGTTGGGCATAATAGTAGCAAGTCTGTCAACCAATACTTTAGAGAAAATCTTGGATTTTAAACTAGCAAGAGCTATGGGCCTAAAATGATCCACAATGATGGAATTGGGACATTTTGGAATAAGTACAATTGTGTTATCATTCCAATTGGGAAGAATCCAGTCAGTGGAAAAAAATTTATGCAGTAGCATTTATAACATCATAGTGAATGATATCCAAATAATGTTGAAAGAAAAAGCCACCAAACCCATCAAGCCCTGGTGAACTGTCAATGGTCAAGGAAAAGACAACATTTTTTACTTCTTCAAGACTAGGAATAATAGTCATAAGGGCATTGGTTTGATCACTGATCAGATGAGGAACAACCTCATCCACCAAACCATTATCAGAACAGGAACTGCTAGTATTGAACAAATTTTCAAAATGAGAGGAGAAAATGTGAGAGATGTCCTCGGGTTTAGAAAAAGTCTCACCCTCATGCTGAATTGAAGAGATGAATTTGGTGCAGTTCTTGATTTTAGCAACTCTGTGGAAGTAGGCAGTGTTCCTATCTCCCTCATTGTGTGATCTAACGTTTTATTTTTCATGCCAAAACAAGTCTTCCAACTTTAGGGCAGTGGCCATCTCCACTTGAGATTTTTGTTCTTTAGCAAGTAGGTCATCAATTTGCCCTCCAAATTGGATTTGAGATTTAATATCATCTAGATTAGTTGTAGCATTACTTAACAATTGATGAACATTACCAAAAACGTCCAGATTCCAAGACTTAAGTTTAGATTTGAGGAGCTTTAGCTTTTGAGATAAAATGAACATAGGACAATCATAGAACTTGGAGCTCCAACATTCTTTAATCACATTGATGCAGTCAGGATGTTCAACCCACATTTTATGGAATTTAAAGCTAGAAATGCTCTTGACAGGTTGATAATTAAAGTCCAAAAAGATAGGATAATGATCAGATTTGTGTCTTGTGAGGGTGGAGCAAGAGCTATTGCAGCAGAATTGAATCCAGTCTTGATCACAAATAACTCTATCCAGCCTTCTTTCAATAAGATGAGCACCACTTCTACCATTATGCCAGGTAAATTCATTCCCTCTAGTGGGAAGGTGAATGAGGTTGTTAGAATTAGTCCAACCTTGAAAATCCTCAATTTGAATTCTGGAAGGGCTAGATCTACCCTGTGTTCTTGAGCACCCAATATAGTATTAAAGTCACCTAAGAAGCTCCAAGGAACATCCTTCAGAGTCTTTAAAAAAGATAGAGTAGAACAAAGAGTCCTTCTTAAAATATAGTTTATAGATGCATAGATAACAGTAATACCAAAACAATGGGAGCCATCATTAATAAGGAAAGACACATGTTGATCATCATTGATAACAATCTGAGGGTCTAAATGAGGGGAATAAAGACACCACATATTTGAAGACTGACCAAGCCTTGAATTGGTGGCAAACACTTTTAGGTTTAATCTAGAGAAAAATTTAGGGGATAACCTGTCCAAATTCATCCAGGGTTCAGCAATAAAGCAAAGCTCTAGTTTTTAAGCCTTTATTAGATTCTTGAGAGCCAATTTAGTAGGCTAATTGGAAAACCATCTTACATTCCAATATAGGCACTTCATTGAGCATTTTTTAAAGTAACCACCTTAGTTCTGGTGATAGGACCTGCCTTGGAAGGTTTTCGAAGCACCATGCACTTCTTCTTGGCCTATTTTAATACTACCAGCTGAAACTCATTATTAGGATCCTTAAGATTATCATGCTCCTCTACCATATTTGCCCAATATTATTTGAGGAACTCTATATCCTACTGCACATTGCTATTGAGCTTTAATCCCACATTCTCATCTAAACCATCCTCCATTTGAGTGGCATCCACAAATTTTGATCCACTTGATCTATTAACTTCATCCTCTTTAGAAGGTTAGAATTTGTACTTGACGTCCTTAGTATGTATATACTAACTTTTCTCCCCCTTTTTAGCAAAAAATTGACAAACATGTCTAAGACAGACCCATACCCAACCTGAACAAACCCAAAAGCTGATAAATCCCATGAGAACCGAGCACAACAAAAAGACAGCCTGAGACAAGTCGAAGCCAAGAACCCCCTTTATATACCCGAGCATTTTTCCTTAGGATGTAACTAACCTTTGAAAGTAACGAAGGTCAATTCAATATAAACATTAAATGAGGAACCATCCAAGGAATGCGCATGTCTCAAGATACATTCTCCACCGTCCAAGACAATCAGCTTGGAAACAGCCGCATGTCCTAAACAATGTTCTAACACCTTGTCAGACTTTGTTTAGTCCTTTTTGTAACCTCAGATGCATAGTTACAACCCCTTTTAATGAGCCCCAAGAGTAATCCTTTCAACCTGAACACCAAGAATAACTGACCAAGATGTTAAGACATTTCTTCAAACATCTCCCAGTTAGCAACAAAGACTCCCAAAAGACCTTATCTGCTTCTGCAGAGAAATATAAATTCTCCCAGAAACAAGCATTGACTCTCAGGACACTCCCAAGATGCTTGCACAACTCTGATTTAATCCATTGACACCCAATGACAAAACCAAAACAACCAGTTAAGTTCACCCATAACTTTAACAGTAGCACAATGTCACAACATCTCGTCTGACATTACTCCCTCACCAGAGGAATTCTATCACAGACTGTTTGAAACCACAAACAATCTTGATAAACAGCTCCACTACTGCAGCAATAGATCCAAAACAGAAGTCCAACTCCCTCTGTCGTAGATAACCAGTACTCATTTGCAAGAAGAGCACCTTAAAATGAATGGAAAACATAAGACTCATCTTCATGTCTTCAAGAGCACACCATTTGTTCAACACACCTGCTGAACGCATTCACTCCAAGCTTGATCCACAAGAAATTCCATGTACCACACTAGTACACCTAACAAACAGAAGTTCTCCCCATATCTTTCTCAAAAGATGCTTCTTCAACAAGAAACACATAAAATCACCACATGATATCCCATAACAAACTTCATGATCATATAGTGAGAGAGTACCAGGATCATATCCTTGTACCATAACCAACAAACTCTTGGATTGAGACCAAAATCGCCATTGATCCCTCTCATCCAGAAACCATCCATACCCTGTACCAATCCACCTTTAATTTTACATCCATAGATATCCTTGTTCCTTGAGATAAAATCCAATTGAATCTGGAATGCTTCACATTCCTCAAAGAGACATACGGAGTCCCCTAGTTTGTCAGCTAGCCCAGATGTTCTTCACACTTGAAAAACATCAAATACATGCTCCAGAAATCCTCAGCTTACTTGTTTCACAAGCACCAAACTGATCCCTTTCTCTCTAGCATGACTTGTAGCAGAAGAAACCACCTCTCCACAAGCATTCTGACCTCAGTAAGAGTCAACCATCTAGATAGACACCCTATGATCCAAGACAGTCTTCAATTTATCATTCTCTCATATGATAAGATAGAACACTTTTGATTCAACTGGTGAATATCAGCTTCCATAATCTGAACTCCAAGTTCAGAAAACATGATGATGTTCTAACATCAGTTAGGACATCCTGACCATATCACGAACACCATACACTATGGTTCTTGACACAATTACCACTGAACTTATTATCGGCATAGTAATCCAACTGAAGATCTTTAGAGAACACAATTCCACCAGCTTGATCAATAAGAACTCTAGACAACCATAGAGAGAAATAAACTCTTATATATCTCCCATAAGAAGGTAATCTTCCATAAGCAACTTAGGGCTTCTACCACAAGCTCCAAGATATGAACAGAACCAGAACCTCCTTTAATTTTCAACCAACTACCCTTCTGCATAAGAGTAATTAACTCCAAGTGCACTGCTTGAATTCATGTTAGTGATCAACCAAATGCCACTATTTGGTTAATCTTAGCTTTTCTTCAGAGTTTCAGAAAATCTTATGATCCACCAATGAAACCTAATCTTCAAGTTATATAATCCACTTACTCCATAGAAAGCCATCTTAGATACACCAAGACTAAGACATGTAACATCTACTCCTTCTCGCAGCTCCCACAAACTGCATGAGATAGACCTTTTTGAAGCATTAATTCCATTTATTTCTGAGAAGATTAACTTATCTTACGATGATGCGCCACTGATAAGTGCAAAATGTACCTATTTTTGTATATATGTTTTGTTGTACTTATCAATACTTTGTGGTAAATATCATGCGAATAAAACCCGCTTTGTTCGTAATTACGTTTACTTTACATTTTCGTGTGTATAGTGCGTTATCGTGTAAATATCATTGAGTTTAATTGATTTTCATTTATTTTTGCAGGTGTTCCAGCAATGAGATATTTCCATATTCATAAAGAGCATTGAATAAGCTTTCCAGCGCTTCAAACCGTGCATCAATCGGAGTTACGGTTCAAAAGTTACGAATAAAACAGTGCTGAATTTTCTGGTGTGATTCGCCCCTGCTGCGCCGGGCGAAACTGCAAAAGCGCCGGGCGGTCAAGAGGCCCAACAGTGTCACGCTACTGGAACTTGCAAATATTAAACCGCCATAAAAGCGCCGGGCGATGCCAGAATTCCGCCGGGCGATTTTTGACGTGCTGAAACTCCATTAAAGGGCAAAAAACTCATTTTTTTGGTGACGGGTTTGATATTTTTAGTTCCAAATCCATCCAATAGCATTTTTTGACTAGAATTAGGCTAGAAAACACATTGGAGCATGCATTAGGATGATCCGGAGTCGAATCCTTCATCAATCGGAGCCGACAACTCAAGAGATGTTTGGTTTTTCTCCATTTCTTCTCTATGTTTTTCTCTTTTTGTTGGGTGTTTGTATATTTACTATGAACATATGTATATTTGTTGATCTTAATATTGTATAAAGCTTGCTTTACAAATCATTATCGATGTCTTCCTTGATCTTTTTGCATTTATGTTTGGATTTGTGTTGTGTTAGAGATAAACTTCACAAATCTTGATTAGGGATGGATATCTATTGTCTAGATGCTAGAGATAGATTTAGATGATAATCTTTATGGTGTCAGAACTTAAATGCCTTCCGTGTTTCGAGGCTTCGTGCGCGAGAGTGACGAAGAGAGTGATACGGTTGCTTCTCAACTCAGTGTGCCAGAGATGGACACTGTTGTGAGCGATATTGGATGATTTTGATGAGTATTGCAGGTGGAGTATAATTGGTCGGTAAATTTATGTTTGTGACGAGTGGAATATGTACATGCTTGATACGTCTTTTCTCTTCAAAGAATATACTTTTTATGTTTTTATTTACTTTCCCGCATTTACCTTAAAACCATTTTAAACCAAATTCATTAACATTGATATTGTCGAACGGCAGTTCAAGAACCGATCTCTGTGGACACGATAAATTCCCGAAAAATACTTCCAAATCTTTTTGTTTGCTTGCCCTATACCGCTTCCAACAGCCACAACACCAACTAAGACCCTGAAGTTTCCACTTGATGTCAGAATATCTGATCAGACATTCAGCTGGAGAGTTCACTCCTTCATTATGCCACTTAGAAGAACCTCCTCCTTATAACAGAATAAAAGTTCCATGTTCTCATAGACTTGATTAATGATATCAAGTTAGAGTAGACAACCTCTATCCTGCTTTACTGTACTACAACAATCACCTCATCTTCAGAGAAACCAAACATGCCAAAGTTTAATTCTTCATAAGAGATTAGTCACACACGATCTTTACAAAAGGCATCCCACTTTCCTTGAGTATAGACTTCTCCAGAAAGTCAGAGATAACTGCCACTTATCCTTGACTCCAAGATGAGCAAGATCGCATGCTCATATGCACCTAGGTCAGAAATAAACTGACCCAAGAAGTTCTATCACCCACACCATATTCTAGAAAAGTTTCTTGCCAGGAAACTTTCTAGATAAAGCTCAGATGTTTCTAGTAGAAACTGGAACACACCTGCTGTA
Organism: Lathyrus tuberosus; assembly: GCA_022829125.1. Taxonomy (NCBI): domain Eukaryota; kingdom Viridiplantae; phylum Streptophyta; class Magnoliopsida; order Fabales; family Fabaceae; genus Lathyrus; species Lathyrus tuberosus. The sequence goes on along the minus strand of JALAZF010000529.1, from coordinate 725,244 downwards.
CTCCAATACTCCTAGATCATAAATAAACTGATCCAAGAATCATGTCTTTATCTTCACTTCAATCAGCACCACATTCTAGCCAAGCTTCCTACCACGAAACTTCCTTGTCTGATTATGTACCTTTGCAATACTAGAATAAAGACATATCCTACCACATACGTGTAAGGTACCAAGATTATCAGCTACAACTCCTTTGCTCCAGAGATTCACTCCTTAAATCAATAGGATTTTGCATTTACTCCACTGTCAATATGTTTCAACACCTGATAGAACATCAGTTCTTTATCTTGACTGTATCCATTCTCCAAAGAACAGATCCTTGAGCAAATGCAATTAGAGATGTTGCACTTCCAGCTTGTCACCAGTAATCTTGTACTCCAAAATACAATAATAATCAATTAAATATTTGTGAATTCCATAAATAGCAATTGATCTTAAATTATTGTCCGCAAAACCATACATCTTGTAGGATATATGATCTACCAGACATCAACACAAAAGTTTCAACATCTTTCTAGTCAAACTGCATGTTGAGACATCAAGTCTGTCACCCTTGACTTAACCTTCCTATGACGTTCCTTTGCTAATAGAGTTCTTGAAAATCATGAATGGTGAAAATAAATCACCTCCCAGTAACTCCAAGTTGAGTAACATCCATCAGCACTAGAGATCTTCAGAAATCCTTCTTCAACATGAAAACCAGATTATCCTTCTGAAAGAGCTCTTAAACACGACCAGAGATGCCCTTATGAGTGAACTTGAGTGACAAGTCAAGTATCGTTGACAACTCTGTAAAAAAAATATTTACCAAATTCATAGATCATGAACTTGATAAACACGATCTCAACTCACATTCTCTTCAAACTGACTTCAAGATACAAGATGGAACCAACCTTCCAAGTACCAAGTCAACATGACAGACATCAAAAAACAACTCTTTTCATTCCATTGCTCCTGACTTTGGAATGAATTAATGCTGATATCTTCAAGAATAGAAGCCAACAGTCGAGATCTTCCACCATCTTTCTTCTCTCACAACTCTAGAATCCCATAAATACCAGAGTTCTTACATCAGAAACATATGCAGCAGAACCACCAAGGAACATCTTCAACATGCCCTAATAAGATACCAGAACATCTTATAAGACACCATATAGGAGAACTAGCCACTCCTCTTGCAGTTACTGTAGAAGCTCCTTAAAAAACTTAAACAACCATCAACAATTGTTACCTTTGATCCAGAACATCCATCCTATCCATTACTACCCTTGAGTATGTCTGAGTGAATGATCTGATCTCCCAAACTCCTCCTTGTTTAAAGCGCCAGAAAGTATCTCCCAATATCTCATCCAGAAACAGACATGATGCCTGCTCTGATACCAATTGAAATTCTGGAATAGCAGATAGCATATGTCCTAGAACATGTCAAGACATTGTTCTCTATACAACTTTAAAACAAGGGCAGAATAATTAAACTGATATTCTGAATATCAGTAACAGTAGCAAGACATATGTTTCGACATCTGTTACAACATGTTAATCAAAACTGAACTGTGAATTGCAGAATGATAAACAACACAGAATATGATAATCCAGTTCGGTGCAAATCACCTACATCTGGGGGCATACCAAGCCAGGAAGAAGAATCCACTATCACTAGTATAGTTTTATGTAAAAAACCGCTGGTTTACAGTAAACAACCTTTGGTTTACCTATCACTACCTAATGGAGACTTTATCATTAGAAGTCACATCTAATTGATAAGAGAAACCCATCTCACTCCCTAAATCACAACTTGTGATCACTAACAGTTATAATCGACAACAACTGTATCATCCTACTTGAAAGACACCTCTTTTAATACACAGTTCAGTCAAGCTACCTTGACTAACAAGTTAACTCGAATTTGCTTAAAAGCTTTATCCGAGAACAATACATGATTCATTCCTACGGGTTTCTGAATCTGTACAAGCATCTATGTCTTCCACAATGTATCAAATAGATACAGAGGGAGACTTACAAAGAGAAGTCTACGACTCTCAAACCCTAAACCCTATTTTCTTCTTTACAAAAGTTTACAAAATAGGTTTCCTAAGTCTATGTCGTTCTCTCTCTCTCTTTTCTGCCTTTGGACTTGGTCTACTTTTATAGCCTTCTGCTGTTCTTGGGCTTCGAATGATCTGTTGGCTGATTCCTTAATCCACTGCTGTGATCGCTCCTTGAATCTTACACCAGATTTAAAACCTGCTATATTTGTCAAATCTGGATGTTGGAACATTGTATTCGACATCTTTATATGCAGTATTCTTCATCAAGTTTTAACTAAAATTTAGTCAAACCCCAGGAGCTTTCAGAAACGTTGTGAAAGTTGGGCGGTGAAAAGGAGGAGAAAACCCATAAGTGAAGATTTTTCAGTGAAAAATTGGTGGAATATAAACTTATATGAAAAGAACAGTGAGTTTAATCACTGATATTAAAATTTAAATATATGGTAAAATGGTAGTAGTATTTTGTATATATTTTACTATATAATTATGATTATAAACTTATGTCTAATTGATTCAAATTTTTCATAAAACTTTATTACATTATAATATGTACAATATATTAAACTTTTATAAAAATTTTACAATTATAAATACGGTAACATATTATAATTTCACCACTCGTTGCTTCTGTGAGCACCATAGCGCAAGTACTCCTAGAAACTTAAACAAGTATCTAATTGTGCTTCTTCAGTCAATCTTGTCACCATATTAGTCATCATCATAGAATCCAATGAGTTCAAGTCTTTCATGCCCTTTGCCTAATGTAAATAGCAGACCTTAATGTAGTGTGTCACCGATGTATCTCATGATTCTTTTTACACTAATGTAATATTATTTAAGAGGATTGCTGGTAATCATGTTCACTACTCCTACCGAGAAGATTATGTCTTAGTTCGTTCGCCTAATACAAATGTGTAGTATTAAGTTAATTGAGTAATAATAGGCATATTTGGCTAAGTGGACCCATAAGATAGATGGGCTCCACTGAGATAGTTGTATCTCACCTCATGTTTAATATTTCAAGTAGTTCGGGAAAAATTAAAGGTAAAGGGAATGCTTTAAGACTTGAAGACCTTGTTGTTTTGGTTTATATTTTCGTTGTGGAAGTTTATCTTTTGTAGAATTTGTACTTGACGTCCTTAGTATGTATATACTATATTTTGTATTTGGAAAATGTTATGTACCTTGTGGATGCCATTTAGCACCAGTTAAATATTTTGAGATAATATAATTTTAGATGTGTATTGTATTGGGGTATTATAGAAATATTTTTTAAACTTTTATTTTTATTAAGGATTTAACTAAGGTTATTTAGTTGTTGAATGATTAACTGATTCTACCGGTAATTTACTTTAAATTCTCCTGCAACTCTTTACATGGGGATATTGTAGCGTGCGGTTTTTGTCGGTGACGTGACCACCTTACCACAAGTGTGATTGGTGCTACTTTCTGATTTCTGTATTTATCCTATGAAGCTGGTTAAGGAAGGGGAATATATCTTAAACTAACCTTGCACACAAATGTTTTCTTTAACAAATGCTAAGAGATCGGGGAACGGGGTCTGGTTATACAAAGGGAAGCTATTAACACCCAGTGTATCTATGGTAATCCATAGGAACCTTCTTTTGCATGTATTTCTGTTAACTTAAATGCTTTCTCGTGCTTATCTGCTGTGGATTGGGAAATTTTTTCCTTTGGGAGTGCTGAGAGAATGTTTTTGTTTTTTTCGGGGTTTCTTGTGGTATTTGGGAAGGTACTGGGCCTAAAATTTTTTAGGGTTAATAGTCATTTATCTCCCTGTAATATTGGCGAGTTTTGATTTACCCCCCTTTAAAAAAATAATTTTGGATTACCCCCCTGAAATTTTGGGGTACCCCCCTAAGCGTGTAAAAACCAGGGGGTAAATAAAAAAAAATATTTTACAGGGGGGTAATTTTTCTACCTGGGGGGCAAAAGACTTAGAATTTTAAAATTTCAGAGGGATAATCCAAAATTATTTTTTTAAAAGGGGGTAAATCAAAAGTCGCCTATATTGCAGGGGGGTAAATGACTATTAACCCAATTTTTTATTTGTGTGCTCGCTAAGATTTTGCAATCTTATGCCTACGTATTCCCGTAAAGAGATTTGGGAAATCAAAGCAATCGTAGTTCCTCCTATTCTATGGAAGGAAAGATGTTTGGTGTCTTGTTCAAAGCCTAAGATTGAAGTTATCGGATTATTTGTGTCTTGTTCAAAGCCCAAGATTGAAGCTAAAAGGGTGATTGAGAGAGAATTTGTTATCTCTAAAGGGAGGTATCTCACCTATTCATCACAAACATTGAGAGATTGGTTATAAAGGGGAATTACTTTAACTGGGATATGAAGGATCCAACAATGCCATAATTTCCTTTATAATAGGGAGGTCACGAAGGAAGAAAGTGTTAACTCAGTGTATAGCAATGCCACTTTTTCCTTTATAATGGGGATTTTTTGTTGGTAAATTGATCAGGGTTTTCCCTATTGTTCTGGACTGGGCCGGGGTCTGCCCCTTAATCGAGCAGGCCCAACTCACACGTCCTGAGATGGCCCAACAAAGGCCTCTTAGCACGACCCATGTCGAGCTCATGCCCTCATCAACATTGTCGGGCACACGCATGACATAGAGCATCGGGCAGGGCGCTAAGCCTCTCCGGGTTCACTCCTCCTTGACACTCCGGTGCTCCTCCCTCGAGGAGCCATCTCCTTATACATGTCCTCCCCGCGAGGACACGTCTCTCCCCGACACGCAATACTCCTCCCCGCGAGGACACGTTCTTATGTAACCGCCCACTCCCGATGGAATCGGTCTGCCCTAATTCCGGAGATCTAGGAGTGGTTACCCTAGGGCAAAGACCACGTGCTGGTCTTCACTACGCCACATAAGCCATGGCAGTTACTTGGATTGGGCCTGGCAATCCAGCTTGTTGAGGTGAAAATCGGATAACAAGCTATTAATTAACTTGCATCATATTTCTTTTACAACCGACTTTGATTTATCCAAAGGAAAGGTTCAAGATCGAAGAAAACCTAAAGGGGGAGATCTAAGGTTCGGGGGTTGGTTATACAAAGGGAAGGTATTAGCACCCTAAGTATCTATAGTACTCTACAAGAACCTCTTGTTTAGTTTGTGTTATGTTATGTTTGCTTGCTAAGGAATATATATGCTAAGACTAAGGTAAAGACCTAGGTATGTACATTAAGTTTGCTCGCCAAGACGTCGCATCTTGTGCCTACGTATCTGACTGAAGAATCAGAGCAACCGTAGTTCACCTAACTAAGGGTGAAAGAAAAGGAAACATTGACTATGGCCAACGTTCCAAAGGGAATGAGCATAAGCTTATGTAGAGTCCACGATAACTCTCTAAGTCTACATTATGAAGGGAGGAAGTGAATTCTCATGATAGTGAGAACCACACAGAGTTCATGATAACTCTGTAAGTCTGAGTAAAAGGTAAAGTGAGTTCTCATGATAGTGAGAATCACATGGAGTTCATGATAACTCCATCCTATTACTAAACTATGAGGGAAACGGCTCTTATGAGGCCAAGGATGAAATGGGAAAGGTTTGTGATTTAGGAGTCAAAGTAAAGATTTTTCCTTTGGAAGGAGGGTCAAGTGTGAACAATCATGAATATGATATAAACAGTGTGAATATGAACAAAGATATAATCCAGATAATATGAACAGGATATGAACATGAATATGATCAAGATAGAATGAACAAGATATGAACATGGTATATACAGTGACATCAAAGTCAAGTGATAATAAATCAAAGACTGATAGTATTCACATAGTATCATGTTAACATGCTAAAAAACAATGTCAGGCAAACATATATACATGCATGCATAAAAATGCATCAATGTAAATGAGCAAGAGATAGAAAGATCTGACCAAAATAGTGCATAAACACTTCCCACTGATGGGCCACTGACCTGCCAAGCAAGATCCGAAAACCAGAATACCAACTCCAAGAGCATAGGGTAAAAGTCCTAAATCTAAGTCCTCAGTCCAAAACACAATAGTAACCACAGTCCGGTCAATTGAGTTTTTTAGGGTTTCGATATTTATTAGTGTATTTTAAATGAACAAATAAAATGAACAATATACACAAGATATAAATATGAACAATGATAATATTAACAAGGATAATAATCGACATAAAGAATAAATTAAGATATATATATATATATATATATATATATATATATATATATATATATATATATATATATATATATATATATATATATTGACTGAAAGTAAATTTAGTGATTGTTGATTAATTTATTGGATCGATGAATCGGGTCCAATGTAGTGCTGATCCGTCGTAGTACGGTCTATGAGGAAGACCTCACTATAGAAGGATGCACAATTTGATCTTTGTGTTAAGACATGATGGATAAATGATATAGAAGATCATTCTTCGATGAAATCGTGCCACACGAAAAGAAAAGGTGGAGACCTCTTCTTGAGTCACAAACTCTCGTTGATTAGTCGAAGATAACCTATCACGATCTCAAAGTATATAACGAAATCTCAATGATCACTCACTACAGATTTGAAATAATGAAGGTTCGTCGCTTCGCTAACAACGTTCGTGAATAGAAAGACTTCATCGGTCAAAAATGGAAATGAAGATATAAGAAAATACAGAATGAAGTAGAAATAAAGTCGGTCTCGTCTTAATCATGATTTAATCGAGAAACCGATAATCTATGATATCCGACTTTCATCGACCGATAAAATAATGAAGGTGGCCTCATACATATCACGACTTTTAGTAATTTGATAAATCGACTAAGTTGTGATTTCTGTAATATCATCGGCCCAAAAATAAAGAAACGAGCTCGAAATGAAAATAAAATGGGTCTCATCTAAATAAGGATTTAGATCGATAAATCGAATACCTTTCTATTAGATTTTCATTGACCAATAAAAATAAATTGAAAAATGGCCTCATATGAATCATGATATTTGTGACTTGAATAAATCAACAAAATCAAGAAGTTTTTTATGTCATTGGCCCAAAATAAATAAAAAGGAATTATTTGTGAAAATGTAAGAATATTTAAACTAAACACGTTAAGAGCTAATCAACTTTAAATTTAGAAAATAAAATATTAAAAGATTTTTTTTAACAAATTAATTTAAAAAAAAAACAAAAATCAAAAGATAGGGGGGTACAGGAAGAAGACAGGGGCTGTAATTAAAGAAGAGGAATCACATGGGCTTAAAGCCCAGCATCCTCTTAGCAAGACAACATCACGGCTGGTACATGAACGTGGGCTTGCGAGCCCATCAGCAAACCATATTGACCCTTTTTTAAAAAAAGAAAAAAAAGAAAATTAAAACAAGTTAAGGGCAAATTAGGTCAGGCTGCAGTTATTAACATCCTCTTCCTAAAACGACGAACAAAAAAACACGCAATGCTCAGAAGATGAACCTTCGTCATCGCTTGGGAAACAAAACGAATACACCAGACTCACTATTTTAGAAAAGAGGGTATGGTAATGTTGGAACAGGGTAAGTTTAGAAGAAAAATGGAGCCTCTGTCCCAAAAAAACCAAACGCACGCGGTGGTGCCATGGTGAGAATAGAATCTCAGAAAAAAGGTGTCGACGGCGGCCATGATTGTGAAATCAAGCTCAGAAGATAACGAATGAAACGAAAGGGATCGAACAAATCAACAGATTTCAACCTCTTTTCGTTTTCTGCCGATCTCTCTTCTTCACACTCGAAACGATTCTGCCTTAAGGTTTGTAAGTTTTAGTTTTCAATCTCACTTCATCTCATTCTGTTTGGTTCTGCAATCTGGTTTCGACTTGGGTTGATTGAAGGTTTAATTTGGAATTTTGAGCAGGTTGTTGTTGTAAGACGATTTGGATTAAAGATGTTGAGTTTTTTGTTGAGAGTGTTGTTGGTGGTCCGAAGGATGGGTTATTTGGTTGAAGAGGTTTGAAGGTTGAAGGATTGATTTTTGGTTTGTGAGTTCAGAATTGCAAAAGGTTAGGAGTTTCTGTGGTAATGGCTCTTGTTGTTGGCTTCCCCGAACCAAGGAGTGGGGAGAAGTGTGTATCCCTCTTTAAGAACTCTCTCCCTCTTTTTATTACCAAAATTCCATTTGCTGGCAGATTGCAGGATTATTGTAGCTTCATCCTTTTGAGTTGTCCTTGTTATTGCAGGTTTATCCATAGCAGGTCTGTCGGTGCGCAGCATGTAATCGCTGGTATGATAGCAAGAAGTGCAGATCTCTGTTATAAGAGTTGGGCAATGTGTGTGGGAAGGTTATGGCGAGGGTGGTAGCGTGTTGCTCGTGAAAGGTAGCATGGCACAGTACGATTTTTGGCTTGGAGTGTAGTGACATGTACACTTATTAATTTTTTTTGTAATTTTGGTTATAATATAAGGTGGGCCAACGGGCTTTTGTAACAATTGTAATAGTAAAACGAAAAAGAAAAAGATTGTAATAGTAAAACGAAAAAGAAAAGAAAGACCCGGACTTTGATGGGCTTAAAACAATGTTTTATGATTTGTTTTTTTGTAGTAAAATAAAATGAAAATGAATTAGAAAAGAGAAATGAATTGGAAAAGAAAATAAAAAAGAATGGATTTTGATATATGAAATGGATATGAATGTGGAAAAATGGATGAAATTAAACATGGATTGGATAAAGAATTGAAAATGGTTTACGGTTGGAATAAATGGATAATTGATGTGAAAATGTGGATATGGATTTGAAAATGGATATGAAATAAAAAAAATGGAATATGGATGGATTTAATGGCTTAAAGTGAAATGGATAAAAATGGATTAGATATCAAAATGGGTAATTGGAATGAAAAGATTTGGATTATGGAGTGGATGAAACGGTTAAGGGAATGGATATGTGCTTCCACACTCGAACAACACCTAAACCTTGACAACTGCACTTGACTGCCATACATCCTGAATTACACAACCAAACACTTGCGCACAACTTGAAATGTACCAACTGCTCTTATATCTTTGGTGGCTCTGCAACCTCAATTGAACGGAAACAATATTGCACACACCATGAACCAGCTAAGCCTTAGGAGACTCAATTGAATGATATTTGTCAATCATAAACTCCAAGGGTGAGAAACCCTAATCCTCGTGCCTTGAGTGCACACTTATGAAGCAAACGGCTTGATGAGGACCAAGATACTGATTCAGAATCTCTGCCACAGTTTAATAACCTGACATCGAAATAAACCACTTGTTTGACCAAGATTAGGTCGAACTTCCACTGAATCTCAAACCACACCACACAGATCCTTGTCCTGATGACCTTGTCTGGTCCTTGAGGAAGAACTTGTGATGAAAACAAATCACATTGGATTATTGAGGAGATGAGGTCTCTTGAAACAAACCCTGATTTACAAGTGAAACAAAACGAACAAAAACTGATAAAAAATGGTTAGTTAACAATGCATAGGTGATTGAACCTATATGTCAATGCAAGATGTTATGACATCTAAGGGGTCAAAATTTGGGGTACAACAGTTGCCCCTATTTAAATAGCTTTACCGGATGGCGCGAGGGATGGAAATCCTCGGGACATCAAGGTGAATGGTATTTAAATATAGCAAACCGAAAATTTTGCCCTTAGATGGAATGCAGATGCTAAGGACGAGCAACAAACATGCAGATGCTGACATGCCATGTACTCTAGTATGATGATATGATGATATGGAAGGTGCAAACATGCAGACAAACATGACATCAAAGGATAAAAAGCAAATAACCCCAAGTGAACATCACTGGGGAAGGATGAAGGTTAGTATCCGTGAAGAAAAACTTACTGGGGATACAGGCTAACCAACAAAAGAGACTCACTGGGGAGACTATGAGGAAACGCTGAGGATATAAAATGAAACTGAGGGGAAACCCTATAGGTCCTTACTGGAGATAGGAGCCAGAGAGGTGTTCTCCACTGGGGAAAGATCCAGGGAGGTGGACGACAGGTTCATATGTGACCGGACGACACTGGGGAAAAAACACATTCTTACTGGGCATGAAACCAGAAAGAAGACATGATCACCACAGGGGATCAATTTGATATAAAAGGATAGACATCCTACAAAGATTTTCTGGGGATTTCCTAAACTGAAGAGTTCAAACGGGATCTTCAAGAAAATCCATAAAAGACCGAGGTAAACTCTGCGTTAGATGATGAAAGGTGATTGGACCTTAGGTTCAAGCTTGACACGATTCAAGCAGGAACAAACTGAAATAAAAGCCTAAGGTGACTCGATTCAAACCAAAGATGGTGCCAACGATAATTGGACTTTGGGTTCAAGTTTGACACGATTCAAACAGGAACAGGATCTTAAGACAAGAGACAATGTTCGACACGATTCGAACAAGGACTCGGTTCAAGTTTGACACGATTCAAACAAGAACAAGGTCCTAAAACAAGAGACAATGTTCGACACGATTCGAACAAGGACTCGGTTCAAGTTTGAAACGATTCAAACAAGAACAAGATCTTAAAAGCCTAAGGTGACTCGATTCAAACCAAAGACGGTGCCAACGATAATTGGACTTTGGGTTCAAGTTTGACACGATTCAAACAGGAACGGGATCTTAAGACAAGAGACAATGTTCGACACGATTTGAACAAGGACTCGGTTCAAGTTTGACACGATTGAAACAAGAACAAGATCTTAAAAGCAAGAGACAATGTCCGACACGATTCGAACAAGGACTCGGTTCAGGTTTGACACGATTCAAACAAGAACAAGATCTTAAAATAAGAGACAATGTCCGACACGATTCGAACAAAGACTCGGTTTAGGTTTGACACGATTCAAACAAGAACAAGATCTTAAAACAAAGAGACAATGTTCGACACGATTCGAACAAGGACTCGGTTCAAGTTTAACACGATTCAAACAAGAACAAGATCTTAAAATAAGAGACAATGTTCGACACGATTCGAATAAGGACTCGGTTCAAGTTTGACACAATTCAAACAAGAAAAAGATCTTAAAACAAGAGATAATGTCCGACACGATTTGAACAAGGACTCGGTTCAGGTTTGACACGATTCAAACAAGAACAAGATCTTAAAACAAGAGACAACGTCCGACACGATTCGAACAAGGACTCGGTTCAGGTTTGACACGATTCAAACAAGAACAAGATCTTAAAAGCCTAGGGTGACTCGATTCAAACCAAAGACGGTGCCAACGATGGACTTTGGGTTCAAGTTTGACACGATTCAAACAGGAACGGAATCTTAAGACAAGAGACAATGTTTGACACGATTCGAACAAGGACTCGGTTCAAGTTTGACACGATTCAAACAAGAACAAGATCTTAAAAGCAAGAGACAATGTCCGACACGATTCGAACAAGGACTCGGTTCAGGTTTGACACGATTCAAACAAGAACAAGATCTTAAAATAAGAGACAATGTCCGACACGATTCGAACAAAGACTCGGTTCAGGTTTGACACGATTCAAATAAGAACAAGATCTTAAAACAAAGAGACAATGTTTGACACGATTCGAACAAGGACTCGGTTCAAGTTTGAAACGATTTAAACAAGAACAAGATCTTAAAACAAGAGACAATGTTCGACACGATTCGAACAAGGACTCGGTTCAAGTTTGACACGATTCAAACAAGAACAAGATCTTAAAACAAGAGACAATGTCCGACACAATTCGAACAAGGACTCGGTTCAGGTTTGACACGACTCAAACAAGAACAAGATCTTAAAACAAAGAGACAATGTTCGACATGATTCGAACAAGGACTCGGTTCAAGTTTGACACGATTCAAACAAGAACAAGATCTTAAAAGCAAGAGACAATGTCCGACACAATTCGAACAATGACTCGGTTCAGGTTTAACACGATTCAAACAAGAACAAGATCTTAAAACAAGAGACAATGTCCGACACGATTCGAACAAAGACTCGGTTCAGGTTTGACACGATTCAAACAAGAACAAGATCTTAAAACAAAGAGACAATGTTCGACACGATTCGAACAAGGGCTCGGTTCAAGTTTGACACGATTCAAACAAGAACAAGATCTTAAAACAAGAGACAATGTTCGACACGATTCGAACAAGGACTCGGTTCAAGTTTGACACGATTCAAACAAGAACAAGATCTTAAAACAAGAGATAATGTCCGACACGATTCGAACAAGGACTCAATTCAGGTTTGACACGATTCAAACAAGAACAAGATCTTAAAACAAGAGACAATGTCCGACACGATTCGAACAAGGACTCGGTTCAGGTTTGACACGATTCAAATAAGAACAAGATCTTAAAAGCCTAAGGTGACTCGATTCAAACCAAACACGGTGCCAACGATAATTGGACTTTGGGTTCAAGCTTGACACGATTCAAGTAGGAACAGTTTTAAACAACAGGAAAGATGTCAGCGATGACTGGACTTAAGGTTTGACTTCTTGGGGAATACTGCACAAAGAATCAAGATTTGACACTCAAAGGTGAATATCGGATATAAGTCTAGCTTAGCCAAAGGTTTAAGATAAACCGGGAATGTCTTCACTTTATTGGTGAAATAAAGGCTCACATTGTCAAAGAGTGTGAAGACTGGAAGAAGACATGATCTCCACTTGGGGATCAAAGTGAAACAAAAGGATAAACAGATTTCTTGGAGATTCTTATAATGAAGAGTTCAAACGGGATCTTCAAGAGAAACCAGAAAAGGCAGAAACAACTCTGCGTACCAGTATAAGCTGGACTTTTAAACACTTTATCAAAAAGATTGACGAAAAAAAACACCTTAACTAGGGATCACGTCAAACGGGTTGATGGAAAATGATTGATTGAAGGTGAAATCAAGGACAGATAAGCTTCTCGTGAGATAGATGACCACTTATCGTTGTAGAGGTAATGATAGTAAAACAAACTTCTCAATATGATTGAAGTTTGTCATTGTGCATAACTTCCAAAAAGATATTGGTATTACAACACTATTGGAGAAAATAAACATATCTTCAATGGGGATCTGTAAAAGATTCTTCCTGTGAGACACAATGCAAAATAAATGCACTTGAAAGTGGGTTCAGAAACCACACTTGCTAGGGACCAAGGTTCAGTCTAGGAGCAAGCTAGAAAGAAACGGTCAAACAAGACTCCAATTGAGGAATGAACTCAACCGGGGATTTATCTTATCCGAATGTGGAAAAAGATAACTGAAGCAACCATCATCCACGAGGATAAAACTCTGTGGGGAATTCAGAAGGAATGAGCACTTTATGCCTAGGGCTGACACCTCTATTGGAGAGAAAAGACAAACCCAGTCACTTGGGGAGATAAACGGCAAAGTGAACAACACAGGTAAACACCAGAAACATGTAGCAAAAATGATAATATGCTATGCATATGAGTGCTTATGCCATGCTTAAGCTTATGCTGACAAAACAGACAAGAAGAGAAACTGGAGATGAAATAAACATCTCGACGAGGATACCCAGCCAAATTCAAAAGGTTGGACCATCACTGGGGGTGAAGTAGCTTTACTTCAAGGTTATGTCCTTCTCTGGGGGAAAGAGTACTCCACTTGATATAGCATCTTGACTTCATTAGGAATACCATCATGAGTTTAATTTCTTCATTGGAGATAAGAGATCCATTGGGAAGTGCCAAGATTAGCTGAAGAGACAACTTACTGGGAGCTGGCAGAGACGCCACAAAAGCTGAGTAGTTCTGCATAACTCATCTGCCCCAGGGTACATGGTATGTTGGGAAAAAATACCAAGAGGATTTACAGAAGAATTAGCATACGAGATGCTTCAATATCTTCAAACTCTTGGAGAGATGAATCTCGGCGTAACTGCCCCTGATTAATGGTATTTGTGATACAAAATCCTCAGACTGCGGTAGAAACGACTGGGGAACAAACTTGCCCCTGTTGATGGGTCACTAGAGTCCACACTTGTCATAAGATGACCTCAAGAAGGCTTGCCCCAATATTCCGAACTTTGAAGAGTTCTGCCCCTGATTCAACAATTCTTGAAATGATGGATCGGCAGAACCTTCCTCTTAGTTGCCCCTTGACTGAGCTTCCTTTATCAAATCAAATTCCCTAGCTGACTGCATTTGTCGAGATTCCTTTGATGTTGAATCATTTCACAAACAAGTATTGTTCATTTAAAATTGGCAATTTCAGTGTAAAAATTCATGCAAGCTTTTGAAATCAAGTTTTATTGATGAAACACGCACAATGGAATGATTAAGTAATAAAAAACAAAGTGGATCTGGTCATTTACAGAATGACAGATGAAGTGATCAACACACACAACTAGCAAAGATCATTAGGAGTCAGGTTAATCAACCTTGTTGTAGTATGCTTTCAAAACAACCTTACCTCAATTAGGTCTTTTAAGGGTTGTAACGTGGCCTGGTTCACGGTTTTATGAAACAAAGGATAAAGGCTCAAAGTTTATTTGGTACCCACCCCATCTTCGTGATGAACTCCAGTCCTAAGCTCAGTTAACTTAAGCTATACATTCAGCTTCCTACAGACTAGGAACGAGCTGATGATCATTAATGATGATTTAGACCCCTTGGATAGTCAGTACTCCCTCGCAGAATTTGGTTAATCTTTGAGACTTTGAGATTTCTCCTTGTCTTTGCTGGTTGAGGTCACGATACCTCTTCTTTTGATTTGGTTGAGGTCACGATACCTCTCTTTGTTTGCGGTTAGGACCTCCTTTTTGTTTGATTGTTGCTTTGAAACTCCTTTTTTGGCTGTTGTACAAGTTCTTTTTGTATAAGGCAAAGTTTTGGGCTTCCCATCTTTCTTGGATTTTACTTTGAAAGGGACTCGGCTCATCCTTTGATTAAGGATTTTTTCAACGATCCTTCCTTATTTGCTGTTTGGAGGAATAACTTGTATAAGCGCTAACTCATTTGATTTGAGAGAGCTGACTGGTGTCTTGCATGAAGCGCTTGCGTTCGAATGCGTAACCAAGTTAAATTGAGAACTACCCTGCCCCAAGGTTGAGATTTAAGGGTTTTTTTTGTAAAGAAAGAAAACTCCTACTTTTAGGCTCGAAGGGTTAACGAGGGATTATCTTCCTTATTTCTTTAGTGTTTGGGGATTGAACAATGCCTTACATCCTCGGCGAGGTTTAATTGAAAGCATACCACAACAATTATGGATAATATTTTCATCATCCTCCCAAATCTTTGCTTGAACAATAGTTTGGAGAAAAGAAAAAAATTTGTCTGTTTTTTTTATGACAGTAAAAGAAAGAGAATGAGTGAATACGAATGGACTTAATCAAAAGATGCATAAACAATTCATTAATCTTGCCAATTTGAAAGTACAACAATGCTTATAAGCAAATATAAATTCAAACATGCAAAGAAAATACAACAAAAATGCTAAACAGCCAGATGATTTCCAGCTTTAGGGAATTGAAATTTCCTTCTTAATCTGCCAAGCTGAGATAGTCATCTTCAGAGTTGATTGTCGAGATCCGCTTGAGAATCATCTTTACACATACTCTCAGAAAATTCTTCCACCTCAGAGTCTGATGAACCTGCCTGATTAGGCGAAGATTTGCTGATTTGGATGCCTTGAGGCATGAATGAGAACATATCAGAGTCAAACAAAGTCTGAACCTGGCTTCTGAGTACCCTAAGTCTTCAGCTGAATGCCTCTGTGCCCCAGCATGGTGGTCACAACGAACGAGTCTGAAAAAGACAACTTCAAAAGCTACTTCAAGTCCAATGATGGCTTCAGGAAGCCGCCTGGGTTACAGATAAAGGACGGACAAGACTCAAGGCTGAGAAATGCAAATGCAATGCAAATGACATGCAATAAGAATGCAATGCTAATGCAAGCCAAATGGTTTCAAGGAACTCAAAGGCCAACTGCGAACATTTTGGAAACTGAAGAGTTTTGTTTTAAAATCCATGATCTCTAAGGATCTTCGCAAAGAAAAGAACTTCTGAGTTCTTTGAAATCATTAATGGATGCGAGGAGATGTATGCAATGCACAAACACGGGCACACAAAACATAGATATATACACACGCAAAAGCACACAAGCACAAACATATGTACACTGGTGTTCACAAATATGCACAAACAAACATATACAGATATTCACAGATATGCACACACAAACAAGAGAGGACCTAAGTTTGAAGATCACAAGCATGGGGCCATGGTCTACCCGTTCCAAAAGGTGTGTACTATGGATTTTCATCTGCAGAATAGGGTTCTAAAAAGTTCCCAGAGTCGACAACCCATCTTTCAGATTTTAAGGATTTCCCAGATGACTTGGTAATCAATAAAATTCTCAAGAGGATCTCGTCTGAGTGTAGTATCGTGTGACAACCAATTCAGAAATAGACTCCATCATGGTCACCGCACTACATCCTAAAAGGCCAAGTGGGGTTTCGTAACTACGGATCTCAATATCATGGGCTCCTAGGTTGAGAGTAGCACGTTTTCACGAACGAATTCGTTCAACATAACTAGACTCTCAAGAGGGCCTCAACTGAGTGATGGTGTTCTCAATTCAACTTTTCAGGATTCGACTCCCTCAAAGCCTACTTGAATACCATCGTCCTATCCTAAGTACACTAAAGTCCGGGTTAGGACTTATCTCACCACTCAATAGTAACACCCTGCACACAGAAGATCCAAGCAAAGCAGGTATACAGATATATACAGATATGTACATGTATAACAAATAAGCATAAATAACATAAACAAAACAAGGTGGGCTTAACCCTAAAAAATAAGAACTCCC
Source organism: Lathyrus tuberosus (assembly GCA_022829125.1). NCBI lineage: Eukaryota > Viridiplantae > Streptophyta > Magnoliopsida > Fabales > Fabaceae > Lathyrus > Lathyrus tuberosus. The sequence continues at coordinate 708,390 of JALAZF010000529.1, read as the reverse complement.
CAGTGAAGTCGCCATTTCTGTTGCGGTGAAAATAGGATAACAAGCTATTAATTAACTTGCATCATATTTCTTTTACAACCGACTTTGATTTATCCAAAGGAAAGGTTCAAGATCGAAGAAAACCTAAAGGGGGGAGATCTAAGGTTCGGGGGTTGGTTATACAAAGGGAAGGTATTAGCACCCTAAGTATCTGTAGTGCTCTACAGGAACCTCTTGTTTAGTTTGTGTTATGTTATGTTTGCTTGCTAAGGAATATCTATGCTAAGACTAAGGTAAAGACCTAGGTATGTACACTAAATTTGCTCGCCAAGACGTCGCATCTTGTGCCTACGTATCTGACTGAAGAATCAGAGCAACCGTAGTTCACCTAACTAAGGGTGAAAGAAAAGGAAACATTGACTATGGCCAACGTTCCAAAGGGAATGAGCATAAGCTTACGTAGACTCCACGATAACTCTCTAAGTCTACGTTATGAAGGGAGGAAGTGAATTCTCATGATAGTGAGAACCACACAGAGTTCATGATAACTCTGTAAGTCTGAGTAAAAGGTAAATTGAGTTCTCATGATAGTGAGAATCACATGGAGTTCATGATAACTCCATCCTATTACTAAACTATGAGGGAAACGGCTCTTATGAGGCCAAGGATGAAATGGGAAAGGTTTGTGACTTAGGAGTCAAAGTAAAGATCTTTCCTTTGGAAGGAGGGTCAAGTGTGAACAATCATGAATATGATATAAACAGTGTGAATATGAACAAAGATATAATCCAGATAATATGAACAGGATATGAACATGAATATGATCAAGATAGAATGAACAAGATATGAACATGGTATATACAGTGACATCAAAGTCAAGTGATAATAAATCAAAGACTGATAGTATTCACATAGTATCATGTTAACATGCTAAAAAACAATGTCAGGCAAACATATATACATGCAGACATAAAAAATGCACCAATGTAAATGAGCAAGAGATAGAAAGATCTGACCAGAATAGTGCATAAACACTTCCCACTGATGGGCCACTGACCAGCCAGGCAAGATCCGAAAACCAGAATACCAACTCCAAGAGCATATGGTAAAAGTCCTAAATCTAAGTCCTCAGTCCAAAACACAATAGTAACCACAGTCCGGTCAAATGAGTTTTTTAGGGTTTCGATATTTATTAGTGTATTTTAAATGAACAAATAAAATGAACAATATACACAAGATATAAATATGAACAATGATAATATTAACAAGGATAATAATCGACATAAAGAATAAATCAAGATATATATATATATATATTGACTGAAAGTAAATTTAGTGATTGTTGATTAATTTATTGGATCGATGAATCGGGTCCAATGTAGTGCTGATCCGTCGTAGTACGGTCTATGAGGAAGACCTCACTATAGAAGGATGCACAATTTGATCTTTGTGTTAAGACACGATGGAGAAATGATATAGAAGATCATTCTCCGATGAAATCATGCCACACGAAAAGAAAAGGTGGAGACCTCGTCTTGAGTCACAAACTCTCGTTGATTAGTCGAAGGTAACCTATCACGATCTCAAAGTATAGAAAGAAATCTCAATGATCACTCACTACAGATTTGAAATAATGAAGGTTCGTCGCTTCGCTAACAACGTTCGTGAATAGAAAGACTTCATCGGTCAAAAATGGAAATGAAGATATAAGAAAATACAGAATGAAGTAGAAATAAAATCGGTCTCGTCTTAATCATGATTTAATCAAGAAACCGATAATCTATGATATTCGACTTTCATCGACCGATAAAATAATGAAGGTGGCCTCATACATATCACAACTTTTAGTAATTTGATAAATCGACTAAGTTGTGATTTCTGTAATATCATCGGCCCAAAAATAAAGAAACGAGCTCGAAATGAAAATAAAATCGGTCTTATCTAAATAAGGATTTAGATCGATAAATCAAATACCTTTCTATTAGATTTTTATTGACCAATAAAAATAAATTGAAAAATGGCCTCATATGAATCATGATATTTGTGACTTGAATAAATCAACAAAATCAAGAAATTTTTTATGTCATAGGCCCAAAATAAATAAAAAGGAATTATTTGTGAAAATGTAAGAATATTTAAACTAAACACGTTAAGAGCTAATCAACTTTAAAATTTAGAAAATAAAAGATTAAAAGATTTTTTTAACAAATTGAATTAAAAAAAAACAAAAATCAAAAGATAGGGGGGTACTGGAAGAAGACAGGGGCTGGAATTAAAGAAGAGGAATCACATGGGCTTAAAGCCCATCATCCTCTTAGCAAGACAACATCACGGCTGGTACATGAACATGGGCTTGCGAGCCCATCAGCAAACCATATTGACTCTTTTTTAAAAAAAGAAAAAAAGAAAATTAAAACAACTTAAGGGCAAATTAGGCCAGGCTGCAGTCATTAACATCCTCTTTCCTAAAATGGCGAACAAAAAAACACGCAATGCTCAGAAGATGAACCTTCGTCATCGCTTGGGAAACAAAACGAATACATCAGACTCACTATTTTAGAAAAGAGGGTATGGTAATGTTGGAATAGGCTAAGTTTAGAAGAAAAACGGAGCTTCTGTCCCAAAAAAACCAAACGCACGCGGCGGTGCCATGGTGAGAATAGAATCTCATAAGAAAGGTTTTGACGGCGGCCATGATTGTGAAATCAAGCTCAGAAGATAACGAATGAAACCAAAGGGATCGAACAAATCAACAGATTTTAACCTCTTTTCGTTTTCCGCCGATCTCTCTTTGTCACACTCGAAACGATTCTGCCTTAAGGTTTGTAAGTTTTAGTTTTCAATCTCACTTCATCTCATTCTGTCTGGTTCTGCAATCTAGTTTCGACTTGGGTTGATTAAAGGTTTGATTTGGAATTTTGAGCAGGTTGTTGTTGTAAGACGATTTGGATTGAAGATGTTGAGTTTTTTGTTGAGAGTGTTGTTGGTGGTCCGAAGGATGGGTTGTTTGGTTGAAGAGGTTTGAAGGTTGAAGGATTGATTTTTGGTTTGTGAGTTCAGAATTGCAAAAGGTTAGGAGTTTCTGTGGTAATGGCTCTTGTTATTGGCTTCCCCAAACCAAGGAGTGGGGAGAAGTGTGTATCCCTCTTTAAGAACTCTCTCCCTCTTTTTATTACCAAAATTCCATTTGCTGGCAGATTGCAGGATTGTTGTAGCTTCATCCTTTTGAGTTGTCCTTGTTATTGCAGGTCTATCCATAGCAGGTCTGTCGGTGCACAACATGTAATCGCTGGTATGATAGCAGGAAGTGCAGATCTCTGTTATACAAGTTGGGCAATGCGTGTGGGAAGGTTATGACGAGGGTGGTAGCGTGTTGCTCGTGAAAGGTAGCAAGGCACAGTACGATTTTTGGCTTGGAGTGTAGTGACATGTACACTTATTGATTTTTTTTGTAATTTTGGTTATAATATAAGGTGGGCCAACGGGCTTTTGTAACAATTATAATAGTAAAACGAAAAAGAAAAAGATTGTAATAGTAAAACGAAAAAGAAAAGAAAGACCTGGACTTTGATGGGCTTAAAACAATGTTTTATGATTTGTTTTTTTGTAGTAAAATAAAATGAAAATGAATTAGAAAAGAGAAATGAATTGGAAAAGAAAATAAAAAAGAATGGATTTTGATATATGAAATGGATATGAATGTGGAAAAATGGATAGAATTAAACATGGAATGGATAAAGAATTGAAAATGGTTTACGGTTGGAATAAATGGATAATTGATGTGAAAATGTGGATATGGATTTGAAAATGGATATGAAATCAAAAAAATGGAATATGGATGGTTTTAATGGCTTAAAGTGAAATGGATAAAAATGGATTGGATATCAAAATGGGTAATTGGAATGAAAAGATTTGGATTATGGAGTGGATGAAATGGTTAAGGGAATGGATATGTGCTTCCACACTCGAACAACACCTAAACCTTGACAACTGCACTTGACTACCACACATCCTGAATTACACGACCAAACACTTGCACACAACTTGAAATGTACCAACTGCTCTGATATCTTTGGTGGCTCTGCAACCTCAATTGAACGGAAACAATATTGCACACACCATGAACCAGCTAAGCCTTAGGAGACTCAACTGAATGATATTTGTCAATCATAAACTCCAAGGGTGAGAAACCCTAATCCTCGTGCCTTGAGTGCACACTTATGAAGCAAACGGCTTGATGAGGACCAAGATACTGATTCAGAATCTCTGCCACAGTTTAATAACTTGACACTGAAACAAACCACTTGTTTGACCAAGATTAGGTCGAACTTCCACTGAATCTCAAACCACACCACACAGACCCTTGTTCTGATGACCTTGTCTGGTCCTTGAGGAAGAACTTGTGATGAAAACAAATCACATTGGATGATTGAGGAGAGGAGGCCTCTTGAAACAAACCCTGATTTACAAGTGAAACAAAACGAACAAAAACTGATAAAAAATGGTTAGTTAACAATGCATAGGTGATTGAACCTCTATGTCAATGCAAGATGTTATGTCAAAATTTGGGGTACAACACAGGCCAATGCAAGTAACCGTTGGCCCCGCGCTGGGGGCTCTCTATAAATACCCTCTCACTTGAGGGGGTCAGGTTACACACTCTTCTACACTCTAACCTTGTACTTGCTTTTACTTGACATTTGTCTTACTTGAGGGTCAGAGTACCTTGCAGGTACACCCCCCGCCGTCTTTCAACCTCACTGGAGCTGAAGTCCACAAGACGTTGTTGGCCACCAAATACTGTCTGATCCAGGTACAATCAGTGGCGCCGTCTGTGGGAATCAAAGCTTCCCCATTTTTCCTCTGATAAACCAAACAATCCTCTCGTTCATCACCAGCATGGCCAACAACCCGTCTTCTAACAAAGCTCTGGACACCGTCCTCGTGCAACTTGATAACGAGAACCACCGCGAAGACGCTGCTGCCCTCCACGTCGAAGAAGGCGACGTGAGAGACGGGCAGACCGCCTCCCCAGACTCCCAAGACGTGGCTAACGACGCTGCCCAGCAGGACGACCAACAAGCTGTCTTTCAACCAGTTGCTCCTCCGCCCAATACAAATGCGAGCACCATGGCCCTATTTGCCTTGATCAATCAGACCAATCAGCTGATAGCACACCAGAATACCAGAATTGAAGCACTAGAGCAAGGGCGGACACGACGATCTTCCCCATGAAGACATCGTCGTCCACCCTCACCTCGCCGCTCCCCTTCCCCGCGAAGGACTCCATCCGAAGAATCTCGAACCCCCTCGCCGATGCGTGAGGGCCATCGTCCACGCCTTGAATGCCCCCAGCCGGCGATCTCCCAGAAGCGCCATCGCTCCCCGCCTCGGAAGGAACCCAGGCCCCCGCAACTACCAAGATGTCCAAAACCACCGCGGAGAGACCGAGGAACCGTTCGACGAATTCCCCTCCACGGCATCACCGACCCCCTTCGAGATTCCCGACCGAAAGCGACGACAACGACCAGAGGACCCCTCTGTCGTGGGAGATCATGAATGCCCCAATTACTGCGGGCATGGAGAAACCCCCGCCACTGGGGACCTACGACGGTCTGGCCGACCCCGATGATCACGTCGAAAGTTTCGAAGCCATGCTCGACTTCAGAAACATCGGGGGAGCCATTAAGTGCAGGCTTTTCCCCACCACCTTGCGGAAGGGCGCCATGACATGGTACAAGGGTCTGGCACCCAGGTCGATCACATCCTGGAAGCAACTAAGACAACGATTCACCAAACACTTTACTGCGTCTCGTCGACACCCGAAGACGGAGGCTGCCCTAGAGAGCATCTTCCAGGGGAAGAACGAATCTCTCCAGAACTACATTGAGAGATTCAACAGAGAAGCTGTCGAGGTTCATACGACCGACGACATGAAGAAGTATTTGATCATCCATGGACTACATTTTGGATCTGATTTTGCCAAGTCCGTGGGCCTCCGCAGACCCCACTGTCTGGAGGACCTCCTCCAACGAGCTCAGTCGTACATCGAGCTCGAGGAGTCGGAGGCAGTGCAGATCGCCCTTGAGTCGAGACGCAAGGAAGGCCCCCGCGGCCACAAAGATGAAGACTCTCCTTCCCGACGAGGAGGAGAAAGAAAGAAATAAAATCGCCCCCGTGATCCTCGTGAACTGCGCGGACCAGTTGACCGGTTCCCAGAATACACCCTGCTCAACGCTCCCCGCGCGCGAATCCTCTCCAAGTGCCAGAACTCGGAATTTCTGAAAGGAGGCGTCCATTTTCCGAAGCTGACTACTCCCAAATCAAACACTGACAAGTCAAAGTACTGTAGGTTCCACCGGAGCCACGAACATGTCACAGAAGACTGCATCCATCTCAAGGATGTAATTGAAATCCTCATCAAGGAAGGACACTTAAAGAAATACGCCCAGAAGAATGATACTCCTCGTCCCAGCTCCCGGGAAGCCCAGAACGTCGAGGAGACGACACCTCCTCCCGACGAGAGTCGGCTTCAGGTCGCCCTCAGTGTCACTTGACCCGAAGATTTCTTTGTCCCCGTAATCATTGAAGGCCAAGAAGCAATTCGCAACATGTGGGCAATCTTCCCCCACGAGGACCCCGTCGCTGCCCGTAGCACCTGGGAAGGCTTCCCCAAGGCAATGGTCATCTCCGGGGGTGGTTACGAGAAGTTGTCCGTCGGGTCGATCAAGAGGAAATTTGATGAACTGCAATCAGCAACGTCGGCGAAGACAACCACTTTCGAGAAGGTGCGAGGGAACTCAAACCCTATCACCTTCTATCTCGAGGAGCTCCCCGACGGAGCGCCCAACGCCAATATCCCCCTCCTGGTCAGCGCTCAGATGGTGAATTTTGACGTTCGAAGGATCCTTGTCGACCAGGGTAGCTCGGTCGACATCATGTACGCTCACCTTTTTGCGACTCTCCAACTCGACGAGAGACATCTGGCCCCATACGCCGGCTCAGACCTGCAGGGATTCAACGGAACCACCACCAGACCATGGGGCTACGTTGAGCTGATGGTCACATTCGGGGCCGAAGACACTGTCCGATAGGTGAAGACCCGCTTCTTGGTGGTCGAATGTCCATCCCTTTACAACTGCATCCTCGGGAGGACCACCCTGGCCGAGCTTACGGCGGTACCATCAACAGTCCACCTAAAAATGAAGTACTACATGGCCAGGGGACGAGTAGTGACGATGCACAGGGACATATACGCGGCCAGGAGATGCTTCGACGCTGCCATCAAAGGCATGAGTTCCATCGGCACCAAACCCAAGACCATGGCAAAGCCACCCCCAAACACCGAACAGGTACCTCTCCCGCGCGTCAACAAGGTCGAACTCGACAGCAGGTTCCCGGGCGAACCCTATGAAGGCGGGGCAGAAGACCTCAACATCCAGGCGGAAAATAACGGGCGGCCTCTCCACCCAATGCGCCCATCCCAGACGGAGACTTTGAGCTCGTGGTCCTCGGGGAAGATCTAAACCGTAACGTGAAGATTGGCACCGGGATCCCTGACCTGGAGAAGGAGCAGCTGAAGGCATGTCTAAAGGATAACGCTGATCTATTCACATGGAGCACCTCCGAGATGCCTGGCCTTGACCCCGAGATGGCTTGCCATCAGCTAGCAGTAGATCTGGCCGCTAGGGCCATAGCTCAACGTAGGCGTAAGCAGTCTCCCGAAAAAGCGGAGGCTATTGAAAAAGCTGTAAAAGACCTCCTAAATGGCGAATTTTATTTTGGAGGCCAGGTACACGACCTGGTTGTCCAACGTTGTACTCGTCAAAAAGAATAATGGAAAATGGAGGATGTGTATTGATTATACTGATCTTAACTGGGCTTGCCCGAAAGACTGCTATCCTTTGCCTAACATCGACCAGTTGGTTGACAATTCAGCAGGTTACAAACTATTATCCTTCATGGACGCATACTCGGGATACAACCAAATTCCCATGGACAAGGTTGACAAACAGCACACGACTTTCATGACCGAGTCGGGAAATTACTACTACAACGTGATGCCCTTCGGTCTGAAGAACGCCGGTGCGACCTACCAACAGATGATGAATAGGGTTTTCTAGGCTGAAATCAGCGACGTGCTCGAGGTCTACATGGATGACATGATCGTCAAATCCGCAGAAGAGGTCGACCATGCCGTGCACCTCAAGAAGGTGTTCGACACGGCGAGGAGGTGCCGCATGAGGTTCAATCCCGACAAATGCACCTTCGGCGTTCGGGCAGGCAAGTTCCTCGGTTACTACCTCACAAAGCGAGGAATCGAAGCCAACCCCGACAAGTGTAGAGCTTTATCCGAGATCCCTACTCCAGACTCAAAGAAGTCAATACAATCGTTGAACAGGATGCTCACCGCCCTCTCCCGCTTCGTCGCCAAGTCTGCGCAGTACGCACTCCCATTTTTCAAACTTCTTCGACAAAAAGCGGAGTTTGAATGGAGCGAAGAATGCGAACAAGCGCTCTTCTTGGATGACCGGATATGGCGGGGAGGATGCTCAGGTGGTCGCTCGAACTCGCCGAGTTTGACATCCAATACGAGGGAAGGAAAGCCCTGAAGGCTCAGGTATTGGCCGACTTTGTGGCAGAGATGACGGTCCTGGAACCTTCGACCAACGGATCCCAAAAATGGATGATCTATGTCAACGGAGCATCCAGCCCGAAGGGAAGCGGGGCGGGCATCATCCTAGAAAACGAGGAAGGCATCCTGATCGAGGTATCCCTCGAACTATCCTTCCCGATGTCAAATAACCAAGCGGAGTACGAGGCTTTCCTCGTCGGACTTCGGCTGGCCGAGGACCTCGGCGCCAAGGAGGTCAAAATCTTCACTGACTCCCAGCTCGTGGCCTCGCAAGTCCGAGGAGAGTACCAGGCCAAGAACGACAACCTCATCGAATACTTGACCTTGGTGAAAGAAAAGATGAAAAAGTTCACCTCCGCGGAAGTAACTCACATCCCCCGCGAGCACAATACCCGAGCAGATGTCTTGTCCAAATTGGCAAGCACAAAGAAGAAAGGTGGGAACAAATCCGTCATACAAGAAGTGCTTTCCCACCCAAGCATCGACAAACCCGCTCCGGTGGCGGACATAAATGCCATTGGTGACAGTAATTGCTGGATGACCCCTGTATACGAGTACCTCACGACGGGCAAACTGCCCGAAGACCCCAAAGAAGCAGGAATGGTCAAGCGGCGGGCGTGCTCGTACGCCATAGTCGAGGATAAAATATACCGGCGAGGGTTTTCTATTCCCCTCCTCAGATGTGTCGAGGAGACCAAGGTCCCCGACATACTCCAGGAGATCCATGAGGGAATCAATGCACAACACCTAGGTGGACGATTGTTAGCCCGTAAAGCACTTCGAGCAGGGTATTACTGACCCACCATGCAACAGGACGCCAAGGAACACGTCAAGAAGTGCGATAGATGCCAACGACATGGGGACATGCACCTCGCTCCTCCTAACGAGCTCAAAACATTGTCCTCCCCGTGGCCGTTCGCGTGGTGGGGGATGGATATCCTCGGACCTTTCGTCCAGGGGTCGTATCAAAACAAATACCTCATCGTCGGGGTGGACTACTTCACGAAGTGGATTGAGGCGGAAGCATTGGCCAAAATCACGGCCTTCAACATACTACGTTTCTACAAGCAGAACATCCTCGCCCGATTCGGCATACCCCAAGCTATCGTCACCGACAACGGAACACAGTTCACCGACAGGAACTTCCAAGACTTCGTCACCAAGCTAGGCACGAAGCAGCACTTCACGTTGGTCGAGCACCCTCAAACAAACGGGCAGGATGAAGCAGCGAACAGAGTAATCCTTTGAGGATTGAAACGTTGACTAGGCAACGCCAAACAACGGTGGGTCGAGGAGCTACACAGCGTCCTCTGGGCCTACCGGACAACCCCGCATTCCATGACCGGGGAGACCCATTTTCGTCTAACCTACGGAACGGAAGCGGTGATCCCCGTTGAGATCAGGGAACCCTCGAGGAGGACGGAAGCCCCCCTTGACGGAGACGTGAATGACGAAGCCCTGCGGGAAGAACTCAACTTCGTCGAGGAGACTCGTTCGGGCGCTTCTCTCCGAGAAGCTTCACTTAAACAGAAATTAACTTTGCGTTATAACGACAAAGTCATCAAACGTGATTTTCCAGTAGGCACCCTCGTCCTATGAAGGAACTAGAAAGACTCGCGAGAAGGCAAACTCGCCACGAACTGGGAGGGCCCGTACCGCATCCGCACGAAAACGGGGACAGGAGCCTACTTCCAAGAAAATCTGCACGGGGAAGAACTTGCTCGACCATGGAACGCTGAAAAGCTAAAACAATATTACAGTTAAGCATTGCCCGCGGCACACTAGCATCGCGGTCACGGGGACGCACTAAGGTACAAGCGCGACACCCCTATACGAAACACGATGGTCAAGGGTTGCGTTGTGTGTGGGCGAGCACTTTGATCCGACGAGGACACCTCGATCGAGCTCCTGCGTCGCCGTACCAATTAGGCAGAAGACCCAGCTCGCGATGGGAAGTTCACGCCACGAAGCTAAGACCTCGACTGAGTTCTTAGCCTCGTTGAAGGTCGAAATACGTCTCCGACCACCCGACCAGCTCTCCACGCGGTCAAGGACTATCAAAGTCGAGCAAATCCCCCAAAGTCTATTTACTTAGTCAAAAATAAACAAGGTATAGCAAATGTAATAACATCACACACAATTGAAAATATACTGTTCTGGACTGGGCCAACGGCCATGCGCGGCCCAATCCATGATTGCTACAGTAACGACCCAAACGCTTGGATCCAGTCCATTAAGGGGACAAAAGTACCCTTTTGCCCCTACAACCGGTCACAGACTGCTCAGTCCTGCCCGAAATTATTGCCCGTCACGCACGGACTACAACTCCCCGACAGCTGACGAACAGACGCCCGCAACTACCTTCCTGCCCGGTATAACGACTAGTTTGGGCATCCTGCCCGTCATAACGGCTAGTTTGGGCAGTTACCTATTCTTCAGGAAAACGGTTATTTCGCCCTGAAAATAGGACCATTGGCCACGCGTTGGGGAACATTATATAAACCCTCTCATTTGAGAGGGTCAGGTATCAAATATTCATCCTAAGAATACACTTTGTACTTGCCCCTTTTCTCTGACCCTTTCTTACTTGAGCGTCGGAGTGCCTTGCAGGTACTCCCCCCTCATCTCCTCATCAACATTCCGAGCACCTTGCCCATCTGACGACCAGCATACGTGGACCTATTTGAATACTCCAGATCAGTGGCGCCGTCTGTGGGAACTCCTTGTTCTCCCCTTCTTTCTTTCCTCCTCGGAAACTAAAAGATCAAAACATACTTTCTTTGATCCGCCCACATATGGCCGCTCAGAACTCCGCAAAAGGTGCTGACGTTATGGTTCTCGTTCCCGTCAACAAGATGGACGTTGACGGCAGATCTTTGTTACTTTCTGATCCCCGTTTCCTTCGAGACGGGGCTACTGCGTCTCCAACTCCTCCTCCCACCGAGCAAGGAGGCAAACAGCTACCGTCAGGTGAACGACCAATTCCTGGCCCTCCCAGCGCCGACCTGGCCGTTGCAGCTCTTTTGGAAGCTGTCAACCGCACAAACCTCCTTATCTTGCAGCAAGGAGAGAGAATAGGAGCTCTCGAGGAAGCATCTCTTCCAAGATCCTCTCCTCCAAAGAGTAAGCACTGAAAATCAAGAAGCCCGCCACCTAGGCGTGGGGAAGACCATAGATCGAGGCATGAGCCTGAATCACAACACATTCGCAAGCGCGACCAGATCTCCCCACGATATCGATCATCACCAAGACACAAGAGAATGAGGCAGGATAGGCATTCTCCACCGGTCAGACCTCGTGACCGGCTACGTTCACCATCGCCTCGCAGAGACCGCCGCCGCGAGCGCAGACAACTGTCACCATCAACTCCAAGTTCAGACAGCAACGACGAGCCTCGCGGCCCATTGTCCCGCAGGATCTTGGCCACCCGTCTCCCTAAAGGACTAGAGAAGCCTCCGTCTCTAGGGACTTACGATGGAACCACTGACCCAGACGAGCACATAGAAAACATAGATGCTCTTTTGGACTACAGAGGGGTACGAGGAGCCATCAAATGCCGCCTGTTCCCGACCACGCTCCGGAAGAGAGCAATGACATGGTACAAGCAACTTCCAGAAGAATCCATTACATCTTGGAGGCAGCTGGGGAGGATTTTCTCCCGTCACTTTACTGCATCGCGACGCCATCCAAAGACCGAGGCGTCCCTCAGAGCTGTCGTACAGGGAAGAGATGAGCCTCTTCGAGCTTACATTGAACGGTTCAACAAGGAGGCCATCCAAGTACCAACGACCGACGACATGAAGAAATTCCTGCTCGAGCAGGGATTACGTCCTGGCTCAGACTTCGCGAAAGCCATCAGCCTCGATCCACCGAGGAACCTTAACGCCCTTCTCCTCCAAGCCCAGTCGCATATACAATACGAAGAGAAGGTTGCTGCACACTCTGTCCGGGCCTCTCGACACCACGAAGGTGCCCGCTCGTCCAGAGCTGAAGAAACCTCGACATCCCATCGAGGAGATAAAAGACGCGACGATCAGCCTCGCGATGTACGCAAACAGAAGGGACCTTCTGGGCGGTTCCATGACTATACCCCCCTCACTGCCTCGAGGGAGAAAATCTTGTCCGAGTGTGCCAACTCGGAATTCAAGCAAGCGGGAGTCCGTTTCCCCAAACAGCTGCCGGCCAGACCGGGTGTAGACAAATCCAAGTATTACCGCTTCCACAAGAGTCACGGTCATACGACGGAAGAATGCATCCACCTCAGGGATGCAATAGAGATCCTTATTCACGACGGCCACCTGAAGCAGTTCGCGAAAAAGAAAGATGCTCCCCGACAGGAAACCCAGGAGAACAAAAAGGTTGCAGAAGAGACTCCGCCCTCTGATGACACCAACGTACAGGTCGCTATGTCCATAACTCGGCCAGAGGACTTCCGCATCCCTGATAGTCTGTCCGTCTCCACGTACCTCGCTGCTCATAGCCCGTGGGAGGCCTTCCCGTCAGCCATGGTCATTTCTGGTGGTGGATTCAACAAAATCACGGTCGGCTCCGTTAAGAGGAGATTCGATCAATTGATCAGCAAAAGCTCCAATGAAGTCACTACACTGGACACCACTCACAAAGGATCCGTTCCTATTTCCTTCTACAAGGAAGAGCTCCTCGGCGGAGCACCAAACTCAAGCATTCCGCTGCTTATCCGAGCAAAGATGGCGAACTTCAAGGTTCACAGAATACTCGTGGACCAGGGCAGCTCGGTTGATATAATGTACAACCACCTGTTCGAAACGCTGCAGCTGAATGACTCTCACCTTACTCCATACATTGGATTCAACCTGCAAGGATTCAACAGAGCGGTGACAAAGCCCCGGGGTTACGTAGAGCTCATCGTAACCTTTGGTTCAAGAGAGACAACCCGAGCAATTAAAGCACAGTTTCTGGTAATTGAATGCCCGTCACTATACCAGTGCATTTTTGGAAGGCCAACCCTGGCAGAGTTGATTGCTGTACCTTCCACCGTACATCTCAAGATGAAGTACTACACTTCTAAAGGGATGGTCGCCACCCTCGACGGCGACGTCGAAGCTGCCCGTCGATGCTTTGAAGCAGCATCAAAAGGACTAATCACCATCTCAGCAGGACCAAGGACTTCTGGTCGTTCCCCCCTGCCCAGCAGCTCCGAGCAGCCAAAACCGCTCCCCCAAGTCGAATCTATCGACTTGGATAGCCGTTTCAGCGAGGAAGATCACGCCAAGGACCCAACGAATTCGATCAGCCAATCCAACGACAGCGGCCATCTCTTACGCCCCGTCCCAGATGGCAACTTCGAGATCGTTCCGTTCGGAGAAGACCCCCAACGGGGAGTAAAGATCGGAGCAGACCTCCCCGACCTGGCCAGGAGACAACTAAAAGCATGCCTCTGGGAGAACGCAGACTTGTTCGCATGGAGCGCTGCTGAAATGCCAGGATTGGACCCATCCGTCGCTTGCCACCAGCTTACAATTGATCCGGCCGTCAAAGCCGTTGCCCAGCGCAGAAGGAAATAGTCCCCGAAAAAGATGGAAGCCGCGGAGAAAGCTGTCAAAGACCTTCTAGAAGCTAGGTTTATTTCTGAGGCCAAATACACTACATGGCTCTCAAACGTTGTACTTGTAAGAAAAAATAATGGCAAATGGAGGATGTGTGTTGACTATACCGATGTTAATAGGGCCTGTCCGAAGGACGCCTACCCCCTCCCCAATATCGATAAGCTCGTAGATAACTCAGCAGGTTTTAAGCTTTTATCGTTCCTCGACACCTACTCGGGCTACAATCAAATCCCAAGGGCCGCGAGCGATAAAACTTACACGACCTTCATGGCCGAATCGGGCAACTATTACTACAACGTAATGCCCTTCGGGCTGAAGAACGCCGACGCTACGTACCAACAAATGATAAACAGAGTCTTCCAAGGACAAATAGGCGACATGCTCGAAGTATACATGGACGATATGATCGTCAAGTCCCACGAGGAACTAGATCATGTCGCCCATCTTCGCAAAATCTTCGAGCAAGCAAGAAAGTATCGAATGCATTTTAACCCAGAGAAGTGCACGTTTGGTGTACGGGCAGGTAAATTCCTTGGCTTCTACCTAACAGAACGAGGAATCGAAGCTAACCCCGACAAGTGTCGGGCATTCTCTGAGTTCCCAACGCCCACGTCTAAGAAGAACATCCAATCCCTCAACGGGGTGCTCACTTCGTTATCCCGCTTTGTGGCAAAATCTGCCCAGCACGCCCTTCCTTTCTTCAAGCTCTTGCGGAAAAAAGCAGCGTTTGAATGGACCGAGGAATGTGAAACATCCCTCATTCACTTGAATCAAGCTCTGTCGAAACCGCCCGTATTATCACGACCAGATACTGGGGAAGTCTTGTTCCTATACCTCGCCGTCACTGCCGAGGCCGTTAGCGCCGTTCTCATTCGCGAGAATACTGGCGGACAAAAGCCAATATACTTCACGAGCAAAGCATTGCAGGACCCAGAGTTGCGATATCAACAGATAGAGAAGGTTGTATTGGCCCTCGTCAATGCTGTCAGGTGACTGAGACACTATTTCTTGGCTCACACGATCGTGGTAAGAACGGATCAGCCCATAAAGCAATTACTGGGATGACCAGACATGGCAGGCAGAATGCTCAAATGGTCATTGGAACTGTCGAAGTTCGACATCCAGTATGAAAGCAGGAAAGCTCTTAAGGCCCAAGCTCTGGCCGATTTCGTAGCAGAAATGACGTTCTCAGACTCCCCGGTCCACATAGCAAACAGATGGACCATCTATGTAGATGGAGCATCCAGCTCGACTGGCAGCAGGGCAGGGGTAATTTTGGAGAACGATGAAGGGACCATAGTCGAGGCTTCTCTCACATTGTCCTTTCCCACGTCGAACAACCAGGCCGAGTATGAAGCCTTCCTCGCCGGTTTGCGCATAGCCGAAGACCTAGGGGCTGAAGAAATCATCATCGCACGGACTCTCAGCTCGTAGCCCTCCAGATATCAGGAGAATATCAGACCAAAAACGACAGTCTCTCTGAATACCTAACCCTGGTCAAGGGAAAAATGGCGAGGTTCAAAACGGTAGAAGTGAGACATGTTCCGCGCGAACATAACGTGCGAGCAGACATCTTGTCCAAACTAGCAAGCACTAAGAGAAAAGGCGGAAACAGGTCAGTCATCCAAGAGATACTTCCCCGGTCCAGCATCGATAAGGGATCCTCGACCCTACACATACACGCGATTGGGGACAACGATTGTTGGATGACACCAGTGTACAACTACCTCACCAGGGACGAGCTTCTGGATGACCCCAAGGAAGCCAGCACCATCAGACGAAGAGCTTGCTCGTACGTCATCCTTGAAAACAAACTCTATCGACGAGGCTTCTCCATCCCACTGCTCAAATGCATAGAGGAGGAAGTTGTCCCTCATGTATTACAAGAAATCCACGAAGGCATTAACGCCCAGCACCTAGGAGGAAGGTCCCTTGCCCGCAAGGCCCTCTGAGCAGGGTATTATTGGCCAACCATGCAGCACGATGCCAAGGAGTATGTGAAGAGATGCGACAAATGCCAACGGCACGGGGATATGCACCTAGCTCCACCTAACGAACTGAAAAGCATGACCTCCCCGTGGCCATTCGCCTGGTGGGGGACATCCTAGGACCCTTCGTGACAGGGTCCAGCCAAAACAAATACCTGATAGTGGGCATAGACTATTTCATAAAGTGGATAGAAGCAGAAGCCTTAGTAAAGATAACAGCACTTAACATTCTGCGCTTCTACAAGCGGAATATCCTTGCCCGTTTTGGGATTCCCCAAGCAATTGTCACGGACACTGGAACGCAGTTCACGGACAAGAAGTTCTAAGACTTTGTCGCCCATCTCGGAACAAAGCAACATTTCGCATCTGTAGAACATCCCCGACCAACGGGCGGGCAAAAGCGGCCAATCGTGTCATTCTTCGTGGCCTCAAGCGAAGACTGGATGAAACAAAGAAAGCCTGGGTCGAGGAGCTCCACAGCGTCTTATGGGCGTACCGCACCACTCCTCAGTCTACCACCGGGGAAACACCTTTCTGCTTAGCATATGGCACGGAGGCTGTTATACCCATTGAAATTCACGTACCGTCCAGGAGGACCGAATCACCTCTAGGCAAGGAAATGAATGACGAAGCAATAAGAGAGGAGCTCGACCTTGTCGAGGAAATCCGAACAGGAGCAGCCCTCCGCGAAGCATCTCTTAAGCAAAAAATAGCAATCAGGCACAACGCTAAAGTCTTACGACGAGAGTTCGATGTGGGCAGCCTCGTCCTGCGAAGAAACCACAAGGACTCTCGCGAAGGCAAACTAGCAGCCAACTGGGAAGGGCTGTACAGAGTCTGTGCCAGAACGGAGAATGGTGCCTACTTCCTCGAGACCCTCAACGGGGATGAAATCCCTCGACCATGGAACGCTGAAAAACTTAAGCAGTTCTACAGCTAAAGTCACAATAGGCTTCCTCGCGTCAAAGGACCACCTAACGGTCATCATGCCCGTTCAGGTACAAACGATGCATACGCACAAAGTGGAATCCCGCTCAAGTAAATGAGCCGGAGCTCTGCTCGTCGGCGGTCCTCAATCGAGCATCGCCTTCGCCCAGGTACCACGATTGGCAGAACCCCAGCTCGCGATGGGACGTTCATGCCGCGACCTCAGGCCTCAATCGCGACCTGAGATCCACAACCTCGCCAGGACCTTCCCCGGCTATTCGACCAGTTCTCCACACTGGTGAATTCACACACAACGAGCAATCCTTCAAAAGAAAGCTCTGTTAACGGACACACCCTCCGACGGGCAGTCATACATGCACCGCTAATGTAAAGCACAACAATATAAACAAAAATCATATAAGTAACAAAACCGGCCAACATAAACCGGACATAAAGTAAAAAAGGGCCACAAGGGCCAAAGATTGTACGAATTACATAAAAAGGGGGGGGGGGCACGCCCCCCTAAATCAAATAAAATTACAACAAACTACACAGCACGCAGGCCGGCAAAACATCATCATCTGCAAACATCATTCCTCGGTGTCTTCGACTCATTCATCATTGGGCGGAGAAGTCTGGGTTCTAGCTTGGCCGACAAAGAGAGACTCTGGCATCACAATTTGCCCGTCTTTAACGTACGCCAGGAAATTGGTGCCTTCGGTCACCAAATTAACTCTAGGATTCACCACCTGAAGCTAAGACACTGCGTTCTTGAAGGATTCCTCGCCAAGCACTACGTTGTCATCCTCAGCCACCACCAGTCGGGCAACTAACTCTGACCTTGTCATTAGCATCTTCACGTCCTCAGGCTCCTCCTCGCCAGGAGCATTGGCCGCCTGCAGTTGCGCGACCAAATCCTCAGCGGCCTTTTTCTCAGCCTCAAGTGTAACCTTCTCCCCCTTCAACCGGGTAACCTCCTCGCCCTCCTTTTCCTTTGCCTCCTTGGCAACCTTAGCTTCCTCCCTGGCCTTCCTCAAACTCTCCTCAAGAGCGGCCACCTTCCCTCGGGCAATAGTCAGCTCACTCTCAGTGGCCGTGTCCCCCTCGGCATAGGTGACCGCCATCTCCAGCAACCTGACCACCGCAGAGGCATCCTGGGCCACCAACGCCCTCTTGCTCGGACGGTTCAGGCTTTGCAGATGCAGAGAATCAGCAGGAGGAATCACCAAAAAGGTCCCTTCAAAGAACCTCTTATCCAACACACAGGGAGGCAACTCGAATTTCGCTTTCTCTGGCGCCTTGCCCAGATCCACTGCCTCGTTCCTTGGACGCTTAGACCTGGTCGCCAGGGGAATTGGAGACCGTTGAACATTGGCCAGAGAAGCATTCCCCTGAGGAGGCTGGAAAGGACCAACCGTACGGGCCGGGGAAGGATGAACCTTAGTAATAGCAGCTGCAGCAGCTTGTTTCCGCACAACCACGTTCCTCACCATCCTTTCGTGGGCTGAAGGCATAGTGGCTGCAAAAGACAAAAACAGGCGTCAGACAATAGAAAATAACGAGCAATGCAAAGCAATATGTTAAGGTTAAATACCGAACAGATCCATGGCATCTCTGTAAGTTTTGCACCCCAGCAGTTCCCTAACATTAATAAAACGAGGCTCCACCCGAAGGCCACCATCGGCCTCGAGGATCGCCTCCTTCTTCTTCGTGATGCACTCGGCTATCCAGAACGAGTTCACGTACTGCAACAACCTTTCATATGAAGCAACATCCCCCTCGTCCAAATTCGCAGGCTAAAAAACATAGTCATTTGGGGGCTTCGGAAAAGGCTCCCCGGTCCAATGGAAGGGATATTTCAACAACCTCCGCCCGATGTATTTCCCCTCCTCGTTAATCCTCTCCTCGCCACTCTCGTCCACTTCAACCTCCCAGCAGAACATGCTATCCTAGGCAGCCTCCAACACGGGCTCCACGACGAAGTACCTCGTCTTAAATGTCCGTATGGACTCAGAGAAAGGTTTGAACAGCTTGCACGGCTGCTTCAGGGAGACCCAACCGTAACTCCTCCCAAAAGTCTGTCGTTGGAGGTGAAAGACGGTGAAGAAGAAAGGAATGGTCGCCCCTATTTGCAGGTGCTCACACACCAACTCGAACGCTCGCAGGAAGGCTAACGAGTTGGGATGGAGCTGAGTGGGGGCCAAGCGAAGATGTAAGAAGACAAACTGCTGGAAATTCGTGAATGGAAGCCTCAAGCCCAGCTCTTTGAAAACATATTCGTACATCGTAAAATGCTCCTAATAATTCGTGTAGACGCGCTCGTCAGCGGTGGGGAAATGGACTCTCCAGTCCCCGTCATCTCCCACCGTCTGGAAACAATCCCCTATGTAGGTCGCGAATTCAGACGCATGCTCAGAGGGTTCCGCCACCTCCCATTCCTCTGCTTTATTCTCTGCTGCACCCTCCTCAGATACCTCCTCCTCGGGCACCTCTTCCTGATCATCGTCCAGCAGTTCATCCTCTTGCTCATAGTCCATGTCATGCTCGGTGGAACCACTCGAGGACTGAGTGCTACTGCTCCCCGAGGAACCAGACTCCTCCTCGGACGATTCTAATATAATATCTCCACGGGGCCCTGTCGCCATCACCTGAAAAGCAGAGAAAGACAGTGAATTTGACAGCTAATCAAATCCACCCTTCCACCACTGAACAAGTGAAAGGGCGCGCTAAGGGCTGAGGACGACGTCCCCGGCCTAAGCCCTGACAACACTACGAAAAAGTCTCCCCGCGAGACAATGCCCGGAACTCTCCTATCACACGAGGAACTTCTCCAAAGCAAGATCACAAGGTTTTCATTCAACTCACAACTCCATGAAACGCAACGCTAGAATGATCGCGTGCACGCCACCGTCGCGACGACGTCACGGATAGACTCTTCACACACAGCGTAACAACAGGCTAACGACGGTGGAGACGGCGGAGCCATCATCCACCACCAGCGGCTACCATATATACAACCCTAAGTCTCCTAAAATCTAACCTAACCGCATGCAATGTCTAAATAAACATCAATAAGAAGCAAAACAAAGAAAAGAGAGAACTTACTTATAAATAGAAGACTGAAAAAAGTTGCTCGGAGCTTCAAACGGCGAAGGATGCAACAGGCAGATTTCGCGAGCAGGAAATTTGGTGAAAATTGAAGGAAAAAGTTCAGAATGAAAATTTCCCTCCTATTTATACAGGAGGTCACGTGCAGCCCCACGCGCACCTAAGTCATGATGACTACCCGCTAGCCATCATTGCCTAAGCGGCAGCGGCACAAGTTCCAACACACATGTGGCAACCCCCATATCGTTTCATATTCCACTAGACTGTTGGTATCCATCTGTAACGGGCAATGCTTAACGACCACGACCAACAGCCACAGCGGGCAATAGAAACCACGGGCATCCACAGCCAATGAGCAAAATACTCCACTTCCCCGAGACTGTACACTATCCTTAAGTCATCACCTCCGCGCTCGGAAGTAACGACTTGGGGGGCTACTGTTCTAGACTGGGCCAACGGCCATGCGCCGCCCAATCCATGATTGCTACAGTAACGACCCAAACGCTTGGATCCAGTCCATTAAGGGGACAAAAGTACCCTTTTGCCCCTACAACCGGTCACAGACTGCTCAGTCCTGCCCGAAATTATTTCCCATCACGCACGGACTACAACTCCTCGACAGCTGACGAACAGACGCCTGCAACTACCTTCCTGCCCGGTATAACGACTAGTTTGGGCATCCTGCCCGTCATAACGGCTAGTTTGGGCAGTTACCTATTCTTCAGGAAAATGGTTATTTCGCCCTGAAAATAGGACCGTTGGCCACGCACTGGGGAACATTATATAAACCCTAATAAGAGGGTCAGGTATCAAATATTCATCCTAAGAATACACTTTGTACTTGCCCATTTTCTCTGACCCTTTCTTACTTGAGCGTCGGAGTACCTTGCAGGTACACCCCCTCCTCTCCTCATCAACATTCCGAGCACCTTGCCCATCTGACGACCAACATACGTGGCCTGAGCTTCGGGGGCACCCACACATAGGGAATTATTCCCCATGAAAAAGTTCAGCCTCGAATGACAAGGCGGGAGCACAAATTTTACAGCAGGGGGACTCTCGTTCTCAGTAAGGTCGACGCCCACTTGATCTGCAACCCACTGCCTCTTCGGGGAGCCCTGAGTGCTGGGAGAATCACTGTCCTGGTAAGAGCCAGAAGAACCCCCGGTTGTCGGGGTGGGAATAGAGTCCAGCGCTCGGATCTGCTCGATGCGACCTTTACCTCCCTTCCTCGAAAGGCGGTTAGCTTTCAACTTTTTGAAGCACTCCTCGGCAGTCGACATCTTACCTGCAAAAAGAAAGTAAACGTCAGTAAATTAGAAACCAAGACACGAAGGAAAAAGTAAGTCGAGGAGGATGTCACTACCCAGCAGCTCGAGGGCTTCCTCATCGGAGAACGTCTCGAGGAGGGCCCTCGTATTGATTAAACGCCGCTTCGTTAACAACTGACCGTCATCACCTCGGACAAGTTCCCCATCCATCGTCACGACCTTGGCTTTATTAAACCCGTTGACGAAAGCGACTATCCTCTCATAAGCCAGGCGATCCCCCTCGTCCAAATGGCCAGGACTGACTTTGCAGCTGTCCGTCCCCTTTTTGAAGTGTTCTTCCGTCCAGAACAAGGGGAATCTTGGCTGGAGGACCTCCTCCGTCTGCCCGACCACTTCGCGGGAAACTCGGCAATACACCGAATTCACAGCTTCAAGCGTGACCGGCCTCATGATATAATACTGGTACTTAAAGTCACGAACAGAATCCAAGTAGGTGTGGAAGAGACTGCTCGTTTGTTTGAAAGACACCCAGCCGTGTCTGCCATCGGAGGCCTGTCGCTGGAGGTGGAAGATACGAAAGAAGAGAGGCACGGTTGCCCCGATTCGGAGATATTTACAGACGAGCTCGAAAGCTCGAATGAAAGCGAGGGAGTTAGGGTGGAGCTGCGAAGGCACCAGGCGTAACCAAACAAATACCGCTTGTTGAAAATCTGTAAAGGGAAGACGCCACCCCGCCTTGTCGAACATGAACTCGTAAAGAGGGAACCTCATCCCTCGGTACGTCGAGCATATGCGATGGTGTGTTTGAGGTCGGAACACCTTCCACGACTTCGAGGAACCCACCAGCTGGTGCTCGACTGTGCAAAAAATAGTGTCCTCGTCCTCGTCAACAAAATGGGAAGCCATGTTCAACGGCTCATCGCTGACCCACTCCGCGAGGGGACGTTCCTCGACCCTAGTGATTGGCGCCATTGGAGAGTCGGGTTGGTCGTCGATGTCCAACGATCCCACGGACACAGAAATGGACGGAGCTTCCATATACCTGAAAAGCAGAAGGAAACAGTGAATTCAATGATCCATATCAAATTCACCCCTCAACCGCTGTTCAAGTGAAAGGGCAAAGAGGGAGCGTCGAGATCACGAGATGGTCGTGCTCGTCCGTGTCCCCGAGACAGCCGACGAGCGTCCCTGAGACCATCCTCAGGTCACCGGTGCGCCGCTTGGGGAGGGTTCCTTCGCACAAAAGGGGTATTGGCGAGGAACCCGAGAGTTTCATCTTGTGTCCTCGGGACATTCTTCGTGTCCCCGGGATACTCATCCCTTCTCCCCGCGATATGCAACAAGAAACTATGAAATCCCGCCGTTTTCGCCGGAGATTTTGTGATTTCCATGAGAACTTCATCAGTTCACCATGAAACCACCCTAAAAAGGCAAATGAAAGGAGAAAAAAGAGAGAAACTTACTTGAAACACACTTCCGGCCGGGGTCTGCCCCTTAATCGAGCAGGCCCAACCCACACGTCCTGAGATGGCCCAACAAAGGACATTGTCGGGCACACGCACTGCATAGAGCATCGGGCAGGGCGCTAAGCCTCTCCGGGTTCGCTCCTCCTCGACACTCCGGTGCTCCTCCCTCGAGGAGCCATCTCGTTATACATGTCCTCCCCGTGAGGACACATCTCTCCCCGACACGCAAGACTCCTCCCCGCGAGGACACGTTCTCATGTAATCACCCACTCCCGATGGAATCGGTCTGCCCTAATTCCGGAGATCTAGGAGCGGTTACCCCAGGGCAAAGACCACGTACTGGTCTTCACTACGCCACGTAAGCCCTGGCAGTTACTTGGATTGGGCCTGGCAATCCAGCCCAATGCAAGTAACCATTGGCCCCGCGTTGGGGGCTCTCTATAAATACCCTCTCACTTGAGAGGGTCAGGTTACACACTCTTTTACACTCTAACCTTGTACTTGCTTTTACTTGACCTTTGCCTTACTTGAGCGTTGGAGTACCTTGCAGGTACACCCCCCGCCGTCTTTCAACCTCACCGGAGCTGAAGTCCACAAGACGTTGCTGGCCACCAAATACTGTTTTATGCAGGTACGATCACCTATGTTTTTAGGAAACTTGAGGGTCTCTATGTAAGATCCAAGAGGAGATGAGACTTTCCAAGTCTACTTGAATGAAGAGGTAGACTCTTAGCAGGAGAGAGATCTTTGTATGAAGCCCAAGAGGAGACTGAGACTGTCCAAGTCTCTTAAGAAGTGGTAGGCTCTAGTGTAGAGAGATCTTTGTATGATGCCCAAGAGGAGGCTGTTGGTTTAAGGGATGAAGATCAACCCTAGAATGGTATGATAATCTGGAAATCTGACTATCCTGGGGATTGAACTAGCAATGATGACTAATTTCTATCCTATGCCTTTAGGAAGCCTTTAGGTCCTTGTACTAAGCCCAAGAAAAAGCTGGGGGAACTTCTAAGAAGCCTGGTGGTCCTTGTACTAAGCCCAAGAGGAAGCTGGTGATACTTCTAGAAAGTCTGTGGGTCCAAGCCTAAGAAGAGTTCAAGAAATGTTTCACCGGGAATAATCCTTTCTTTGTTGAACAGTTCTAAGGTTTGAAGAAATTCAAAAGAGATTTCACCAGGAATAATCCTCTTTTGGGAAATGAATTTCTTATATACAAACACACACACACACACACACACACACACATATATATATATATATATATATATATATATATATATATATAAGTTTTGACAGTCTTGAGAAAAGTTTCACCGGGAATAATGCCTTTCTCTGTTCCATATTTAATAAAGCCCAAGAGGAGGCAGATTGTATTGAGGGAAGTTTCCTATGAGGGAACTAGTTTTGACTAAGTTAGAAAGTAACCTCTGGTTTGACCTAAGTGTAGACCTAACTGCTGGGGAAAACTATAGACATCTATGCACAAGTATATACAGATAATTATGTTGACAGGTATATAAGCAAATATGCATTAAATTGAAAAGATGTTGGGTCTTACACTGTGAGAAGAGGCCCAAGTGTATTGTGATCTGTTGTGTTGACTACAACTGTATGATTAGGGTTTTAAGAAATTGAAGAAAGTTTTGAGGAAACTTTGAGTTTGAATTTGAATTAAAGAAAGTTGTTTTAAAAGAAAAGAATGTTTGGGGCTTATAACTCAAAGAGAGGCCCAAGTGGTCTAAGAGCAGTTTCACCGGGAATAATGTTCCTCTTAGTACTAGTTAAAAATAGATAGGTGATATTGAAAATAGAGGTTTGGGGTTTACAACTCAAGGAGAGGCCCATGAAAGTAATTTATTGTTTAAAACAAAGTTTATGTACAAAAGATTGAGGCTTATACTCAATGAGAGGCCCAGGTGACTTATTTTGAAAATAGGAATCACACTATGATACTGAAAGACGTTATGGAATTTATACTATAGCAGAGGCCCAAAAATTGTTTATGTACAAAAAGGGGTTGGGTCTTATACTCTAATAGAGGCCCAAAATGTTTGTGAATAAAGAATAATGAGGCTTATACTCAAGGAGAGGCCCAGATGATTTATTTGAAAAGGCGACGATCGCGCCGTGATTTTGAAAACCACAGAGGGACTTATACAATGACTGAGGCCCAAAATATTTAAGGGAAGGTTCTTACACTCTACAAAGAGGCCAAAAAGTGTTTTGAAACTAGAATTTGGGGCTTATAGCTCAAGGAGATGCCCAGATGAAAAACAATGATCGCACCGTTTTATTTTGCAAATCGCGTCGGGACTTATACAATAACTGGGGCCCAAAATATTTGTATTTACAAAGGGGTTGGGTCTTACACTCTATTAGAGGCCCAAAAGTGTTGAAATGAAGTTTCAAAAAATTAAAATTAAGGAAAACCCAAATTTTAATTAAAAAAAAACAAATTTTCAAAGAAAATTAATTAAAAATGATATAAAATATCAAACATATTTAAAAACAAGTTGTAAGTTTTGAAAAATGTTTTGAAAAATCATGTTATGTTTATATGAAAGTGTAAAAATCATTTGAATTTGAAAAATCAAGATGAAAATTTCATTTAAAAATGTTAAAAAAACAATTAAAATGAAATTCTTTACAAAAATTCAAACTATATTAAATAAATAATATAAATTTGAACTTTTTTGTAGAATAAAATATTTTAACATTTTTGTGAATTTTTAAAAAATGAACCAATAAAAAATGGTTAAAATTGAGAGAGAAATTAGTTTTTGAAATCAATTAAGAAAATAATAAAAAATTCAAAAATTCAAATAATTTGAAAAATGGCGCCAACGGTCACCTTCTTCTTCCTCGTGACCGTGCCATGGACGGTTTACAAAACCTCACTTTTCTCTCTAATTACTCAATGATTTTGCACGATTCAAACAAGAAAGTTGTGTGTTTTTGAACAAGGATTTCAATGGTGCCAATTAATTGCATTTATATTAAGTGTGGAGTGAGAAATCAAATGATGAACACATGAATCCTAATTTCTGCAAGTACACTATGAAATCCTATACATGATAGCTACAAAGCAATTGATTGAAGGGAAACACCTACATAAGTGCAGAAACATGTTTGTAACTTGAAAACACATTTATGATGCATGAATCATAGAGTTTGAGAGTTCAGGCTTACCTCTTACAAGAAGAAATCAAATTGTGTGTTAGAGGTGTTACAGATGTTGTTTGATGATCTGGACAACTTCAATGGACCTTATGTAAGGTGTTTGGAAGCTTGGAATGGATTGAAACAACCTGGAACTTGTTATAGTACCTCAACTGCAAGTTGGCTTGAGGGTGATTTGGAGCTTTGTGATTCTGAGGTTACAGATGGGTGAGAAGTGTTTGGACAGCTTACATATGATGTATATGATGTGTCTACACTCTTGGTTTTGATGGATTTGCTTTCTTTTGAAAAATTCGATAGTTACTTCAAAAAGAAGAAAAACCTGGTTTTGGAGAGTGTTGAAACAGTATAAGCGGGGGTGTTTCTATCGTATCCACAGAGATTGTGTATATTGCCGGCGTTCACTAGTCAAGAGCGTTTCAAACTTTAAAGTAATAAAGGTTTTGTGTTTCGTTTCGAATCATTTGCATGAAATTTAGAAGTTAACGGTAAACAGATTGGTTTTAGGGTTTTGAGAAAAACATGTTAAGATTAGATTTCGCTAATCCGTTTAATACATATCCGATTAATCAAGCATATGAACTTAGTTTCGATCAATACAACAGCGTATCCTCACGAATAAGTTTATGTCTAAAGCAAATTCGTGAGTATCGTTGTTTAAATCGTTAGATGATGTCTCAGGCTAACAATCGAAACAACAATCGTTAAGATCAATAAAAAGCGAATAATAAATCCCAAATTTATGTCTAGAGGTTTGTTTTTAAGAGATGAAGATATTAGGTCATGATTTGGAAAATCTATGTCTAGTGTGATTCAAACCACAAATAAATCATTAAGATCAAATAACTTCATCTATATTAATCATCAACCTTGTTCATATACAAAAGATCAAAAGAAATACATATGATCAAGATCAACTACATCTAACCTTAACACAAGAGGTGCTTAGCTACTCATTTTCATGGTAGCTTGGATGACAAGTTTCAAGAGGAGATGAAAGAACATCTGTGTCGAATAATCGAGAATGAATGTGACTTCAGCTTCTCTATGTGAAAATTCACTCTTGGATGATCAAAGTTCAGAAAAATATGTTTTGATGTGAAATTATCAAGTTACGATCCCAAGAAAAAGTAAAAATCTATTTATAATACACGGGATCTGCTACATTCGTATTGCGAATGAATCCTTCGCCTAGCGAATGAAAGAAAATGGAACCTTAAGTGCCTCTGAGAGTTAAACCGCCCCAGGCTGTCTTCGCGGGTTCGTAAAGTGAACCATTCGCCAAAACCTTCGCAAAGCGAATTTTGGGTCCTTTGTCCACTGCATCCATTCGCTAGGTCCTTCGCAAAGCGAGCTAAGCAGTGAATATTCACTGGTAGTTCGCAAAGCGAACTTTATTCTCTTTTCCCTCTGCCAAATTCTGGAGCCATTCGCTGAGAGACTCGCTAGCTGTTCGCAAAGCGAACCTTCGCTGGCCCCTTCGCCAGAGTTCGCAAAGCGAACACTCTGTTGTTTTCCTCTTTCTTTGGCAGCATGTATCATCTCTTTGTGTCTCACATCTTTTATCAATTAGTGCACTTTTCTGCACAATAACACACACATTACACGTACTAAAGGTATAAATACAATGCAAGAAGAACAACAAAAATTCACTCCTAAAATCCATAATTAAACATAGAAAAGTGTTTAAAAATGCCAAGTATCATATGTAAATATATAGCATGTTTGACATCTAAAAAACTCTCCCCAACTAACTCTTTGTTTGTCCTCAAGCAAAGTATGCCTCTCATTGATAACAAGAGGATTTGCTCGAGCATTTGATTCAAACCAAGAAAGGATAAACGGCTCAAATAAACAACAATTGTAACAAAACACAATTACACAATCCTAGAATCGACAATGGAAAAGAACTTGATTCTTAAAACAAATCTCAGACAATGTTTCAAGAAACAACTAAATCATCATGCTCATGTCACTCTAACACTCCTCTTCGAAAAAGAATTGAAGGAAATTAACGTATTTGTAATCGCGGGGAAATTTCGCTCAAATGACAAATTAATCAAATACTAAGCAATTCATACAATATCTAATCAATCATAAGAAATCATGGAAGCAAAAGATCACTAAGGGCTTTTATCGGTTGTAACTTGGTCGGGGTTAAAAACAAGGGACATATATACACGGCCATTGAAACAAGAAAGGCCAAAGACTATGAAGAGCATTTTTTTTTCAAAATTTTCGATCTTGTTCAATCTTTATTTCTTTCTTTCACAATGTATTCTCTTCTTTTTTATTTTCTTTTCTTTTTGTTCCTTTTTTCTTTCTTTTTTTTTCTACACATTGTTTTTTCAATTTCTTTGTCTTAGAATGCATTGTATCACCAAATCCCTTTTCTCTTTTCAAAATAAACCATTCTCCCCAACTTCAACATTGCCATAATCTTAGCTTAAATGCTCTTCAAAACGGGTTAAAATCGGGTTCATGATTCAATAAAAAATTTCAGCTCAAAAGAGGTTTCAAATACGCGCACACTCACAAGGTGAATTTAAGTGTTTTTGGAATGGTGGTTATACTCAAAATGCAAAAACATTGCCTTGATCATTTCTATGCTTCGATAAATTCAAAACAATAAGCAAGATAAAGCATGAATTATAAGTATCAAACAACATTCATCATCAATCCAAAGCATTTAGTATACATGGAGGTTTCTCACTTTTGTGATTTTTGGACCTAAATGACACAAGCAATCAAATGGAGTTGTAACAAGAAACAAAATTTTCATTAGTACAAAGACAACAAAGTTCCAATTCATTCTAAATTCTAGAACTAGGTAACTATGTACCTTGCCACAACATCATGCTTAAAGTACTATCATAGCCATCCAATCTTGGAGGAATCTTCTTTGATGCACAATCAACACCGACCTAAGTTTCTTCCACAAAACATCCAAAAGTTGGAAATATTAAACTTCCATATGCATACCAATATAAAGCAATAAAAAGCATATCAACAACTTAAGAGTTGAACATTCGTAAACTGAAGAATTCAACTCTTAATAACAATTAAAACAAAAGCATACCAACAATTTAAGTGTTGAGCATTCGTAAACTGAAGAACTCAACACTTAATAACAATATTTAAAACTGAAATATTAGTAAAATTAAAAACAATTTTTTTTACTGAAAAACAACATATATTACTAATAATAATAATAAAAATGTACTGGTGTGAAAACAGCTACAAAGTCAAAAGTACCACAGCGGTACAAGTACATCAATATCCAAAATAATCCAACAAAGTGGATAAAGTACATCAATAAAAACTGAAATAAAAACTGAATACAAGAAAAAATTCAGTTTGATGCTCAAAGGAAGTACAAAATCATCATCACAAAAATCAGTCCTCCTCGGACTCTGTAGCATACACCTCGACCTCCTCTCCTTCCTCTGAGCTAGATACCTCAACATCTGCACCATCCCCCTCCTCATCAGCATCATCATCAGCAGCTGCGTCCTCTCCCCCTCCAAATACTGGCCTGGCCTCAGGCCAACCAGCATGACCAATGAACTACTCCCTCGTCATTAGAGAATGATCAGCAGCTGGATTGCGAATCTGCAACTGGAGTACCTACATAGAATCATGTAAGTCTAACATGGCGCGCTGAGAAGTCGCTATCCAGTCCCAGTTGTACTGGCAGATCTCTTGCTTATTAGGGTAAAAATTCTGTGACCCAGAACCAGAAGCATCCCCATCACTCGTGCCGGTCTCAGCACCAACACTCGAAGTCTCTCCCCTTGTCCCCTTAGGCTTGCAGAATTTGTCGACATATCGATCATCAATAGCCGAAGGAATGGTGACCTGACAGCGTGCGGGTATATCAACCCCAGCATGTGCACACAACATCATTATGAGACAAGGGAATGCAAGAGGGGCATTTGCCCGAGAAGCAGTGCCTCCGAGGCCACTCTTCACAATTGCCCTTATCTCATCAGCAATGATACGGGCCACATCTATCTGAACGTTCGTCAAGATACTATGGACAAGTTGAGCTAGTGGTATTGGGGTGACTTTGGCTTTATGTTGGATACCACCAAAAGTAAAATCAGTTGAGCCAAAGGTTGCATATCCTTTCGTCAGTATCTAATTGCAACCCTAGATGGGTTGAGCTCTACGTTCTTTCTAGAGCAAAGGAGATATCTGGTCATTTTTGGGATATCTCGGTGAAGGTGTAGATCCCTATGGTAATCATACATTTCGCTGGCTTTTAGTGGCAGAGGACTTCCAAGAACAGTACTTATAATCCTACGGTCAAATCTCACAACTTTCCCCCCAACTTCAGTTGTCCAACTAAACAGCTCCCCATCATTAGGGAGGGCGTTCGCATAGAACTCACGGACAATTTCCACATTATAACTATCGACTGGAGTTATCAGTCGTTCCCATTTTTTTGCCTCTAAGAGAGAAGCCACAAACCGATAACTCCCTTGGCCACTTAAATTAAACCTCTTTTCTTCTAAAATTGTTCTTTTTTCCATGGTCAGATATCTCGCAGCTTGTTTGGCACCTTTAAAGCGAGTGTTGTCGAAGTGGATTGGCACTTGTCGCGATGTTGTGGATTTTCGTTTTTTAGCGGGATTAATCTTTGGACCCATCTGCACACATCAACAAACAAAACAACACAAAGTACCAAGACAGCTCATTACAATTGAGAAGCCAAAACAAAATCAGAACTGAAACAACATTAAAAAATTAATATTCTGATACGTTCGCTCCAGTGTTCGCAAATCGAAGGCTGGCGAACATTCGCCCCAGATTCGCAAAGCGAAGGTCTAGAGAATGCTCGCCCAGGTTCGCACGACCAACAGAACAGCGAACACATGAAAATGCAAAAAAACAATAGCCATGGTTCCAAAAATCAGAGCTCCATTCAGAAAATAACATTCCTATTCTCAGACTTGCAGACAATTCAACATGCAAACCACAACCCTAACAATATCTAACAGAAATTAGCAAGGAAAAGAGATGCAAACCTGATCTGGTTAATGGAAATTGGGAAAAAACTGGTGAAATCTGAGCAGAAAAATGCACGTGAGAAAGTTTGAGTTCTTGAGAGATTTTGTTTGAATGAGAGATAGGCAAGAGTGGGAGTAGGGTTTTCCCCCTCAGTGTTCAGCAAATGAAATGGGTCTTGGGCCTAAGTGTTGGCCCACCCAAACAATTAAAACCCTTTTTTTTTTGAGATGGCAGCAACAGACTTCCCCTGTCTCGCTGGGTTCGCAAAGCGAACTGGCTGGCGAGTGCTCGCCCCAGGTTCACAAAGCGAACGCCAGCAAACATGACAGGTTTTTCAATTTTTTTTCATCTGCACTGCTACCACGTCCTACTTCATTCAAAACAACCAACATCATTAAAACAGGAAATAAAGCAATAAATACTTACAATGTTGGGGTGCCTCTCAACAAGCGCTTGTTTAACGTCGGCTAAGCTCGACGGTCCAATGCAACCTCAAGGATTGCAAAACGGCACAACGGAGGGATTCCGCTCGAAATCACCACCGAGATAAATCTTTAACCTCTGACCATTAACAGTCCAACTCTCATTTCACTTTGTGTCTTCAATGACTATTGCTCCATATTGTTTGATCTCACGAATGCGGAATGGACCAGAACACTTAGATTTTAATTTACCAGGGAACAGTTTTAATCGAGAATTGAAAATTAGGACCAGTTTCCCTACTTCAAACTGTTTGGTCACTATTTTCTTGTCATGGTAAGTTTTGACTCGATCTTTATACAGTTTGTTGGAATCATACGCTTGGAGGCACAATTCCTCCATTTCATGCAATTGTATCTTTCTTCTTTCTCTGCTTAAAGTTGGATCAAAATTCAGAATTTTCAAGGCCCAAAATGCGTTATGTTCCAACTCCACCGGTAAATGACAATTCTTACCATAGACCATTTTAAAAGGTGTGAGACCAATCGGAGCTTTAAAAGCTGTTCGATAGGCCCACAAAATATCGTCTAGCTTATTTGACCAATCCTTTCTTGAGGATGACACCGTTTTTTCCAAAATTCTTTTAACTTCCCGGTTTGATACCTCTGTTTTCCCATTGGTCTGTGGATGATATGGTGTTACAACTTTGTGCTTCACACCATATTGCTCCAAGGCTTTTTCAAGCTGAGTGTTGCAAAAGTGGGATCCTCCGTCACTTATTAACACCCGCGGAGTACCAAATCGAGAAAAAAAAATGTTTTTTTCAAAAATTTTATCACAGTTTTTCCGTCCACTTTAGCACATGATACTGCTTCTACCCATTTGGATACGTAATCAACTGCGACCAAAATATATTCATTGGAAAACGATGATAGAAAAGGTCCAACAAAGTCAATTCCCCAATAATCAAACACTTCAATTTCCAACATGTTTTGTAAAGGCATTTTATTCCGTTTTGAAATTCCACCACTTCTTTGACACTTGTCACAACTTTGCGCATGCGCATGCGCATCTTTGAATAAAGAAGGCCAATAAAAGCCCAATTGAAGGACTTTTGTTGCCGTTCTTATTCCGTTAAAATGCCCTCAATAAGGAGAGTTGTGACAATGCCAAAGTATGCTAGTGGCTTCATCTATTGACACACATCTTCTCAAAAGGTTATCAACACCAAGCTTAAACAAATGTGGTTCATCCCAAACAAAACACTCGGCATCCGATAAAAATTTCTTTTTCTGATGGTGATTTAGTCCATCCGGTATTAATCCGGCGGCTTTGTGATTAGCCATGTTGGCGAACCATGGTCTAACTTGCACCATAAACAACTTTTCGTCCGGAAATTCCTCTTTGACCTCTACTTCATTTTTAGTCACTTCAACATTTACAAGGCAGGATAAGTGACCCGCCACCAAATTCTCAGATCCTTTCTTGTCACAAATTTCTAAATCAAATTCTTGTAACAAGAGGATCCAACGAATTAGCCTTTTTTTAGAATCAGGCTTGGTGAGAAAATACTTAATCGCCGTGTGATCCGTGTAAACAACTACTCGAGACCCAATTAAATAAGAACAAAATTTCTCCAATGCATACACTATCGCAAACAACTCTTTTTCAGTTGTCGCATAGTTTACTTGAGCTTCATTCAAGACTTTGCTCACATAGTGTATAACATGAAAATTTTTTGTTTTCTGTTGACCCAATACTGCACCTACCGCATAATCGCTCACGTCACACAAGAGTTCAAAATCCATTTTCCAATTGGGCGCGACGATTATGGGTGTGGTAGTCAAACTTTGTTTTAAAGAATTAAAAGCGAACATGCAAGACTCATCAAAATCAAAGGACTTATCTTTTTTGACCAAATTCCTCAAAGGCTTTGCTATCTTTACGAAATCCTTGATGAACCGCCGATAAAATCTGGCATGTCCAAGGAAGCTCCGTATAGCTTTCACATTCAATGGTGGTGGCAATTTCTCAATAACATCAACCTTTGCTTGATCGACCTCAAGGCCCTTTGAAGAAACTTTGTGGCCAAGCACAATTCCTTCGGTCACCATGAAGTTACATTTTTCCCAATTGAGTACCAAGTTGGTTTCCACACACCGTTCCAACACCGCTTCCAAGTTTTTCAAACAAATATCAAACGATTTCCCAAAAACTGAGAAGTCATCCATAAAAACCTCAATTGTCTTTTCGATCAAATATGAGAATATTGCTTGCATACACCTTTGAAAAGTCGCCGGTGCATTACACAACCCAAACGACATCCTCCTATAAGTGAAGATTCCAAAAGGGCATGTAAAAGCAGTTTTTTCATGGTCCTCCGGGTTCACGATAATTTGGTTGTAACCCGAATAACCATCCAAAAAATAGTAGAATTGTTGACCGGAAAGTCTCTCGAGCATTTGGTCCATAAACGGGAGAGGGAAATGATCTTTTCTCGTTGCTTGGTTTAGCCTACGGTAATCTATGCACATTCTCCACCCGGTTACGGTTCTTGTCGGGATTAACTCATTTTTCTCGTTTCGGATAACCGTCAATCCGCCTTTTTCGGCACCACATGTACTGGACTAACCCAAGGGCTATCAGAAATGGGATAAATCATTCCGTCATCTAACATTTTTACCACTTCCTTCCGAACCACCTCTTTCATGGTAGGATTTAAGCGGCGTTGCGGTTGAGCGACCGGTTTGAAATCTTCTTCCATGAATATTCGATGCATACAATAAGAGGGACTTATTCCTTTTAGATCGGAAAGAGTCCATCCTATTGCCTCTTGATTCTTCTTCAAAACACACATTAATTTTTTCTCCTCCATTGTGGTTAGCTCCGTGCTTATTATCACCGGTTTAGGCCCCTCATCATCAAGAAAAACATACTTAAGATGAGACGGCAACAACTTTAATTCAAGTTTTATTTCCTCATTATTTTCTTTCTTCAAGATTTCCACCCTTTCTTTCAAAGGAGGAATTTCATCCAATTCTTCTAGTTCTCGCAAACATTTTTCAATCTCTTTTTCTTCGGCTTCATCGATACTTTGAAGAGTATTTGTGAGAACTTTTTGCAAAGGGGTTGGAACTTGTAATTGCTCCTTGACTTCTTCAATTGCCTTCTCCATTGCATCTATTCTGAAATAGTCACCTTTGTCCTTTTTGTGCTTCATGGCTTCAAATAGATTGAAACAAACCTCCTCATCTTGGACTCTAACATTCATAAGACCATCGTCCATATCAATGGCCATTCTTGCGGTTTTCATAAACGGTATTCCAAGAATCAATGGAGCGCCTTCATCGTCCTCCATTTCAATAACCACAAAATCGATAGGAAATAAGAATTTGTCCACTTTTACCAATACATCTTCCGCTACACCGTGAGGACGGGTAGTGGATTTATCGACAAGTTACAATGTCATCTGAGTCATTCTCAATTCCATCTGTCCTAACCTTTTCACAATTGACAAAGGTATCAAATTGATACTAGAGCCCAAATCGATCAACCTATTGCCCATATAGATATTTCCTATTGTAACCGGCAAAGTGACTCGTCCCGGATCACTTTCTTTCCGCGGGAGAATCTGTTGAATGATAACGCTACAACTAGCATCCACCATGATAGTCTCTTGATCCGTATACCTCTTATTTTTTGTGAGGATATCCTTCATAAATTTTGCATATTTCGACATTTGCTCCAAAGCCTCGGAAAATGGAATGTTTATTTGCAATTGTTTGAAAATGTCCATAAACCGAGCATAATGCCTCGCACTATCTTTCTTTGTCGGAGCATGAGGATATGGCAAATTCTGGATTGGAATAGTACTCAATGGTTCCTTCCCCTTCCTTCTATTTTTCACTTTTTCTTCTGTCTTTCTTTTTTCATCATCCTCACTTTTTTTTTTCTCATTTTCAACTAAATCTCCCTCAACATTTTTTTCTACTTCAACCTCATCACTTTCTTTTTCTTTTTCAACTTCCTCATTATCATTATTTTCAACAACATCATCATCGACTTTTTCTTCCTCGACATCCTCCTCAATTCGAACATCTACATCTTTCTCATTTTTTTCTCCTTCTCCCAACACTCTCCCACTTCTCGTAGCAACGGCTTTACAATGCTTTTTAGGATTGGTTTGAGTATTGGCAGAAAAAGAAGGTCCAGTTTGTTGTTCGGCCACTTGTTTTGCAAGTTACCCAACTTGATTCTCTAGATTCTTGATTGATGCTTCATTTGACTTTTGATTTGCCATGGACATTTGAATAAATTGGTTAAGAGTTTTTTCTAGCTTGGAACTCCCACCTTGAGGTTGATAAGGATTTTTGGCGATTTTGTTGATATCCTAGATTCTGATAATTTGGTCTTGGTTGTTGATTTTGATACCCTTGGTGATAAGGTTGTGGTTGCCTTTGGTAACTTTGTTGTTGAGTTGGATTGTTCATATAATTCACTTCTTCTTTTATCGACTGACAAGGAGGACAATATCTGGTTGGGTGATCACCTTTACAAAGCTCACATACCAAGACTTGCACATTTTTGTTTGGAAACTCATGCATCTCTTTGATTTCTTGAGGTGGCTTCGACATTTGTTGCGTGAGCAGCTCTACCTGTTAAGATAGCAATTTATTTTGGGAAAGTATGGCATCATTCGTTCCCAACTCTAACACTCCAGCTTTCTTTTGAGAAGGACCACGGTTATGGCTCCCTTGATGGTTATTTAGAGCCATCCGGTCAATGGTAGAAATAGCATCCTCAGCGCTTTTAGCCATTAACGATCCACCCGCGGTGGCATCCAACAAAGTTTTATGCACCAATTGAAGACCATTTCTAAAGATGTGAACTTGATTAAGCTCATCGAAACCGTGCCCTTTACACTTTCTCAACATAGATTTGAATCTCTCCCACGCTTCGTTGAGAGATTCGTTTCCACCTTGAGTGAAAACTGCTATTACTGTTTTAGCCTCCATGAAACGATTATGTGGAAAAAATCGTTCCAAAAACTTTTCCTCAAGTACATTCCAGTCCGTCATTATTGCCGTAGATTAATCAAGATACTATTCCTTAGCCTTCCCAATGAGGGAATGCAGGAATAGTCTCTTAAACAATGATTCTTCTTCAGCTTTGGGTGCACCAGTTGCTCCCACAATCTCATAGAACTTAGTCAGGTGTGTAAAAGGATCCTCGTGATCCATACCAGTAAAAGGATTCTGATATAGAAGCGAGAGAATACCAGTCTTCATCTCTGAATGCCGACTGTTCTGAGCATTACACGAAAACTGTGCAGTGTGTCTAGGACTATTAACACAAGGAACTGAAGCAGGTGGTGGTGGTGGTACAACAACCATGGTGGGTATCAAAGTGGAACTTCCCACTCATTCTTGTCTTTTTTTGGCAAGTCGCCTCCTCCGCCTTGTTCTGCTATTTAATTTCCGCGCAGTTCTTTCGATTTCAGAATAAAAAAGAAGTTGATCTGCAGGTAATTTTCCACGCATAAAACGGAGTCTGCACACTAAACTAAACAAATCAACAAGCACAAGAAAAAGTTAACAAGTTTCAAACTCAATAACAATTGCAATGCTCGCAAAATAACAACAATCCTCGGCAATGGCGCCAATTTGTTGAAACAGTATAAGAGGGGGTGTTTCTATCGTATGCACAGAGATTGTGTATATTGCCGCTGTTCACTAGTCAAGAGCGTTTCAAACTTTAAAGTAACAAATGTTTTGTGTTTCGTTTCGAATCGTTTGCATGAAATTTAGAAGTTAACGGTAAACATATTGGTTTTAGGGTTTTGAGAAAAAGATGTTAAGATTAGATTTTGCTAATCTGTTTCATACATATCCGATTAATCAAGCATATGAACTTAGTTTCGATCAATACAACCGCGTATCCTCTCAAATAAGTTTATGTCTAAAGCAAATTCGCGAGTATAATTGTTTAAATAGTTAGATGATGTCTCACGCTAACAATCGAAACAACAATCGTTAAGATCAATACAAAGCGAATAATAAATCCCAAACCTATGTCTAGAGGTTGTTTTTAAGAGATGAGGATATTAGGGCATGATTTGGAAAATCTATGTCTAGAGTGATTCAAACCACAAATAAATCAATAAGAACAAATAACTCCATCTATATTAATCATCAACCTTGTTCATATACAAAAGATAAAAAGAAATACATATGATCAAGATCAACTACATCTAACCTTAACACAAGAGGTGTTTAGCTACTCATTTTCATGGTAGCTTGGATGACAAGTTTCAAGAGGAGATGAAAGAACATTCGTGTCGAATAATCGAGAATGGATGTGACTTTAGCTTCTCTATGTGAAAATTCACTCTTGGATGATTAAAGTTCGGAAAAATATGTTTTGGTGTGAAATTATCAAGTTATGATCCCAAGAAAAAGTAAAAATCTATTTAGAATACACTTGGGATCTGCTACATTTGCACTGCGAATGAATCCTTCGCCTAGCGAATGAAAG
This sequence comes from Lathyrus tuberosus, assembly GCA_022829125.1. NCBI lineage: Eukaryota > Viridiplantae > Streptophyta > Magnoliopsida > Fabales > Fabaceae > Lathyrus > Lathyrus tuberosus. The sequence continues at coordinate 670,287 of JALAZF010000529.1, read as the reverse complement.
AAAATGGCACCTTAAGTGCCTCTGAGAGTTAAACCGCCCAGGCTGTCTTCGCGGGTTCGCAAAGCGAACCATTCGCCAAAACCTTCGTAAAGCAAATTTTGGGTCCTTTTTCCACTGCCTCCATTCGCCAGGTCCTTCGCAAAGCGAGCTAAGCAACGAACATTCACTGGTAGTTCACAAAGCGAACTTTAGTCTCTTTTCCCTCTGCCACATTCTGGAGCCATTCGCTGGGAGACTCACTAGCTGTTTGCAAAGCGAACCTTCGCTGACCCTTCGCCAGAGTTCGCAAAAGCGAACTCTCTGTTGTTTTCCTCTTTCTTTGGCAGCATGTATCATCTCTTTGCGTCTCACATCTTTGATCAATTAGTGCACTTTTCTGCACAATAACACACACATTACACACACCAAAGGTATAAATACAAGGCAACAATAACAACAACAATTCAATCCTAAAATCCATAATTAAACATAGAAAAGTGTCGAAAAATGCCAAGTATCATATACAAATATATAGCATGCTTGACATCTAACAGAGAGTGAAGTGAAAGAAAACATGAATTCTGATGTTTTGGAGTGGTTTGATCAGTCACACATGACCTCTATTTATAGTAGAGGAAGTTTGTTTTGCAAGGAATAGTGAATGGCAACTGGTCACAGTGTGTAGCTTGTAGTCATTGACTTGGATAATCCAAAGTGCCAAGTCAACTCTCTTAGCTTGACTCCATTCAATTTCTGCAGGTTTGAATGCTCAGAGCTTGGACTTGAATCTTGACTGGTTTGGATTGTTATGGCCTGGTTCATGACACCTCAATGCATTGCATTAATGTTACCTTGCCAAAGTTGAATTCCAAAGTTCATGTCATGATGGTTTTGCACATGCCAAGTTGAATTCTTGGCTCCTTGATCAAGAAATAAGTGAGTCATCAGATGTTTTGTGTTTTTGGAAGATGACAAAGTTGTCAAAATGGCAAGACTTGAGTGAAAAAATCGTGTGGCACAAGTTATGTTTTCATGCTGTTGTGTGGACAGGGTGAAAAATGCCATTTTTGGAGGCTTATAACTTCTTGCTCAAGTTGAATCATGGGAGCCTCTTGTACTTTTTGGAAAGCCCCTATATCATACTTCAACTTTGACGTTTAACTTTGGTCTTGAATCATTTTGGATCATAATGAAAAATGGCCTCAAAGTTGGTGAAAATGCAAAATAGATTTTGCCTAAAAATTTCACTAAGTGTTGAAAAAAATATTCATTTTCCATTTTTTGTGATTTTGATCAATCCATAACTCAAAATCCATGAGGATTTGGAATATGTTGTAGTTGAAAATCTTGAATTATGTAATGAGAGCTTTCATTTGAGCTTTAGATGGAAGAAAAAGGTTACTTGGATCACAAGTTATGGTCTTGCAAAGTTGGGTAGAAATCACTTTTTTCCATGACTTAGTGAAATTTCAAGTTTCTTAATGTTGCCCCTTTTGCAAGTAACCCCACTTTTCTTGATTTTTCTTGATGAATGATGATCAAAACCATCAGTTAACATTGTTTTTGACTTAGAGAAGCCATGTTTGTCAAGAAATCCAAAAAGTCAAACTTGGTTTTTTGGCACAATTGACTTTTTTTGTCAGATGAATTTCAAACTTTGTGATCCTCTATGAAATCAAGTCCTTGACCTAATTCAAACCTAATGGATGGATTCCATAGGTGTTTTATAGTGTCTTGAATCATTCTCCAAGGTTTGGGATCATGTCTTGGTCAAAAGTCAAGGATATGGTTGACTTTTTCTCAGAAACCCTAGTTTAGGATCCAGATGAATTTGAATATCTATATTGCTCATGAACCAAGTTCTTTGTGTCCATTTGAACTTGTAAGAGGATCAATATAATATTTTTGAGGTCTTCAAAACATTTCCTGAGGGTTTGGCTCATGCATTGGTTCAAAAGTCAACTTAGGGGTGAATTAGGTCAAAAAACCCTAATTCTTGATTTTTTTATGAATGCATCCCCTGAGGCTATTTTGAACTTGTGATTGGATCCATGAGGTCCCTTTGAGCTTCTTGGGTCATATTTTGAAGTATTGGCTCATGCCCAGATGAAAATTTCCCTCTGGAGGCCTTGGTCGACCAAAATCCTAATTTGGTGACACTGGTGATCTTGAGGCTTGATTAACTTGAAGTGTTGCATTCTCATGCTTGATTATTGATGTGGGAGACCTCTTGATCCTTTATGGATGTTTGAGAGGCTTGACAAGTTGAGGATCATATTCATTTTTTATTGATCCTTTGTCTGAGTACTCTGAGGGGGCTCAATGATGAGGATTGATGAGGCATGAAGGTACATCCATATTGTGGTGATGATTTTCACAATGATGAGAAATCTTGTGGTCAAAATTTAAGGTATGACAGATATTTTAAATATTTAAATTCAAATTCACCTGCAATTCTTTACTATGGGAAACTTTTAAATATTTAAATATAATATACTTAAAAATAAATATTTTCTCTAAAAAATTAAATAATATATTTATTAAAAAGATATTTTTCTTTAAGTAATAATATTACTTTTTACTGTTGCCAAAATATAGGAAAAAAATCTTTTAAATCCCTATCAAAAGAACGAAAAAGATGAAAGAATGCGTAGAAGTTTGACGCATTAATATAGAAAAATTAACATATCATACAATGAGGTTAACTTTATAATATTACTCAATTTGTCTGAAGTAGCTCATTTGTTAAGAGTCTTGACCCATCAACTGAAGATTGGATCAAGACTTCAAATATTTTTTCAACATAATTAAAAATAGAAGAAATAACTTAATAGAAATTATGACATAAATATATCAAGAGAAACAAGAGTTTAGACATGTATTTTATTACTAAAAACGTATATCTATAACCATGAAACAATTATAACTAAACAGAACTATTAACTAGCTTCAACCCAAAAGAAAAATCCTTACAATGTCTAATATTAGGAAAACTAGATGTAACATCTTCAATAACATCTTCACTGTCACAATAATGTAAAGGAGGATAATGATAACATGGCTCCGATGAAAATTCACGTTCACAAACCTCATTACTATTAGAAGGATTATAAAGAATCCATGGTTTTGAATTTCCTAATCCCTTAGCAACATAGCCAAAAGTAGAATAATATGTAGTCACCAATTCATCAGATAAACTTAGTAAATACATGTCAACCCATGCCTTCAAATTATGCTCATTATCACCAAATATTTGTTTCTCTTCACTACTTGGTTGATAAACCTCGATTACTTCTCCGGTAACCGTTGATTTATTCGTATACATCGTCTTCAAATTCTCACTATATTGTGGATATAACGACGCCACGAGAATAGCTTTTGTAATCGTCTTGTTTTTTACATTAGAAGACGATGAAGTATTCTTTGAATTATCAAGTAGTTTTGGAAGTAATTTATTCTGTAACGTGCAGTTTAGAATTCGGTTCATGAAAAGTTCGTGAGGAGTTGATTTGGTATTCAATACTCTTATCTGAAGTCCGATTCTTTCATTCGCTTTAGCAAGGTGTTGTTGATAGAAACTAGTGATTAGTTTCCACGCTTTGTTTGAAGGGTGAAGTAGGTAGCGTACCAAATGATGAAAAATCGAATTGGTTTCTGGAAACATTTTGTTTAACTCTTTTTGAAAAACTGGTGTCATAAAAAAAGAAGGAACAAAATACTGACCTGATTTCAAAAACAGTAGAGGAATTTTACTGAGGAGAAATTGACTGTGGTCACAGTGAAAAAATCTCTCATCTTTTGATGGACTATATCTCAAGTCCACATACATAGCTGATGGCAAATCTTCATTCCATGTGTTGGAGAGTTCCATGTCTATAAATCTTTGATATGATTCAACATTTTCTGCATTCCAAAAAGGCGAATTCTTCGGTAACAACCAAGTTGAATTCAAAAATGGCTCGCAAAATAAACCTTCTTTATCTTTTCCAAATTTTACGAGCATAACACGGTCTGTTAGGAGCGCGTAGAGAAATGATGAAGCCATGCTAATTATTTGGTTACCTAAACCATTTGCAGGCACCCAAATAATATATTTGCAAGTTGTTGAAGCACAAGCTGAACCATTGTTTTTCTTAGAGTTTGTAATAATTTCCATGTCTTTTTTGTAAGCTCTAGTGTTTGGTCCACATTTTCTATGAATTTCTTCATATTTTCTAAGTTTGGATATGAAATATGGAGAAGGTTTGTGTGGAGAAGGTTTGTGGTAGAAATGAGATTGTAACCTACTTTTGCACGAGGCTTTATCAAATCCAGAAACTAAAAGTCCATCAAGTAATTTTTCTTTATTATCATCAATAATCTCTTTTGAATTTGTCAACAAGATATTTTTGGAGTCAGTGGAGTCTGTAGAGAATGTCATAGTTAAGTTTGTAAATAACAAAGATATTTGATAAATAAAAAATAATAATGACTTATAATCATAATAGAGTTTAATTACTATGTACTGACAGTGTAAAAAGTTTTACACTGTCAATACATCACCATCATTCGTTTGGGTTACTTTATAGATTATTAAATTAAAAGTCAAACTCATCTTTACATCCAACGGTTATAATTAACTGACAGTGTAAAATCGAGTGCATTTCAATTAATTCCATCCTAATAACCACCACAGTATAAATATTTTTGAATAGATAAACATATTGCAAATAATCTAGTTGCACACAAAAATATATGATAATTGACCATTCCTTTTATATTTATTTAGGGAGTATATCTAATGAACTAATATTTATAGTGAAAAAGAGAACTATTGATATCAATCATCTAATTCGATTAACATTTAAGATTAAAAATTTTCATATAAAGAACACTTTACTGAATTTTTTTATTATATTTAATATTTAAAAATTTCATAAAAATAGATTCTAACCAAAAATAATTTTATTGCTATAAATAAATCATTATAAAAATTGTAAACATACTTAATATTTAGTTTAAATGATCTAAATTATAAATATTTTTAGACTAAAAGAAAAATTAGAAAAATAAAACTTATGAAAAGTAATATTAATTTTAAAATAATAATAAGTACAAATTGTTTACTCATCTTCTAAGTATTAAAATTCTGTCATATATACATTTTTTAAAATATTACGTCTTAGAAAACTCCTTAGCTTCCTTGCTTTTTGCTCGGACCCTTTGTTGGTGTTGTCTTAGTATAGAGTTGGTTGAGAATTTTTCTTATCTTTTTGTATTGGATTAAAATACCCCTTAAATTCTCTTGAATTCAATTTCTTTTAGGAAAAAAAGTCTTAGAAAACTAATTTACTTTTTAAAAAATATATATTTTATTGATGTATCTGGCATTTTGTATAATTATATTATTTCTTTCATAATTTAATTTGATAAATAAATTGCTCAAGGATTACTTTTAAAACAAAACAAGATTTCAAATACTTTAATAACAATTTAACCATCACATTACAAAGTAAAAATTTAATACCAATTTCATAGCTAATTCCTTGAGTTATCATTAATTTTAAAAATACAAAATTATTTGATTTTATGATATTAAACATTATTATAACAAATAGAAAACTATTTTCCATAAGATTTTTTTTATAGAATTTTTAAATATCAAGAGTAATAGAAAAACACTTAGTTAACATTATATGGAATTTTAATCTTTTTTATTTGATATATTTGTAATTAATATTAGAAAGTCAAATCATTTTGTATTTAGTGTTAAAATTCTACTTGATAATCTTTATTGCGATGATTAAATTATTATTAAAATATTGAAAGTCTTGTTTGGTTTAAAAATAAATATAGAATAGTTTTACGCGTTACGATTTTTAAAGAAATTTATATGACATAATTTGAGATATTTCGTTAAAACAATTTTTTTAATTAAATTAATTTTAAGAGTTATGATTTTTAAAGAAATTTAAATGATATAATTTAAATTCTAGAAAAATGAGTAAGCAATTTATGCTTCTAATTATTTTAAAACTAATATTACCTTACAGAAATTTTATTTAGGAATTTCTTCAATCTTGAAAAATACTATAGTTTAGATCCTTTTAATTTTAAATAAAATACTAAATATATTTGAATTATAATTTTATTTATATTGTAACTAAATATTTTGTATATTTTTAAGAAATATTTTAGTAATATTTTAATAATAATTTAATCATTGCAAAAAATTAATTTTCTTTATACATGAGTTATATAAAATATTCAATACGATGCTCTTTATATAGAAATTTTAAATCTTAAACATTAATTATATAGATGATGTATCCTATGAGAATAACATTTTTATGTGAATACATGATAATGAATCTAAACCATTAGATTTTAAAATAAATGGGTGAAATAATATTTCATTTATTTTCTCTTTCCTCCATTATTAAAATAAATAAATTAAATTAAAATATTATAATAAATGACAGATAATTTCACTCATTTATTTTAAAATCAAATGGTTCAGATTTATCATGTTCTCACATAAAAATATCACCCATTTATTTTAAAATCTGATGGTTCAGATTCATTATCATATTCTCCCATAAAAATATCATTCTTATATATATATATATATATATATATATATATATATATAAACAACACAGATTGAATTCAATGAATATCACTACTTTAATTAGATTTAATTTAAAAAAATAGTGAAATTGATTTTCAAACTAGCCCCACTTAGAATAAGATACTAAATTTCTAACCAAAAATAAAATGTAAATTATTAAAAAAAAATTGCACTAAAAGATGTTTGGTGTTACTTACTTTTGAATTTGGTATCAATCTCAGCTTTTGCCCCAACTTTTTCTTGTGTTACATTTTGTCTCAATCCAGACTCATTAGTTGTAACATTCTTCTGAACCATACCCGTCATTGCAATGTCTTTTGAAAAGATCTCAAATTGCCCAAAACCAGAGTTTTGGTACATTAAAGTAACCATGATAAATATAAAGAGAAACACAATAAAAAACATTTTGAATCTCATTGAAATTGATTTCCTCTTCTCCTTCAAGGTTTGAAGTATTTCGCTTGCCCTATGCAATTGTCAAGAACAAAGCACATAATTAAATTCCAAAATTTATAATGAAAACCCAACAAATTAGAGACATTTAATCAAATTAGTGCAATCCCAACTCACGGTTCTAAGCAGTTAACTCTATAAACATTGTGTATAGCAAGTGTGGTTGTATAAGTTAATAAATTATAATAAACAAAAAAATAAAAAGACAATTTAAAGAGAAAAAAAGAAATACCTAGAGAAGAAAAAGCTCATGGTTTTGCATAGAACTCTAAAAAACAACTTTAGATCTACTTCTGTGTAATCTTGAAAAAACGACTTTATATATAATCTTAATTATATATAATTGAATTATTTTTAGTAAAAAAATAAAATTAAGTGTAATTCTGATTTATTCTTTTCTAATATAAATATGTGTACATTGTATTTGAGGGATACTTATTTTCATATTTAACATTTTAAAATTTGAAGAAAAAGAGTGATTTAATTTGACTTCAAATAATTATTACTTTTATTAAATGTCAATGTAACAATACCACAAATAAAATATTATTATAGATGTCTTAAAAATATAATTAAAAAAGTTAAAGCATAGTTTCTAGAATTACCGTATTTTAAAAAACTAATTTAAAATTATAAGTTAATTTACAAAAAAAAAAATGTTTTAAATCATAAATCACATATATAATACCATTGAAATATTTTTTTCTATCATATCTTTTATCATTTTTAATTTTCGTTTCTTTTTTAACCTTTTTAATTAATTTATTTTATATCATTAATAGAAGATAATTTTGTAAAGTCACTCATAATTTATTTTTTCAATGCATAATTAACTATTTTTTCAATTTATATTAAATATAAAAAAAACAACTTATAATTTGAGAGAAAGAGACTGCCTTTTAATTTTTATCTTCGATTAAAACAAATAATTATTTTAATTATTTTTACTTGTGTAATTATTTTTGAGATTTATTTTTTATTATATATGTAAATATAAAAATATAATATAGATTTATGGGTGCTAGCAGGTGCATGTGCTCCCTCGCTCCTTAATTTCTATCATATGAAGATTCTCTTCTCTCCATGCATTTTTAAATTTTAATAACCGGATTGTAAACTGAAATATATTTATAGGATTTTTATTTTGAAAATAAATTTGATGTTTTTAGACATGTTTGTGTCCAAATTCATAAAAGTTTTAAATTTAAAATATATCAGGAACTGGCAGGTATGTCAAATGGATGTGAAATGTGCATTCTTGAATGGCCTATTAGATGAAGAAATTTATGTTGCATAGCTAGTTGGGTTTGTGAAACAAGGCGAAAAAAGAAAGGTGTACAGGCTGCATAAAGCCATGTATGGACTTAAGCAAGCTCCAAGAGCTTGAAATAAGAAGATAGATAGCTTTCTAAGGGAGAAGAAATTTATGAAGTGCACAACTGAGCATGAAGTATATGTAAGGAGAAGCAATAATGAATTGCTTATACTATGTCTCTATGTCGATGACCTATTGATAACAGAAAGTCGCAAGAAGGAGATCGAAGATTTCAAACATGGCCTAAGTGAGGAGTTTGAAATGTCAGACTTGGGAAATCTCTCATATTTCCTTGGCATCGAATTCTACAAGAGTAGTAGAGGTTTGATGATGCATCAAGAAGAAGATATGCAGGCAAAATACTCAAGAGATTTGAGATGCAAGATTGCAACCCAACTTCGACTCCAGCTGAGCCCAGAATGCAACTGTCGAAAGATTCAGATTCAGATGATGTCGACCTAGCCCAATATAGAAGACTTATTGGGTCATTAAGATACCTTTGTCACACAAGACCTAATATAGCATACAGTGTTGGTATGGTGATTAGATTCATGTAGAAGCCAAAGGTATCACACCTAGCAGCGACGAAGAGGATACTAAGGTATCTGAAATGAACTCTCGACTACGACATTTTGTTTCCTGTAGCTGATGAAGGAAAAGAATGCAAGTTAGTGGGATACACCAACTTAAGTTGGTGTAGTGATATTGAGGATAGAAAATCCACAACTGGATATGTGTTTATGCTGGGTGGTGCACTAGTTGCTTGTAGTTCGAGAAAGGAGCCACTAATGGAATTGTGGTCGTGCAAAGCATAATACATAGCTGCTTCTCTCTGTGCATGTCAAGCAAAGTGGAAACCTGGTCGAATAGATTATAGCGAAGAGTCATGTAGCAATTACCATAAAGATCGACACCATGTCAGCTATCAACCTGGCGAAGAATCCGATAGCACATGGGCAAAGCAAACACATCGAAATGAGGTTCCATTATCTTCGAGAGCAGGTAGCAGAAGGGGAGATGAACTTGAAACACTACAGAACTGAGAATCAAATTGCAGATATCATGACGAAAGGAGTGTAAGTCGAAGTGTTCAAGAAGCTATGGTTTATGATGAATATAGATAACTTAGACACAATGAATTAGGTGGTGTGTTGAGATTGTAATTCCTTGTGTCGGAGCAAGTATAGCTCGACAGAAACAAGGATGTGTCGAAATTAGCCTAATGTGTATGTGTCGAGTTGTGTAAGATGTCGAAGTATCGAAGCAGGTTGCTTGACACATGATTTCGACTTAGACCAAAATAGAAATTTTGGGCTTTTGTAATTTTGGGCTTTACCTTAGGGAGCAACGTAGCTCAATTATAAATAAAGGGAGTAACTCCTATTTTGGGTAAGAAGAATAGAAAATAATATTATAACACACAACAGAAAGTGCAGTTGCACAGTTGAATAATATTTTTCTCAGTTTGAGAGCAGAGAGTTACTCTGCAGAAATCATTCTCCCCTTCCCTTATTTTGTTAAACCATAATCTTCATTCTTATTCAATCTTTTTTTTCTTCTTCTTCCATTAACAATTGCTGCGCAAAATCACTTCCAATCAAGGTGTGATTGTTTCACTTGAGTGAAAAGTCAAGAACAAGAGATTTCAATCAGGTTGATTGAATCTTGTTCATCGAGATTGATTCAGAATTCTCAAAGTTTTGGGTTAATTCCAACAGTTGGGAAACTGATTTGGGGTTCTAACATAAGAGAATATTTTTTTTACATAAGGTATTTCTTTACGAATAACACACATTGTGAGAGACACACCAAATACTCACCCAAAATATTTAGGTAATAGGTATGTGGTGTGTCTTAGAGCTGTCAAAATAGGCTACTCGACCTTAAACAGACCGACCATGGCGGGCCTCGGGCTTTTTAGGGTTTGGCTAAAAAAGATCATTTCTAATATGGACTCGAAAATGACTACCCGAGCCCGGCCCTAGATGGGCTTCGAGCTACCCGCCCTAAACAGGTTTTTTTTAAATAAAAAATTAAAATAAGACCCCATAATATTTATTATAAATAAAATTAAAAATTATATTATTTTAAATATAATAAATTTTTATGCACTGTATTATCTTTAATAAATACTATAATGTGTTTTTAAATATAATACATGTCTAAATTGTATAAAATAATACTTAAATATTTAACATAAGATAAATTAATAGAATAGAAGAAAAAAATATTAATTATATTAATGTATAATATTTAAAAGAGAAAGATTGAATAGAATTGAGATAAAATTTAGTTATGTGAGAAAAATCAATGTGTTATTTTGGATTAAGACAATATAATTATTAATATATTTTTTAAAAATTTATAGCAATGTGGGTCTAATGGACTACCCATGACCCATACGGGTTATCCCTAATGGGTAGCAGACTTTTTTGGACAGGGCTAAAAAACCCTGAAAATTATGGACTCTAATTTTAAGGCGCAAACGCTATGATTTTTCAGATCTGGCGGGCCGACCCATATGCACAAAGTCCATTTTGACAGCTCTAACGTGTCTCTCAAAATAAAAATATAACTCAAAATCAGCTCCATAATGTCAAATGGCTCCAGACTCAACTCTTGGACTCTAAACAAATAAAAATATGACTCTAAATTCATCAAAAGACAACAAACAGTCACCGAAATCACCTAACTACCAAAAACTTAAACTTCTTGATTCAACTCGATCAATCACACGATTAAAACTCTAAAACAGAATGTTTGACTTCAAAATAGCACCAAAAATTACAGACTTATGATCAAATTATGAAACTTTCCAGTTCAAAAGATCTTAAAACCCTCTTTCTAACGCAACTAACTGCACCTCAAATAGACTTATGAAACTCAAGTTACATGTGAAACAAGATGACCAATGCAAAACTCAAATTTGACTACACCTCTGGTATAAAAACCAGAGAACTACTACTGTTGTAATGCTCCTAGACCCAATGTCCATACTTCAAAAAAAAGATTATTGTGTCAGCTTTTTAACACAACTGACAACACCTCAAATGGACTTATGAAACTCAAGTTACGCTTGAAACAAGGTGGTCAGTCCCCTTCTATGTCTTCCTGCAATTTTCAACATTTTTCTCCCTATTGAATAGATTCAAAACTAGCCTATTCTCTTATTTGAGTTCCAACCGCCCCAAAAAACACACAGATCAACAGCCACAGATAATCATACACAATTATCCAAATTTCACATTTCCACCTTATGGCATAACCATCAATACTCAAACAACTCCGCCTTACCAAGTGCAACAACTCATAAACACACCAATATGTTTAGTCAAAAATAGATTAGAACTCAATGATAACAATAATATATCACATCTTAATCAAAAGGAAAATATTATCATTGATCGCCTCAAAGGTTTTACCCAAACCTTTTTTTCCACAAACATCAAATACAAATAAAGAAAGGAAGAAGGCATGAGGGTAAGGACCCCTTACTATCCCTCTGTGTTATGAAAAAACGATATCTTTAAGGAAAGTATAAAACGGTTTCTTGATAATCAAGAACCAAAACAAGGGTTAGGGTTTAACGGAAAAGGAAAAAATAAGAAGAAGAACAAGAACAAGAAGAAGAAGGAAGAACAACAAGGATTGGGCAAATATAAATTCTATTTACTATTCACTTTCTCATGTGAGTCACAAATGATTACAAGTGAATATCACAATTTTCCACACTCAACAAACTGAGTGTACTAGCCTATTTATAGACTAACTAGGTAGCTTGCAGCCCAAGAAACCTAAACAATTGGATCCTTAATACAAGGCCCAATTCGACAGAATAACATTTCGACAATACATACATACTAGAACAGACTTCGACTACAGTATGTAACAATAAGGCATCAGCATGTGAACAAACCTTCGACTGCATGCTTGCCTCCTGTCGAAATACATGAAAGCTTCTCCTTCGACACAGCATGAGTTCGATCAAAATCTCACAAATCTCCACCTTGGATCTAACTCAGCAACAAGAGAATCAACTTGCAACTTGGTAACGTCTTGGTGATCATATCAGCAACATTGTCTTCAGTCGAAACCTTCAGCACCTGGACGTCACCACGCTCGATTATCTGTCTGACGAAGTGCAGCCTCACATCGATGTGCTTAGTTCACTCATGATAGGCTAAATTCTTCGACAGGTGTATTGCACTTTGACTATCACATTTAACAGTGATACTTCGACCTTGAAGTTTCAGCTCCTTTGCAAAACCTTCAAGCCATAATGCTTCCTTCACAGCTTCAGTGAGGGCAATATATTCAACTTCAGTGGTTGATAAGGCAACAACCTTCTGAAGCTTCGCTTTCCAACTGATTGTTGTGCCAAACATTGTGAAAACATATCCAGAAATAGACTTTCTGGAATCTATACAACCTGCATAATCAGAGTCGACAAATCCTTCGATTTCGACTATGCTATCACCACCACAGGCTCCACCATAAATTAAGACTCTTTTCAGAGACCCATTTATGTACCTGAGAATCCACTTTACAGCTTGCCAGTGCGCCTTTCCAGGATTGGCCATATACCTGCTCACAAGGCTCACTCCATATGCTATGTCTGGCCTCGTACATACCATAGCATACATCAAAGAACCCACTACACTAGCATATGGAATGCTATTCATATAGATTCTTTTAGCTTCAGTACTCAGACTTTGAGTAGTACTAAGCTTAAACTGAGGATTCTTAGGTGTCACAACAGGCTTCGAATTCGACATACCAAACTTATCGAGAAGCTTCCGTAGGTATGTCTTCTGAGATAAGCACAACTTCGACTGCTTTCTATCTCTCCGGATGTGAATCCCAAGAGTCCTGGCTGCAGCTCCCAGATCCTTCATTTCAAACTCCTTACTGAGTTCAGCCTTCACCTTCGTTACATCCTCAACACTGTTGCTAGCTATAAGGATATCATCCACATACAACAACAACATAACAAGTGAGTTTCCAGGTCGAAATCTGAAGTAAACACAGTGATCGAACTGACTTCTAGTGAAACCAATGTGTGCCTTGAACTTGTCGAATCTCTTATTCCACTGCCGAGGAGATTGTTTCAGGCCATACAAAGACCTATTCAGCTTGCACACATAATCTTCTTTACCCTTTTCTGCATACCCTTCAGGTTGACGCATCAGGATCGTTTCATCTAGATCACCATACAAAAATGTTGTCTTCACATCCATTTGCTCAAGTTCCAAATCGAACTTTTCCACCATGGCCAACAACATTCGAATGGATCTATGCTTTACAACAAGTGAGAACACATCATTGAAGTTGAATCCTTCTTTCTGAGTGAACCCCCTAGCAACCAGCCTCGCCTTAAAGCGCTTCAACATCACTCCTTCGATTCCTTCCTTGACCTTGAAAATCCACTTACAATTGACTAACCTTGCTCCTGCAGGTTTCTCAATCAGCTCCCAAGTGTTATTATCATGAAGAGATTTCATCTCGTCATCCATGGCTTTTCGTCATTCAGTCTTGTCTCGACTCCTTATAGCTTCCTTGTAATCTCTAGGTTCTTCGTCAAGTACCTCACTTGCAGAGATTAAGGCAAAAGCTATAAGATCTGCATAACCAAGTCTCTGAGGTGGCTTGATGACTCTTCTCGACCTATCTCTTGCCAGTAGGTAGTCATCGACAATTTCCTCTGCCTCTTCAGCATCTTGCTCTTCGACTTCATCAGGGCTATGCACTTCAGCATCACTATGCTCCACCTCAACAGGCATCTCTACCTGTTCCAGCTCCTCTTCAGAGATTTCTGCACTTCGACCAACATCACCAATTTTTCTTGAAAGCCATTTCGACCTCATTGAAAACTACATCACGACTTGTGATACATCTTCTGTGACCTGGTTCTAGGTACCACAACCTATAACCCTTGACTCCCTCAGGATATCCAAGGAACATGCATCTCAGAGCTCTAGGTTCGACCTTGTCTTGCCTAATGTGAGCATAGGCTAAACAGCCAAATACTCTCAGTTTGTCGAGATCTGGTGGATGACCCGACCAAACTTCTTCAGGTGTCTTCATTCCCAGCGCAGTCGAGGGACATCTATTTATCAGATAAGCTGCTGTCGAAACAGCCTCCGCCCAAAACACCTTCTTCAATCCAGAACTAACCAACATGCATCTAACCCTTTCAAGGATTGTTCGATTGAATCTCTCAGCTAAGCCATTTTGTTGAGGAGTACTTGCTACAGTCTTATGCCTTGCAATCCCAGACTCAACACAGTAACTGTAGAACGCTTCGTTGCAGAATTCAAGGCCATTGTCGGTTCTCAACCTCTTAACCTCTAAAACACCTTTGTCTTCTGAATGAATACCCATAGCTTTCTGGAATAGTCATCAACGATGGATAGAAAATACCTTGCACCTGAGTGTGAAGGATTCCTTGCAGGCCCCTAAAGATCAGCATGAATGTAATCAAGGGATCCATGTGTTCTTTGCCTGCCTTTGTTAAACTTAGCCCTACAGGATTTACCAAATACACAAGATTCACAAAACTCCAGCTTTTCGACTTTGTCTTCTCTTAGCGGGTTTTGGTTCCCCAATTCGACCAGGCCTCTTTCGCTGACATGGCCCAATCTCATGTGCCATAATTCTGTCTTCGACATAGGTTTCGTGGATACAACATTTATCGAGCCACTTACAACCTCAGCCTCAAGGGTATACAAGCCTTGGTTTTTCACGCCTCTCAAGACTTCCTTCGACCCTTTCATGACTTTCAGGATACCTTGCTCTCCCATGAAAACATATCCCTTTCTGTCGAATTCATCAAGAGAAATTAAATTCCTCTTAAGATCAGGTACATACCTAACCCCAGTTAATAGCTTTATTGACTCATCATGGAGCTTGAATCTAACAGATCCAATACCTGTAATCCTGCAAGATTTATTGTTCCCCAACAGCACTGATCCACCATCTTGATCGCACAATTCTTCAAACACATTCTTATTTGGAGTCATATGCCAAGTACATCCAAAATCCATAATCCACTCTTCGCAAGAGTTGCTGCTCGACACCACAAGGACATCAGATGATTCATAACCATCTTGCACTATAGTTGCATTCCCATTGTCCTTACCTCCATGATTATTCAGGCGCTCAGGGCACACCTTTCTTGTGTAACCCTCCTTCTTACAATGATAACATTTGATACTAGACATATCACCACCATAAGACTTCTGCTGAACCTTACCTTTCTTCTTGTCAAACCTGCCATCTTTCTTTGACGATCTTCCTTTCACGGACAACCCTTCGCCAACTGATGAAGTTTTCTGCTCCTTTCTTTCGTTCAAGTCCTTCGAATACAAGGCTGATTGAACTTCTTCAAAGGTCAGGGACTCTCTTATACAAGAGGGTTTCTTTGAAGTGAGCATGCGTTCTTGGCAAAGCACATAACAACAACAGTGCTTGATCTTCATCATCGATCTTCACATCAATGTTTTCAAGATCAAGAATCAGCTTGTTGAACGAATCCAACTGCTCAGTCAAAGCTTTGTCTTCACTCATCTTGAATGAATACAAGGCTTGCTTCAGGTACAAACGATTTACTGACGATTTGGTCATGTACAAGCTTTCAAGCTTTACCCTTAATCCTGACGCCGTCGTCTCTTTTGATACCTGTCAGAGAACCTTATCACCAAGGCTCAACAATATTGCGCTGTGTGCTTTCTCGATCATTGCCGTCTTTTCTCTTTCCGTCAATGCAGCATCCATGGCTGCCTGTCCCTTCAACGCTTCCAAACAACCCTGCTGCACCAGTAGGGCTTTCATCTTCAAACGCCACAGACCGAAATCGTTCACTCCGGTGAACTTTTCAATCTCATACTTTGTTGAAGACATCTTCTCCATGCTCACCGCACTAATTTGTTGTGAAAAAATGATACCTTTAAGCATAGTATAAAACGGTTTCTTAATAATCAAGAACCAAAACAAGGGTTAGGGTTTAACGGAAAAGGAAAAAACAAGAAGAAGAAGAAGGAAAAATAACAAGGATTGGGCAAATATAAATTCTATTTACTATTCACTTTCTCATGTGAGTCACAAATGATTACAAGTGAATATCACAATTTGCCACACTCAACAAATTGAGTGTACTAGCCTATTTATAGACTAACTAGGTAACTTGCAGCCCAAGAAACCTAAACAATTGGATCCTTAATACAAGGCCCAATTTGACAGAATAACATTTCGACAATACATACATACTAGAACAGACTTCGACTACAGTATGTAACAATAAGGCATCAGCATGTGAACAAACCTTCGACTGCATGCTTGCCTCCTGTCGAAATACATGAAAGCTTCTCCTTCGACACAACATGAGTTCGACCCAAATCTCACACTCTGTTTACTCCTTCCAAAGTTCTGCCAACAACAAAATTAATTAAAATAACTTAATTCTCTAATTTTTCTAATAAACTTAACCATCCTAACAAATTAATTAAATAAAAGTAATCAATTAAAACACTCAAATGATTATTTAAAATACCTCAACATCCAAATAAAAAAAATAAAAATAAAAATAAAATGATATTAATGCTATTAAAATAAAAATTAGGGTGTTACACCGGCCAAAGGTTCAATAACACGATGTCCATTATCTAACCTTCTCCATCAAACCCAAAATATAAATACATTCTCAAAGGGTTTTTAGGTACACAATCTCGAATCTTTACTTCCATTACGGTTATGTTAAACCGTAAACTGACTTGGGCGTTGGAGTGCAAACCATGCAGGTACCCCCTAGATCTATCGGATCGGAGATTAGCAACGTCGATTCAAGATCTACTTCGATCAACAACACCGATTCGAGATCAACATTCCTGATCCAAGAAACACCGTAATCTCATCCTTCGATTCACAATGTTACATCGCAAAACAACTCACGAAGCTCCGTTCCACTATAGCTTCTGTTAGAAGTAATTCATGTTAGTTTGTCGAAGTCGAAGGGTTTTATAGGTTTTGGTCGAAGTTGTATAGAGTCAGTCGAATAGTTGTAGTGCTGTGTAGGTCAGCTGTATTCGATAGAGTCGAATATAGCTGATAAGAAGTTCAGTCGAATTGCTAGGTTGTGTCGAATTGTAAGTTTGTGGGCCTGGGCTTTGATAGCCTATATAAAGGGCACTGTAATTTGTAATACAAAATAACTTCATAATAAAATTTTGCAAAGTTTTCAAAAAACCCTAATCTCTTTTCTCTCCTTCTTCTTCTTCTTCTTCTTCTTCTTCTCTCAAATATTCATCTTTCTTGGAACTCAGTTCCAACAATTGGTATCAGAGCCTGGTTGCGATTCAGAGAGAATCTAATGGCAAACGGAGCAACAACGTCCACACAATTCCCAACGAATCTACCGGTTTTCAAAGGGGAAAACTACCAACGGTGGGTGGCGCAGATGAGAGTTATCTTCAGATTTCAAGATGTGGTTGAAATTGTGAATGATGGCGTAACGGAATTGGGGGCAAATGCTACTGATGAACAGAAAGCTGCGTACAAGGATCAAAGGAAGAAAGATGGCAAAGCGTTGTTCTTGATTCACCAGTGTGTGGATCCGAATGTGTTTGAGAAAATTATTGAAGAAGAATCTGCAAAAGAAGCGTGGGACAAGTTAAAGAACTTGTATGGAGGTGATGAGAAACTGAAGAGGGTGAAGCTGCAAACCTTGAGAAAGCAATACAAGATGATTCAAATGAAGGAAGATGAATCAATTTCGGAATTCTTTTCAAGATTGGTGATGCTGACGAGCCAGATGAAGTCTTGTGGAGAAACAATCACAGATTTGCAGAAGATTGAGAAGGTACTAAGATCTCTGACTGCAAATTTTGATTACATTGTAGTGTTAATTGAAGAGTCCAAGAATCTCGCTGAGATGAAGGTTGAAGAGCTACAGGCTTCTTTGGAACCTCATGAGATGAGATTGAAGCAAAGAGATTCAGAAAGAGAAAAGGTATCGGACCAAGCACTACAAGCGAAATTCACCAAGAAATCTGGGAAGGCGAAGCAGGGAAGGAATCTTGCTAGTGATGAGAAGTCAAACAAGAGTTCAAAGAATCATGATGATTCGACAAAGAAAGGCATGGGCAACAAGTATTCTGGGAAGAAAGTTGATATGAAAGACGTGCAGTGTTACAATTGCCAAAGTTTTGGTCATTATGCTCGAGACTGTCGAAAGAAGAAGGAAACACGAGCAAAAGAAAGTGACAAAGCGCAGTATGCACAGACAGGAGAGAGTGATTCTAAAGGTGTGCTACTAATGGCAGACACTCAGTCGAATGATGATGAAACGAATTTGTGGTATCTTGATTCAGGTTGCAGCAACCACATGACTGGTAACAAGAACTGGTTCAACAAGCTTGATGAATCAGTTAAGAAGGTGATAAAGTTTGCAGATGGTAGACAGATCACGTCAGGTGGAAGAGGAAACATATCTGTAATGAGAAGAGATGGTAGAAAAGCCAGCATTACTGATGTGTTGTATGTGCCTTTTATGACAAGTAACTTGATAATTATAGGTCAATTACTTGCCAAAGGGCATAATATGAAGCTGGAGAATAATCAAATGAAGGTGTATCATGCTGATGGTAGGTTGGTACTGAAAGCACCATTGGCTGATAACAAGACGTTTAAAGTTTAGATTAATATGATTAATCATGAATGTCTTGCGTCAACTACAGAAGAAGAAAAGAATTGGCTATGGCATCATAGATATGGGCATCTAAACTTCAGGAGTTTGGGTATGCTGAATCAGAAGAAGATGGTGTATGGTTTACCTCAGGTGAAGGAACCAAATCATGTGTGTGAGGAATGCTGCAAAGCAAAGCAGGCTAGAAAAGCATTCAAACATGATCTGCCAATCAAGTCGAAAGGAAAGTTGGAGCTTGTTCATTCTGATGTATGTGGACCTTTTGAAGTTAGGTCAAATGGTGGTAAGCGTTACTTCTTAACTTTCATTGATGAATTCACCAGATATATGTGGATTTATGTGATTGAAAGTAAGAGTGAAGTATTCACAAAGTTCAAGAAGTTTAAGTTGCTTGTCGAAAAGCAAAGTGGATGCAAGCTAAAGAAACTGAGAACTGATGGTGGTGGCGAATATGTCTCTCGAGAGTTTGCTAGATTCTGTGAAGAGGAAGGTATAGAGCATGAGGTTATTGCACCCTATACACCTCAACATAATGGCATAGCTGAGAGGAAGAATAGAAGTATACTGAATATGATGAGAAGTATGTTGAAGGCTAAAGAGGTGCCAAAGAGATTTTGGGCTGAAGCAGCTTCGACAGCAGTATACATTCTGAATAGATGTCTAACGAAGAAGCTAGTCGAGAAGACTCCTTATGAAGCTTGGACAGGTGAGAAGCCAAATGTAAGTCATTTTAGAGTTTTTGGATCAATATGTTTCAGGCATGTTCCTGAGCAATTGAGAACAAAACTAGATGATCGAAGTCAAACCATGGTGCTCATAGGTTATCATTCGACTGGTGCATATAGACTATATTCACCAGAAGATGATAAATTTGTGATCAGTCGAGATGTTCTGGTAAATGAAAATCAAAATTGGGAGTGGAGTCATGGGTCAGTTCGACAGGATACTGGTCGACAGATGGAAGAGACAGTTTCGACGGTGTTTGAAGAAGACCAACAAACTGAGGCCACGACAAGTCGAAATGAAGAACCTCCTGAGCAGAATGTAAGAAGATCAACTAGAGCAAGAGCTGAGTCGACAAGATTAGCTGGATATGAGAGATTTCCAGATAATGCAATCGATGCAGATGGTGAATTAATAGAAGAAGCAATGATGATGGCTGAAGCAGAACCAATTAATTTGGATGAAGCCATGAATGATTCGAATTGGTGTGAAGCCATGAAGGAAGAACTCAGGGCAATCGAGAAGAACAATACCTGGGAACTTGTCGAAAGAGCCAGCAAGAAGCCTATTGATGTGAAATGGCTTTACAAGCTGAAACGAAGGCCAAATGGTGAAATTGCCAAGCATAAGGCAAGACTAGTGGCAAGAGGATTTCTGCAGAAACCTGGTGTTGATTTCAACGAAGTCTATGCGCCAGTGACTAGGTTGGAAACAATCAGGATTGTTGTTTCGACAGCAGCATATAGAGGATGGAAGATACATCAGTTGGATGTAAAATCAGCATTTTTGAATGGACCTTTGGAGGAAGAAGTGTATGTCAGTCAACCACCAGGATTTGAGGTTAAAGGACATGAGTCGAAGGTGTACAGATTGAGGAAAGCTCTCTATGGATTGAAGCAAGCCCCAAGGGCTTAGACCAAGAGAATAGATAGTTTCCTAATCGAAACAGGGTTCACAAAGTGTGTGTCTGAGCATGGAGTTTATGTGAATGATGTCGACAATGATAGTCGAATCATTTTATGCCTGTATGTTGATGATTTGCTGATTACAGGTGCAAATGAAGCTGAGATAAGAAAAGTAAAGTCGAAGCTAATGCAAGAGTTCGAAATGTCCGACCTAGGGAATTTGTCATATTTCTTAGGGATAGAATTCAAAGACACAGCTGAAGGGATGTTCCTGCACCAGAAGAAGTATGCTCAAGACATCTTGAAGAGGTTCAAGATGACTGACTGTAAAGCTGCGACAACTCCATTGGAAACAGGAGCAAAGTTGAAAAAGGTAACTGATGATGAGTTTGTAAGTTCGACACTGTACAAACAAATTATTGGATCCTTGAGGTATCTTTGCAATACAAGGCCAGACATTTGTCAAAGTGTTGGATTGTTAAGTCGATTTATGGAGAAACCCCAAGAATGTCATCTCATTGCAGTAAAGAGAGTACTGAGATACATTAAGGGTACGATTGATCATGGTGTGCTGATGCCATGTCGAAATAAGTCCAAGTCGAAAGATGCGGAGGTATATGGTTATACTGATTCAGATTTCAGTGGAGACCAAGATGAAAAGAAAAGTACTGCAGGCTATATTTTCATGATCGAATGAGCTCCAATCTCTTGGAGTTCGAGAAAACAAAGCATTGTGGCTTTGTCATCATGTGAAGCTGAGTATGTAGCTGCATCGTATGCAGCATGTCAGGCAGCATGGATAGATATGTTGCTCGAAGAACTCAAGATCAAGGAACCTGGGAAGATGAAACTGTTTGTAGACAATAAGTCAGCTATTGATCTTGCCAATCATCCTATGTGTCATGGTCGAAGTAAACACATAGAAAAAAGGTATCATTTTCTCAGGGAACAAGTAAACAGAGGGAAGCTGGATCTTGAATATTGTAAGACTGAAGTTCAACTAGCTGACATACTTACCAAACCTTTGAAGAAAATTAGATTCGACGAGTTAAAGAAGAGCATTGGGATGAGAAGTCTGGAAAACATGAATTAGGTGGTGTGTTAGAAGTAATTCATGTTAGTTTGTCGAAGTCGAAGGGTTTTATAGGTTTTGGTCGAAGTTGTATAGAGTCAGTCGAATAGTTGTAGTGTTGTGTAGGTCAGCTGTATTCGACAGAGTCGAATATAGCTGATAAGAAGTTCAGTCGAATTGCTAGGTTGTGTCGAATTGTAAGTTTGTGGGCCTGGGCTTTGATAGCCTATATAAAGGGCACTGTAATTTGTAATACAAAATAGCTTCATAATAAAATTTTGCAAAGTTTTCAAAAAACCCTAATCTCTTTTCTCTCCTTCTTCTTCTTCTTCTTCTTCTCTCAAATATTCATCTTTCTTGGAACTCAATTCCAACAGCTTCCATGTTCTCGTCCATTTCTGGTTCTGCAACGAAACAAGTAGCTTGTGTAAGGTGGTTAACCGGTACAAGTAAGAAACACTAGTTGGTTAATAAAGAATGTGTGAAATCTAATCGAATTAGATAATCATATGCAAACCTTAGATGGATTGAGTCGTTGGGTATGTCTCCAATCGGATAAGTGTAGATCTTCTCCCTTAAAGGAAATTGTTTAGAGAAAGGATATTACCTTTATTGTGTATGTTCACTTACCTAATGGATATTATATGGTAAGTGAAAATACATATATGAAAATACATAAATTACTTTAAAATAAATATTTTTTCTAGAAAATTAAATAATATATTTATTCAAAAAATGATTAAGTAAAAATATTACTTTTTATTTAAAAAAAGTAATACACGCCTTAAAAAAAAATACAAAACTACATAGATAAAATAGGCATTCATTTGACACACAAACATTTCTAAACCACAAAGGAGTTTCATGTTGCCAAAATATAGGAAAAAATCTTGAAGTCTCAATCGAAAGCACGGTAAAGATGAAAGAATATGTAGGAGTTTGACGCCCTTAACTAATATAGAAAAATTAACATACTATCTTGCAATGAGGTTAACTTTGTAATATAACTCAATTTGTCTTAAGTAGCTCATTTGTTAAGAGTCAGACCCATCAACTGAAGGTTGGATCAAGACTTCAAATATTTTTTCAACATAATTAAAATCAATGGAAATAACTTGTTAGAAATTACAACATAAATGTATTGAGAGAAAAGAGTCTAAACATGTATTTTATTACTAAAAAGGTATCTATAACCATGAAACAATTACAACTAAACAGAACTATTAACTATCTTCAACCCAAAAGTATTTTTTTTTAATAAGCAAAATATATTTAGAGAATACTAACCCGCTTACAAAATTAGCACCGGCTAAAAACTATTAACTATTAACTATCTTCAACCCAAAAGTATAATCCTTACAATGTCTAATATTAGGAAAACTAGATGTAACATCTTCAATAACATCTTCACTGTCACAATAATGTAAAGGAGGATAATGATAACATGGCTCCAATGTAAACTCACGTTCACAAACCTCATTACTATTAGTAGGATTATAAAGAATCCATGGTTTTGAATTTCCCAATCCCTTAGCAACATAACCAAAAGTAGATTGATATGTAGTCACCAATTCATCAGATAAACTTAGTAAATACATGTCAACCCATGCCTTCAAATTATGCTCATTATCACCAAATATTTGTTTCTCTTCACTACTTGGTTGATAAACCTCGATTACTTCTCCGGTAACCGTTGATTTATTCGTATACATCGTCTTCAAATTCTCACTATATTGTGGATATAACGACGCCACGAGAATAGCTTTTGTAATCGTCTTGTTTTTTACATTAGAAGACGATGAAGTATTCTTTGAATTATCAAGTAGTTTTGGAAGTAATTTATTCTGTAACGTGCAGTTTAGAATTCGGTTCATGAAAAGTTCGTGAGGAGTTGATTCGGTATTCAATACTCTTATCTGAAGTCCGATTCTTTCATTCGCTTTCGCGAGGTGTTGTTGATAGAAACTAGTGATTAGTTTCCACGCTTTGTTTGAAGGGTGAAGTAGGTAGCGTACCAAATGATGAAAAATCGAATTGATTTCTGGAAACATTTTGTTTAACTCTTTTTGAAAAACTGGTGTCATGAAAAAAGAAGGTACAAAATACTGACCTGATTTCAAAAACAGTAGAGGAATTTTACTGAGGAGAAATTGACTGTGGTCACAATGAAAAAATCTCTCATCATTTGATGGACTATATCTTAAGTCCACATACATAGCTGATGGCAAATCTTCATTCCATGTATTGGAGAGTTCCATGTCTATAAATCTTTGATATGATTCAACATTTTCTGCATTCCAAAAAGGCGAATTCTTTGGTAACAACCAAGTTGAATTCAGAAACGGCTCGCAGAATAAACCTTCTTTATCTTTTTCAAATTTTACGAGCATAACGCGATCCGTTAGGAGCGCGTAGAGAAATGATGAAGCCATGCTAATTATTTGGTTACCTAAACCATTTGCAGGTACCCAAATAATATATTTGCAAGTTGTTGAAGCACAAGCTGAACCATTGTTTTTCTTAGAGTTTGTAATAATTTCCATGTCTTTTTTGTAAGCTCTAGTGTTTGGTCCACATTTTCTATGAATTTCTTCATATTTTCTAAGTTTGGATATGAAATATGGAGAAGGTTTTGTGGGGTCCAACCATTTGGTGTTTTGCATGAAAGGAAAATAACACTTGGTGTTTTGCATGAAAGGCAAAGGATACTTGGTGTCTTGCATGAAAGGCAAAGAACAAGTGTCTTCATGCATGTAAGACCTTTTGGCTTGCTTCTCCTATAAATAGGACCAAGAGCAAGCATTCAAAACACAACCACAAGAGAAACAAGAAGCAAGAGAAATAGAGCCTTGCTCAAGAGAGAAAATTGTTTTAGAGAGTTTTTCCTTGTGAGAGAAATAGTGAGCCAATTTGTGAGAGTGTTCCTTACAAATTGAGAGATACTTTGTAGAGAGTTCCACCTAAGGGTGAAGTTGTTGTATTCCCATTTTTATTATAGTGGATGTTTTAAGAGGCCTAAGGGTCCCGTGGTTTTTCCCTTTCTCACATTGAGAAGGTTTTCCACGCTAAAATCTTTTTGTGTCATTTTTGCTTAATTTTTCACGTTTCCGCAAGTGCCTATTTTTGAGTTCACGGAGGAGGGAAATTATGGAAGGTTATTTCCCAACAGTGGTATCAAAGCCTGGTTGAGTTCTGGGTAACTACGGTGTTGTACTCGTAAGAAAGTTCTTAGTATGCTCTGTGGTTGCAACATTGTTTGATCTTCCACATCAGAAAAGAAATATTCTTGTTGGAATTAAATCGTAGTATTGTGAAAGTGTGTCTTTGTAAGTTCTGGCTAAGGAAAGACTTGGTATTTAAGCGCGTCAATATTGACCCACCTCTCTTTCCTGGGAACTTCCTAGTTGCACTATTCATAAACCACGGTAACTTTTCCCGTGTACGACACTATTTACAAAATCTCCTAGCTAAAAGAACTACTTTCCCGTGTTCTCAAAAATGGATGGTTCTATCAGTTATGAAGGAGATATGTTCAAGCTGACCGCTGATAATTATACCTATTGGAAGCCGATGATGGAAGACCACCTATATTGCAAAGATTTGCATGAGCCAATCTCTCAAAAGGATAAGCCAACAGAGAAGAAAGATAACGAGTGGGAGCTCCAAAATCAGAAGGCAGTTGCCATGATCAGAAAATACATAGATAGGAGTCTATTCGAGCATGTGTCAACTTATACAAATGCGTATGAGTTGTGGACCAAACTTGAATCCTTGATTCAAAAGAAGACACCGAGAAATAAAGCACACCTTGTCAGACGACTGGTGAAATTGGAGTACTCAGATGGCCAAAATATGATCGAGCACTTGAATACCTTCAAAGGTATCGTGAACCAGCTGACGAAAGCTGACATGAAGATAGATGATGAGTTGCAAACTCTTCTGCTCCTAAGTTCTCTACCTGAGAGTTGGGACACTCTAGTTGTCACTCTTAGTAACTCTGCTCCAGACGGAAAACTTGTCTTGGATTCTGTCACAGATTCCTTGCTAAATGAAGAATCAAGACGGAGGGAAAGAGGCTTCAACAACCAGTTCGAAGCCAACATTATTGATAACAGAGGAAGGAGTAAGAATCATGAAAGAGGAGGTCGTGGGAGATCACAAGCTAGATCCAAGTCTCGCACAAGAGTAAGCTGTTATTATTGTGGCAAATCGGGCCATAGAAGACCTGAGTGCAGATTCTTGAAGAGAGATCAACAGGCTGGAAAAGTCCGTCCAGATTTAATAAATCCAAAGAAGAATAAGGAAGAAGGGGCCACAACTGCAGTAGCCTCGAACAACGAGGATATTTTCCTTTTTGGAGATGTCAACTATCTAAATGCTGCATTCGATAATTGCACTTGGATAATTGACACCCGAGCATCTTTCCACGTTACACCTCATGAAGAATTATTCTCATCATACCAAAGAGGAGATTTTGGTATGGTGAAGATGGGAAACCACGTCACAAGCAAGATTGTTGGTATTGGTGAAGTGACTATGATCACAGACAATGGAAATAAGCTTGTGTTGAAGGAAGTAAGACATGTACCAGAGATGCGTCTAAACCTTATATCAGCAGGAAAGTTGGATGACCTAGGGATGATAAACCAGTTCGGCGATGGTAGATGGAAGCTTAGCAAAGGGAGCATGACACTTGCTCGTGGCAAAAAGGAAGGCTCCCTGTACATCATGCAGGGAAAGATAAACAAGGGAGAGACTAATGTTTCTCAAGACGCAACCAAAGAATTGTGGCATAAACGACTTGGCCACATGAGTGATAAAAGCTTAGAGATTCTTGCTAAAGATCATCTTTCAAATATCAAGGGACAACCACTTGAATCATGTGAAGACTGTCTAGCAGGCAAACAACACAGAGTATCTTTTCAAAGATCAGATGATGCAAGAAGACGAAAGAAAATCCTAGATCTTGTTCACTCAGATGTCTGCTCCACATCTGAAAGGTCTCTTGGTGGCGCACAATACTTTGTTACCTTCATTGATGATCACTCTAGAAAGGTGTGGGTGTATCCATTGAAGAAGAAAGATCAAGTTCTACAAGCTTTCAAGGAGTTTCACGCCTCTGTAGAGCGAGCATCTGGAAGAAAGTTGAAATGCTTAAGAAGTGACAATGGAGGTGAATACCTAGGTCCATTTGAAGCATATTGTAAAGCTCATGGGATAAGACATGAGAGGACACCTCCGAAGACTCCCCAAATGAATGGAGTAGCTGAAAGAATGAACAGAACGATTGCAGAGAAAGTCAGAAGCATGCTTTCTCATGCAAGACTTCCCAAATCATTTTGGGGTGAAGCAGTGAGAACTGCCATTGATCTAATAAACTTGTCTCCTTCAAGACCGTTAAATGGAGAGATACCAAATGAAGTATGGTATGGAAAGAAAGCCTCTTACGGTCAATTGAAAGTATTCGGGTGTAAGGCGTTTGTTCATATTCCTAAAGATGAAAGAGCAAAACTCGATGCCAAGACGAAGGAGTGTATATACCTTGGTTCTCCAAGAGATGAACTTGGCTTTAGACTGTGGGATCCTGCAAACAAGAAGATTGTTCGAAGCAGAGATGTGGTATTTTATGAAGATCAAACAATTAATGATATTCAATCTAAGAAGTCAAAGACCATTGTGGTACAAAACTCAGGGGGAGAGATTCCTCAACGAGATATTGAACCTGATCAGACAGCACAACCCCATCATATGGAGCAACCTGACCAAACAGAAGAAGATCAGGAAATGCAGGAAGAACAAATGATAGATACTGATCAGAGAGACCAAGAACCTCAAGTGAGAAGATCCGTGCGAGTAAGACAACCATCAAGAAGATATTCCCCAGATGAGTATGTCACTCTCACCGATGAAGGAGAACCTCAAAACTTCATAGAAGCCATTGAGACGGATGACAAAGACAAATGGATGCAAGCCATGCAAGAAGAATTACAGTCACTGAATGAGAACCAGACATATGACTTGGTGAAATTACCAAAGGGAAGAAGGGCTTTGAAAAATAAGTGGGTGTTCAAACTCAAGTCTGAAGAGAACAACCCAAACCCCAGATACAAAGCACGAATTGTCGTGAAGGGGTGCCATCAGAAGAAAGGCATAGACTTCGAAGAGATATTCTCACCAGTGGTGAAGATGACATCCATAAGAGCAATCCTTGGTCTAGCTGCAACACTAGACTTGGAGATAGAGCAACTTGATGTTAAAACAGCATTCTTACATGGAGACTTGGAGGAAGAGATATACATGGAGCAACCCGAAGGATTTGCAGAACCAGGCAAAGAACATCTTGTGTGTCGCTTGAAGAAAAGTCTATATGGGTTGAAGCAAGCTCCAAGGCAATGGTACAAAAAGTTTGAACTCTTCATGACCCAACATAAATTTGAAAAAACTTCTGCAGACCACTGTGTGTTTGTGAAGAAATATGATAATGGTGAATCCATCATACTTTTGTTGTATGTTGATGATATGCTTATTGTTGGGAAAGACAAGACAAAGATAGATGCTCTAAAGAATGCACTGAGCAAATCTTTTGCCATGAAAGATTTGGGTGCAGTAAAGAAGATTCTTGGAATGAAAATCATTCGAGATCGTCCCAAAAGAATGTTGTGGATGTCACAAGAAGATTATATCAAGAAAGTCCTTGAGAGGTTCAACATGCATAATGCTAAACCTGTACATGTCCCACTACCTGGTCATCTGAAACTCAGTAAGACACAGTGTCCAAGCAATGAAGAAGAAAAAGAAGAAATGAGCAAGGTGCCCTATTCTTCAGCTGTGGGTAGCCTTATGTATGCAATGGTTTGCACAAGACCAGACATTGCTTATGCTGTTGGAGTAGTAAGTAGATTCCTGTCAAATCCAGGAAAGGAGCATTGGAATGCTGTGAAATGGATACTGAGGTATCTAAGAGGAACTGCCAAACAGTGTTTGTGCTTTGGCAATGAAAAGCAATTACTCACTGGGTATGTAGATGCAGACATGGCAGGGGATGTAGATTCAAGAAAATCTATTTCCGGGTATTTGATTACTTTTGCAGGGGGAGCTATCTCATGGCAATCACGATTACAAAAGTGCATTGCTTTGAGTACCACAGAAGCTGAATACATAGCAATTACTGAAGGCTGTAAGGAGATCATGTGGATGAAGAAGTTCATGCAAGAGTTAGGTCAGAATCAAGAAACTTATGTTCTCTATTGTGACAATCAGAGCGCAATCCATCTCAGCAAGAACTCGACATACCATTCAAGGTCAAAACACATTGACGTAAGGTATCACTGGATCCGCGATGTGTTGGAGAGTAAATTGTTGAAAGTAGAGAAAATTCATACCAATGAGAATGGGGCAGACATAATGACAAAACCTCTTCCAAAAGAGAAGATAGAGCTCTGCAAACAAGTTGCTGGATTAGCAGCAACTCCAAACTAACCCAGAACATTCCCCTATGGCTGGAGGGGGAGAAATGTGGGGTCCAGCCATTTGGTGTTTTGCATGAAAGGAAAATAACACTTGGTGTTTTGCATGAAAGGCAAAGGACACTTGGTGTCTTGCATGAAAGGCAAAGAACAAGTGTCTTCATGCATGTAAGACCTTTTGGCTTGCTTCTCCTATAAATAGGACCAAGAGCAAGCATTCAAAACACAACCACAAGAGAAACAAGAAGCAAGAGAAATAGAGCCTTGCTCAAGAGAGAAAATTGTTTTAGAGAGTTTTTCCTTGTGAGAGAAATAGTGAGCCAATTTGTGAGAGTGTTCCTTACAAATTGAGAGATACTTTGTAGAGAGTTCCACCTAAGGGTGAAGTTGTTGTATTCCCATTTTTATTATAGTGGATGTTTTAAGAGGCCTAAGGGTCCCGTGGTTTTTCCCTTTCTCACATTGAGAAGGTTTTCCACGCTAAAATCTTTTTGTGTCATTTTTGCTTAATTTTTCACGTTTCCGCAAGTGCCTATTTTTGAGTTCACGGAGGAGGGAAATTATGGAAGGTTATTTCCCAACAGGTTTGTGTGGAGAAGGTTTGTGGTAGAAATGAGATTGTAACCTACTTTTGCACGAGGCTTTATCAAATCCAGAAACTAAAAGTCCGTCAAGCAATTTTTCTTTATTATCATCAATACTCTCTTTTGAATTTGTCAACAAGATATTTTTGGAGTCAGTGGAGTCTGTAGAGAATGTCATAGTTAAGTTTGTAAATAACAAAGATATTTGATAAATAAAAAATAATAATGACTTATAATCATAATAGAGTTTAATTACTATGTACTGACAGTGTAAAAAGTTTTACACTGTCAATACATCACCATCATCCGTTTGGGTTACTTTATAAATTATTAAATTAAAAGTCAAACTCATCTTTACATCCAACGGTTATAATTAACTGACAGTGTAAAATCTAGTGCATTTCAATTAATTCCATCATAATAACCACCACAGTATAAATATTTTTGAATAGATAAACATATTGCAAATAATATAGTTGCACACAAAAATATATGATAATTGACCATTCCTTTTTATATTTATTTAGGGAGTATATCTAATGAACTAATATTTATAGTGAGAAACGAGAACTATTGATATCAATCGTCTAATTCGATTAATGTTTAAGATTAAAAATTTTCATATAAAGAACACTTTACTGAATTTTTTTTATTATATTTAATATTTAAAAATTTCATAAAAAGAGATTCTAACCAAAAATAATTTTATTGCTATAAATAAATCATTATAAAAATTGTAAACATACTTAATATTTAGTTTAAATGATCTAAATTATAAATATTTTTTAGACTAAAAGAAACATTAGAAAAATAAAACTTATGAAAAGTAATATTAATTTTAAAATAATAATAAGTACAAATTGTTTACTCATCTTCTAAGTATTAAAATTCTGTCATATATACATTTTTTAAAATATTAAGTCTTCGAAAACTCCTTAGCTTCCTTGCTTTTTGCTCGGACCCTTTGTTGGTGTTGTATTAGTATAGAGTTGGTTGAGAATTTTTCCTATCTTTTTGTATTGGATTAGAATACCCCTTAAATTCTCTTGAATTCAATTGCTTTTAGAAAAAAAAGTCTTAGAAAACT
Source organism: Lathyrus tuberosus (assembly GCA_022829125.1). Classification (NCBI taxonomy): domain Eukaryota; kingdom Viridiplantae; phylum Streptophyta; class Magnoliopsida; order Fabales; family Fabaceae; genus Lathyrus; species Lathyrus tuberosus. The sequence continues at coordinate 639,394 of JALAZF010000529.1, read as the reverse complement.
AATTTACTTTTAAAAAAATATATATTTTATTGATGTATCTGGCATTTTATATAATTATATTATTTCTTTCATAATTTAATTTGATAAATAAATTGCTCAAGACTTACTTTTAAAATAAAACAAGATTGCAAATCCTTTAATAACAATTTAACCAAAGTATAACACTTAAAGTCATAGATGATAGAGAAACTCTCCCTTCTCTCTAACTTTTTGTCCTAGTGACCATTCTTCTTCATGCAAACTTCGCCTTCTTGTTATTTCTTCAAATCCCACCCCAGTTTTCCGATTCAAATCCTTTATTCTTGGTTTTTCTGGAAGTTGTTAATCTCGGATTGCTAGCTAATCTGATAGGTTCAAAGGGTTTGGTTTAAAGTCCTAGCCTTAGGGTTAGGGACCTTCCTCTCTTTGGGTCTACGTTGAACAGTGCGGCTTCAATATGTGGTTTCCTCTTCCTCTCTGTGTGTGTTGTTCTCTGGGGTTTCGCCTAGAGTGGTTGTGTTCTTCGTTTCGGTCCGCTGCTAGCATTATGTCTTGGGAGACGGTTCGTAGGAAACCTTGGAAGGGCTCCAAAGGTGGATTCTCAGTGTGGAAGGAGAACAAAGAAGTATTCATCTCTACTAGAAGGGATAAACGTGGAAAACGGTTCTGCTTCGCAAAATTCAGGAAAGTTCATGACCCTCGTATTCTGGCTTGTAATTTGGATAGTATTTATTTAGAAGGAAAGAAATTGTTCGTTAACATTCCCAGATTCGGTTTGGAGAACAAGCAACCGAATGTTGTTAGGGCGTTCCCGAAGATGAATATCAAATCAACTCGCATTGGTAGAAACTTTGAGAATCACTCCAATGCTGGAAGATCCTATGCTAAGGTGGTTGGGAGTTCAGTCTTGGAAGAGGGAAGAAGTATAGGTGGTGTTAAGAATGTTGTTCTTGAGGTAGACCCGGCTGGTTTGGAGGATATGAAGAAAGTGAGAGTAGGCGTGGTTATGGAGGATGGAAATGCCTTCAACATTCAGAGGTTACTCAATGAAGAAGGTTATTTCAACATTAAAGCTACTCCCCTGGGTGCTTCAATGTGCTTGCTGGAAGACGTCTCGGGAGGCGATATTGAAGAATTTGTGAAGGAATCTGGTGATTGGTTGGAAGTCTGGTTCAGAGAAAAAAGAGAGTGGAATCCGGAGTTGATTGATAGAGACAGATTTGTATGGGTTAATTGCATTGGTTTGCCTTGTTTTGCTTGGAGTGAGGTTAACTTTAGTCTGATTACTTCTAGTTTGGGTTCTTTCATCAAGTGCGACGAGAGCACCAGGAGTAAGTCTCGCTTTGATACTGCAAGGTTGTTGATCAAAACTAACCTGGAGGTTATTTTGAATTCGAAGATCAGTGTTGAAGTGAACAAGTTCTGTTTCCCAGTTTATTTCTCTGAAGATTTTTCGTGTGGCTGTGATGCATTCCTAGCTGAGGATGAAGACGAGGTGATTGATTCCGCTGAATACGACTCTTCTATTCCTTCTGATTTTGAAGGCGCGTGGGAAATTCTGAAGAGGAGGGTAGTGTGGACTCCAGTTACTCGAAGTCCGTGCCTACTAAGAAAGACTTTCCTCAAAGTGGACAAGTGCCAGATGGCGACCGAGTACTATCTGATAACTTGTCTTACATTGGTGAAAGCCTAGGTACAAGCTCTGCTGGGGGTAGGCCAAGGGGTCTCAGAAGAAAGTCTTTCTCAAAGGCTAGTGGGGACCCTACCATTGGTAGCAGAGGAGGTATAGGTCTGCATATTGATAACTGTGATGTTAATGTTGTTTCTTGTGGAACCAAATCAATATCTTGCCAGGTTGGAATTGAAACTAATCGGGACAAATTAGTCAACCAGACTAACTACTTAGATGGAGAGCTTGTTGTGGACCTGGGCCCCTCCAATCCTATTTCTGGGCCCCCGAGAGGGATTGTTGGGCCTACCTCCTGGGGCAAAACTAGAAAGAAAAAGTTGCTCCATGATGTGTACAATTGTATTAAGATCCCCTATTCTACTTCCTATTTCTCAACCCTTCTACATTCAGCTCTGAAAGATCACGAAGCTCCTTCAAAAGGGAATTTTAATAGTGAGATATCTAAGAGAAGATCTATCAGACTAGCTTCATACGAGACCAGTACATCTCTTCTGTGTTGCGAATCTATCACTGATACAGATATGGCTAGAGCGAATTTGCGTTGTCGTAAAGCTCTGGAAGAAGTTCCTTCTAAGGTACGTAATTCTGTTAAGAAATTGGGCCTTGTGGGAGATATTGACGATGGTGATTTGGATAGTTTACTGAGGAAATTGGACAGCGAGGACAAGGATGCTAGGTCTGGTAAGAAGGTTGTTGCTATTAGTGGGTCATGAATATTGTGTCGTACAACGTTCGTGGGTGTTGTAGCTCCCTTAAGAGGAGGAGAATTTCCCAAACACTTATTAGAGGAAACGCTGATATTTGTCTCCTTCAAGAAACAAAAATTAGTGAGATGAATTCTAGGTTGGTTCATAGTATGTGGAGGAGTCATGAAGTGGATTGGTCGGTTGTGAATTCCTCTGGCAGGTCCGGAGGTATCCTCACTATGTGGAATCCTAAAACGGTTTCAGCTTGTTATTGTTTCCGTTGCAAATGTTTTTTGGGCACGCAGTTCCTGTGGAAAAATCAAAGACTGACTGTGATTAATATTTACTCCCCTTGTGGTCTTAACGATAAAAAACGTTTGTGGAGGGAGTTGGTAAAAATTAAGAGAAGGTTTCCTGGGCATGGGTGGATTGTGGGTGGGGATTTTAATGCTGCTAAAAATACTCATGAAAGGAAAGGCTTAAGCGAGGCTAGTAGCAGAGAGATGAGGGATTTTGGGTTGTTCATTGAGGCTCTGAACTTAGTTGATCTCCCGGTCGCTGGTAATAGATTCACGTGGTTTAATTCAAATGGTTTTAGCAGAAGTAGATTAGATAGAATATTGGTGGACGATTCTGTTATAACGCTTCTGTCTCTGAAGAATCAAGTGGTGGGTGATAGAGAAGTGTCGGATCACCGACCTGTTTGGTTGAACTCTAATAAGGTGGATTGGGGACCTAAACCTTTTAGGTCTTTCAATTGTTGGTTGTCCCATAAAGACTTTCTTCCTTTTGTCAAGAATATGTGGAATTCCTACAGCTTCTCTGGCTCCTTTTCTAATATTCTTCTCATGAAATTTCAAGCCCTCAAAGCAGATCTGAGAAGTTGGAACACTAATGTTTTTGGTTGGCTCGATCTTAATATAGAAGATAATGTGCTCAGGATCAATCATAATGAGATGAAAACTGAGTTGGACTTAGATAGTCATAATGTAGAGTTGGCTACGGACAGTTTGCGGCTCCAAGAGGAGTTGTGGGCGAATTTGAGACTTAAAGAGAGTATGATGGCCCAGAAGTCTCGCGCGAGATGGATTCATGACGGCGATCTTAACACCAAATTATTTCATAACTCCCTTAAATCGAGGAACCGTCTGAACTATCTTTCTGCTATTAAAATGGAAGACACCCTCGTGGAAGACCCTGCGATGATTAAATTGGAAGCTGTTAGTTACTTTGAGGAAAGATTCAAACATCAGAATTTGTTCAATGTCAGGAGCAACTCTATTCTTCTTTCTTCCCTTGACGACGTAGATCGTCTATTCCTTGATTCTGAGTTTGGTGTTGCTGATGTGAAATATGCAGTGTTCAGTTGCGATGGTAACAAATGCCCTGGAGTCGACGGATTTAATTTCACGTTTATTAAGGCTTGTTGGGATATTATAGGCACTGATTTTTCTAACTGCATCTTAGAGTTCTTCAAGACTGATTTTCTGCCTAAGAAGTTTGCTTCTTCTTTCATTGCTCTGGTTCCGAAATCCGCAAAATTTTGAAGATTTCAGGCCTATATGCCTTGTCAGTTGCGTTCTTAAAACTATCTCCAAATTGCTTGCTAATAGGCTGGGTAAGGTTATTCATAAGCTTATTTCTCCTTCTCAAACTGCCTTCATTCCGGGGCGACAGATCTTCGATGGTGTTCTCCTGGCTAATGAAATTACTGACTACGCAAAAAGGTTTAAGAAGGACTGTCTATTTTTTAAAGTTGATTTCGCTATGGCGTACGATTGTGTGGACTGGTTGTACCTTGAAGACATGCTGATTAAAATGGGTTTTGGTAGTAATTGGATGAAATGGATACGCGGATCTGTTTTCAAAAGCTTCATGTCGATTCTTATAAACGGAAGCCCTTCGAAGGATTTCAAGGTTGGTAGGGGTTTGAAACAAGGCGACCCGTTAGCCCCTTTCTTATTTGCTATTGTGGTTGAGGGATTGGCTAGCTTGGTTCGTTCTGCTTCTTCTAATAACATGTTCTCTGAATTCAAAATTCATGGCGTTCCAACTATTAATATTCTTCAGTTCGCCGACGATACTTTACTTATCGGCGATGGATCGACTGCTAATATTTGGGCCTTCAAGTCTATTTTGAGGGCGTTTGAACTGATGTTGAGGCTTAAGATTAATTTCTCCAAAAGCTGCCTTTATGGAGTTGGTGTAGATCAGTTTTTTCTTTCAGCTGCTGAGCTATTCCTTCATTGTAAAACTGGTAGTCTCCCTTTCAATTTCCTGGGCCTAACTGTTGGAGGCAATCACCACCGGACCTCGTTTTGGAATCCGATCATCTCTTGTTTGCAGAATAGACTCAATAGTTGGACTGGGAAGACTCTGTCTATTGGGGGTAGGGTGACCCTCATTAACTCGGTGCTTGCTAATCTCCCGATTCATCATTTGGCGTTCTTCAAGGCTCCCAAGAAGGTTGTGAATGATATTATCCGTATTCAGCGTCGGTTTCTTTGGGCAGGTAATTCATCTAATAAATTTATTCCCTGGGTGTCTTGGAATTCTGTCTGCAAATCGAAAGAATTCGGAGGTCTTGGAATCAAGCACGTTGGTCGTTTCAATTGTGCTCTGCTCGAAAAATGGTTATGGAAGTTCCATGCTGGCGGAAATGAATTATGGAGGAATTTTCTGGTTAATAGATACGACAACTTGATTATCAAAGTGCAGTCTTACCCGGATGTTGGTAGCTTGAAGACCGATTCCTTATGGTTGAAGGATATTCTCTCGGCATCCGTCATTGATTCCCAAGTCAGTTTCAGTAATTTCCTGGAATGCACAGTTGGTGACGGATCCACCGTCGCTTTTTGGTATTCGGTTTGGCTGGGAGATGTCGCGCTGAAGGCTTGGTTTCCTACTTTGTTCCATACTGGCAGCAACAAGGAACTCTTAGTGAGTGAAATGGGAATTTGGGAAGGAGATATTTGGAGATGGAACCCTTTTGGTATGGCGGATAGACTTGACTCTACTGTCGATACGGAAATGAGAGATTGCAACTTGTTATTGGAAGCTGCCACTGTCATTAAAGATGCGCAGGATGAGTGGCAATGGCCGTTAAACGATTCAAAGGAGTTTACCGTTAATTCTTTCTATTCTTTCTTGAATAATCCTTCCTCTGTTAATGTTATTGAGACTGATATAGCAGATTTTCTGGAGCTACTTTGGAAGACGATTATACCGGCGAAAGTGCATATTTTTGGATGGAGGATGGTCCTAGACAGGCTTCCAACGAGATCCAATCTGGTGAAAAGAAGGGTCATTCATAATGATCACGACAGGGTTTGCGTTTTTTGTTTCCGCCATTTAGAAGATAATTCTCATTTATTCTTTTCTTGTCAATTCTTGTCTTTGGTGTGGGCTAAGATATATGAATGGGCGGATATTGACATTATTACGGAAGGTAGAGTTACTCTTCATGCGAAGGCTTGGAATTTGCTCCTAAAAGGCCGTTGTAGAGTTCGGAAGATAAACTCAATTTGGATTATTACTTGTTGGATCATTTGGAGGGCAAGAAATAACATTTTGTTCAAAGGAGAATCGTACGACGTTGACGACATTGTTAGTGAAATTAAAGTAATGTCGTGGAATTGGTTGATTCTAGGTCAAGTTGATAGTAACAAATGTAGGTTATATGAATGATTTAAATTCCCATTCGACTTTTTGTGATTGTCTTTTCGTTCATTGGTGTTTGTAGTTCTTTTGTTTTGAGATTTTCTTAATCTCCCATTAATGAAGTTGCTTATAAAAAAAAAAAAACAATTTAACCATCACATTACAAAGTAAAAATTTAATACCAATTTCATAGCTAATTCCTTGAGTTATCATTAATTTTAAAAATACAAAATTATTTGATTTTATGATATTAAACATAATTATAACAAATAGAAAACTATTTTCCATAAAAAAATTTTTATAGAATTTTTAAATATCAAGAGTAATAGAAAAACACTTAGTTAACATTATATGTAATTTTAATCTTTTTTATTTGATATATTTGTAATTAATATTAGAAAATCAAATCATTTTGTATTTAGTGTTAAAATTCTACTTGATAATCTTTATTGCGATGATTAAATTATTATTAAAATATTGAGAGTCTTGTTTGGTTTAAAAATAAATATAGAATAGTTTTACGAGTTATGATTTTTAAAGAAATTTATATGACATAATTTGAGATATTTCGTTAAAACAATATTTTTAATTAAATTAATTTTACGAGTTATGATTTTTAAAGAAATTTAAATGACATAATTTTAATTCTAGAAAAATGAGTAAACAATTTATGCGTCTGATTATTTTAAAACTAATATTACCTTACAGAAATTTTATTTAGGAATTTCTTCAATCTTGAAAAATATTTATAGTTTAGATCCTTTTAATTTTAAATAAAATACTAAATATATTTGAATTATAATTTTATTTATATCGTAACTAAATATTTTGTATATTTTTAAGAAATATTTTAGTAATATTTTAATAATAATTTAATCATTGCAAAAAATTAATTTTCTTTATACATGAGTTTTAGAAAATATTCAATAAGATGCTCTTTATATAGAAATTTTAAATCTTAAACATTAATTATATAGATGACGTATCCTGCGCATCAGATAATATGTAGAATAATATGTAGTCACCAATTCATCAGATAAACTTAGTAAATACATGTCAACCCATGCCTTCAAATTATGCTCATTATCACCAAATATTTGTTTCTCTTCACTACTTGGTTGATAAACCTCGATTACTTCTCCGGTAACCCTTGATTTATTCGTATACATCGTCTTCAAATTCTCACTATATTGTGGATATAACGACGCCACGAGAATAGCTTTTGTAATCGTCTTGTTTTTTCCATTAGAAGACAATGAAGTATTCTCTGAATTATCAAGTAGTTTTGGAAGTAATTTATTCTGTAATGTGCAATTTAGAATTCTATCCATGAAAAGTTCATGCGGAGTTGATTTGGTATTCAATACTCTTATCTGAAGTCCGATTCTTTCATTAGCTTTCGCAAGGTGTTGTTGATAGAAACTAGTGATTAGTTTCCACGCTTTGTTTGAAGGGTGAAGTAGGTAGCGTACCAAATGATGAAAAATCGAATTGATTTGTGGAAACATTTTGTTTAACTCTTTTTGAAAAACTGGTGTCATAAAAAAAGAAGGTACAAAATACTGACCTGATTTCAAAAACAGTAGAGGAATTTTACTGAGGAGAAATTGACTGTGGTCACAGTGAAAAAATCTCTCATCTTTTGATGGACTATATCTCAAGTCCACATGCATGGCTGATGGCAAATCTTCATTCCATGTATTGGAGAGTTCCATGTCTATAAATCTTTGATATGATTCAACATTTTCTGCATTTCAAAAAGGCGAATTCTTCGGTAACAACCAAGTTGAATTCAAAAATGGCTCGCAAAATAAACCTTCTTTATCTTTTCCAAATTTTACGAGCATAACACGGTCTGTTAGGAGCGCGTAGAGAAATGATGAAGCCATGCTAATTATTTGGTTACCTAAACCATTTGCAGGCACCCAAATAATATATTTGCAAGTTGTTGAAGCACAAGCTGAACCATTGTTTTTCTTAGAGTTTGTAATAATTTCCATGTCTTTTTTGTAAGCTCTAGTGTTTGGTCCACATTTTCTATGAATTTCTTCATATTTTCTAAGTTTGGATATGAAATATGGAGAAGGTTTGTGTGGAGAAGGTTTGTGGTAGAAATGAGATTGTAACCTACTTTTGCACGAGGCTTTATCAAATCCAGAAACTAAAAGTCCATCAAGTAATTTTTCTTTATTATCATCAATAATCTCTTTTGAATTTGTCAACAAGATATTTTTGGAGTCAGTGGAGTCTGTAGAGAATGTCATAGTTAAGTTTGTAAATAACAAAGATATTTGATAAATAAAAAATAATAATGACTTATAATCATAATAACCACCACAATATAAATATTTTTGAATAGATAAACATATTGCAAATAATATAGTTGCACACAAAAATATATGATAATTGACCATTCCTTTTATATTTATTTAGGGAGTATATCTAATGAACTAATATTTATAGTGAGAAACGAGAACTATTGATAGCAATCGTCTAATTCGATTAATGTTTAAGATTAAAAATTTTCATATAAAGAACACTTTACTGAATTTTTTTATTATATTTAATATTTAAAAATTTCATAAAAAGAGATTCTAACCAAAAATAATTTTATTGCTATAAATAAATCATTATAAAAATTGTAAACATACTTAATATTTAGTTTAAATGATCTAAATTATAAATATTTTTTAGACTAAAAGAAACATTAGAAAAATAAAACTTATGAAAAGTAATATTAATTTTAAAATAATAATAAGTACAAATTGTTTACTCATCTTCCAAGTATTAAAATTCTGTCATCTATACATTTTTTATAATATTAAGTCTTAGAAAACTCCTTAGCTTCCTTGCTTTTTGCTCGGACCCTTTGTTGGTGTTGTATTAGTATAGAGTTGGTTGAAAATTTTTCCTATCTTTTTGTATTGGATTAGAATAACCCTTATATTCTCTTGAATTCAATTGCTTTTAGAAAAAAAAAGTTTGAAAACTAATTTACTTTCTAAAAAATATATATTTTATTGATGTATCTGGCATTTTATATAATTATATTATTTCTTTCATAATTTAATTTGATAAATAAATTGCTCAAGACTTACTTTTAAAACAAAACAAGATTGCAAATACTTTAATAACAATTTAACCATCACATTACAAAGTAAAATTTTAATACCAATTTCATAGCTAATTCCTTGAGTTATCATTAATTTTAAAAATACAAAAATATTTGATTTTATGATATTAAACATAATTATAACAAATAGAAAACTATTTTCCATAAGATTTTTTTTATAGAATTTTTAAATATCAAGAGTAATAGAAAAACACTTAGTTAACATTATATGTAATTTTAATCTTTTTTATTTGATATATTTGTAATTAATATTAGAAAATCAAATCATTTTGTATTTAGTGTTAAAATTCTACTTGATAATCTTTATTGCGATGATTAAATTATTATTAAAATATTGAGAGTCTTGTTTGGTTTAAAAATAAATATAGAATAGTTTTACGAGTTATGATTTTTAAAGAAATTTATATGACATAATTTGAGATATTTCGTTAAAACAATTTTTTTAATTAAATTAATTTTACGAGTTATGATTTTTAAAGAAATTTAAATGACATAATTTTAATTCTAGAAAAATGAGTAAACAATTTATGCTTCTGATTATTTTAAAACTAATATTACCTTACAGAAATTTTATTTAGGAATTTTTTCAATCTTGAAAAATATTTATAGTTTAGATCCTTTTAATTTTAAATAAAATACTAAATATATTTGAATTATAACTTTATTTATATCGTAACTAAATATTTTGTATATTTTTAAGAAATATTTTAGTAATATTTTAATAATAATTTAATCATTGCAAAAAATTAATTTTCTTTATACATGAGTTATAGAAAATATTCAATAAGATTCTCTTTATATAGAAATTTTAAATCTTAAACATTAATTATATAGATGTCGTATCCTATGAGAATGACATTTTTATGTGAATACATGATAATGAATCTAAACCATTAGATTTTAAAATAAATGGGTGAGATAATATTTCATTTATTTTCTTTCTCCTCCATTATTAAAATAAATAAATTAAATTAAAATATTATAATAAATGACAGATAATTTCACCCATTTATTTTAAAATTTGATGGTTCAGATTTATTATCATGTTCTCACATAAAAATATCACCCATTTATTTTAAAGGGTGTTGCTATCTTGTGCCCCAAGGGCACATGTTAAGGTGTAATTAATGAGAGTTGATTTCATCTACTTTATTTTGAAACATGAAATAATTAATTATAGTAATTAAAACATTAAAATTTATGTTTGTTAGAAATGGTTAGGACAAAATTACCCTTGATATATACACAACTTTTTATATTCTGAATTGAATGAAAATATTAACAATTAGTACGTAAGGCAATTTTTTTTAAAATTAGTTTAAAATTGATTTGCTTTAAATTACAATAATATACTGTAACAAGAGTTATGCTGAAAGTTTTTTAATATAAAATTAAAATACTTTAAAAGTACAATAATTTTCTTTCTGACTAGAAATCACAATATTTTCTTTCTCAAAAATTCCAATTTCTTCGACTTCTTCTATAATATTACGACCAACAAAAGAACCGTTTTTTGAAGAAACTTCTTCTACTGAATATTCAATATTCAAACTCAAATCCAAATTTATTCTATTGTTGTTCACACTTTCCATTTTGTATTTATCTTCCAAAAATAACAAGAATAAAAAGATTATTCATCTGACTATGAAAAGTTATTTAAAAAAAATTGGAATCATAAAATAATATAAAATAGATAAAAAAATATATGACATACTTGAGTAAGGAAAGTTCTTAAATTGCCATACTTGAAAATATTTCAGAAGATTTCAATTGCAACACAGTGTTTTGAAGGAAGCGTGCAATTTTTTTTATGAAAAGAAAAAGAATGTTGGAATGTTTAAGCGGGAAATATTTGAGAAGATAAAAAATCTAGGTGAGATATTAGATTTGAGGGTACTTTTGTCATATTTTTTTTAGTTAGCATGCTTATAAAAAATTAATTAATGTATTTAATTATTACATATTCCAAAATAAAGCAAGTGGGGCCATTAGTTATTTATTCTTCCTTAACTTGTGCCCTTGGGGCACAAGATATCATTGCCCTATTTTAAAATCTGATGGTTCAGATGATTCAGATTTATTATCATGTTCTCACATAAAAATATCATTCTCATTCTCATATATATATATATATATATATATATATATATATATATATATATATATATATATATATATATAAACAACACATATTAAATTCAATGAATATCACTACTTTAATTAGATTTAATTCAAAAAAATAGTGAAATTGATTTTCAAACAGCCCCACTTAGAATAAGATACTAAATTTCTAACCAAAAATAAAATGTAAATTATTCAAAAAAATTGCACTAAAAGATGTTTGGTGTTACTTACTTTTGAATTTGGTATCAATCTCAGCTTTTGCCCCAACTTTTTCTTGTGTTACATTTTGTCTCAATCCAGACTCATTAGTTGTAACATTCTTCTGAACCATACCCTTCATTGCAATGTCTTTTGAAAAGATCTCAAATTGCCCAAAACCAGAGTTTTGGTACATTAAAGTAACCATGATAAATATAAAGAGAAACACAATAAAACACATTTTGAATCTCATTGAAATTGATTTCCTCTTATCCTTCAAGTTTTGAAGTATTTCGTTTGCCCTGTGCAATTGTTAAGAACAAAGCACATAATTAAACTCCAAAATTAATAATGAAAAACCAACAAATAAGAGACATTTAATCAAAATAGTGCAATCCCAACGTAAGTTTCTAAGCAGTTAACTCTATAAACATTGTGTATAGCAAGTGTGGTTGTATAAGTTAATAAATTATAATAAGCAAAAAAATAAAAAGACAAGTTAAAGAGAAAAAAAGAAATACCTAGAGAAGAAAAAGCTCATGGTTTTGCATAGAACTCTAAAAAACAACTTTAGATCTACTTCTGTGTAATCTTGAAAAAACGACTTTATATATAATCTTGATTATATATAATTGAATTATTTTTAGTAAAAAAATAAAATTAAGTGTAATTCTGATTTATTCTTTTCTAATATAAATATGTGTACATTGTATTTGAGGGATATTTATTTTCATATTTAACATTTTAAAATTTGAAGAAAAAGAGTGATTTAATTTGACTTCGAAGGTTTTAAATATAGTGAGAATGAAGAGGTCAATCTTTTGCAATTTGCGGACGATACTATTCTACTGGCTAATGGGAGGTGGGATAATCTATGGAGTATGAAAGTTATTCTTAGAGGTTTTGAACTGATTTCGGGCCTGAAAATTAATTTTCACAAGAGCAAGATTTATGGTGTCCATGTGGAGGGGGGTTTTCTAGAAGTGGCTTCGGCGTTCTTGGCGTGCGATATTGATGAGCTCCCTTTTAAATTTCTTGGGGTCAAGGTAGAGGATAGTCCGATGAAGTTATCAATGTGGAAGGATCTGGTCAATCATATCAGATCAAATCTTGCTTTATGGAGGAGCAGATTTCTCTCGTTTGCGGGGAGGGTTGTGATGATTAACTCTGTGATAAATGCATTACCAATATACTCTCTTGCCTTCTATAGAGCTCCTGTGAAAGTGATCGATTTAATTCGTCGCATTCAAAGAAATTTCCTTTGGCAAGGCACGGAGGACAAGAGAGTAGTACATTGGGTTAGTTGGAAGACCATTTGCAATCCTAGACATCTTGGAGGTCTTGGTATTAAAGATGTCGAGATTATGAATAAAGCTTTGTTGAATAAATGGAAGTGGAGGATATTAGAGGAAGATGATGTTCCGTGGTCAAAAGTTCTCAAAAGTAGGTATGGTAACTTAAAGAGGAAAGTCATTTTAGGGGACAAGTCGGTTCTGCAGAAGAACGACTCCATATGGTGGCGTGACCTGGTGTTGGTAGATAGCAAAGCTGTGTCGAGATCTAAAGGTTTCAATGCAGCTCTGCAGTGTTATGTTAGGAGTGGGAGGGATACGGCGTTCTGGCTTTCGGGTTGGTTAGGTGGGCAGGCGTTGGCAGACGCTTTTCCGGAAGTATTTTATTCACGCTGTTGACAAGTGCTGCAATATTGATGAAGCAGGGGCCTGGACTGATAACGTGTGGAGTTGGGATGTCGACGGTTTGGTGTTTGACAGCAGAAACATCAACAGCGACATATGGGACGATTTTGTGAGTGTGCTTCAGGATTGGCAGCCGGAAGGTACCGGAGAAGATGTGTTCGTTTGGAAGTTGGAAGATGATGGTGTTTTTTCTGTGAAATCCTGCTATGGGTTGTTGAAGGTTAACGATCCTGGTCTCTCTTATAGTTCCAGTTTGGAGAAAGAATTCAAATGTATTTAGGAGATCAAAGCGCCATCTAACATATTACATTTCGGATGGAGAATGATCCATAACAGACTGCCCACCAAAGACTGTTTACTTAGGCGCGGTGTTATAACGGATAGATTGTGTGTGTGTTGTGGTTTGGAGGAAGAATCGTCTCAGCATATTTTCAGGTCGTGTTCTTTCTCTGTTTCTATATGGAAGACAGTGTATAGGTGGTTGGGAGGTGATTTGGACTTATCTTTCTTGGAGCTTGTTTACTTCCTAAACAATTCGGAGAAAGTTAAAGGTAAGAAGAAAAGGAACACTATCGCGGTTATTTGGCTTGCTACACTGTGGTCGATTTGGAAGATGCGGAACGCCTTTATCTTCAAGGGTGGTAATATCATTTTTCTCGACTGTTTTTCAGAGATTGTTTTTAGATCATGGAATTGGTTGAAGGTTTTTGGTATATTAGTTGATGATTGTAATTTTTCGGTTTGGAACATTCTACCACTTCGTTGCATTAGGAGCTAGTGTTGTTCTTTCTTTGTATTGGGCGGAGTAACCCTTTTACTCCCGTTTAATAGATCTTTGCCTATTAAAAAAAAAATTGACTTCAAATAATTATTACTTTTATTAAATGTCAATGTAAAAATACCACAAATAAAATATTGTTATAGATGTCTTCAAAAAATAATTAAAAACGTTAAAGCATAGTTTCTAGAATTACCATATTTTAAAAAACTAATTTAAAATTATAAGTTAATTTACAAAAAAAAAATGTTTTAAATCATAAATCACATATATAATACTATTGAAATATTTTTTTCTATCATATTTTTTAGAGAGCAAAGGTAGTGCACTGACAGTGTAAACTTATTTTACACCATCATCCAATAGAATTATAACATTTTGTCATGTCATATCTGTATTTTAAAATTAAACTTGTGATTTGGCGGGATACACGTCCGTGATTGATTGACGGTGTAAAAATATTTTACACTGTCAACCAATCACGGACGTGTATCCCGCCAAGTCACACGTTTAATTTTAAAATACTGATATGACATGACAAAATGTTATAATTCTATTGGATGATGGTGTAAAACTAGTTTATACTGACAGTGCACTACCTTTAATCTCTTTTGAGATTTATTTTTTTATTATATATGTAAATATAAAAATATAATATAGATTTATAGGTGCTAGCGGGTGCATGTGCTCCCTCGCTCCTTAATTTCTATCATATGAAGATTCTCTTCTCTGCATGTTTTTAGACATGTTTATGTCCAAATTCATAAAAGTTTTAAATTTAAAATATATCAGGAACTGGCAGGTATGTCAAATGGATGTGAAATGTGCATTCCTGAATGGCCCATTAGATGAAGAAATTTATGTCGCATAACTAGTTGGGTTTGTGAAACAAGGCGAAGAAAGAAAGGTGTACAGGCTGCATAAAGCCATGTATGGATTTAAGCAGGCTCCAAGAGCTTGGAATAAGAAGATAGATAGTTTCCTAAGGGAGAAGAAATGTGTGAAGTGCACAACTGAGCATGGAGTATATGTAAGGAGAAGCAATAATGAATTGCTTATACTATGTCTTTATGTCGATGACCTGTTGATAACAGAAAGTTGCAAGAAAGAGATCGAAGACTTCAAACATGGCCTAAGTGAGGAGTTTGAAATGTTAGACTTAGGAAATCTCTCATATTTCCTTGGCATCGAATTCTACAAGAGCAGTAGAGGTTTGATGATGCATCAAAGAAGAAGATATGCAGGCAAAATACTCAAGAGATTTGAGATGCAAGATTGCAACCCAACTTCGACTTCAGCTGAGTCCAGAATGCAACTGTCGAAAGATTCAGATTCAGATGATGTCGACCCAACCCAATATAGAAGACTTATTGGGTCATTAAGATACCTTTGTCACACAAGACCTAATCTAGCATACAGTGTTGGTATGGTTATTAGATTCATGCAGAAGCCAAAGGTATCACATCTAGCAGCGACGAAGAGGATACTAAGGTATCTGAAATGAACTATCGACTACGACATTTTGTTTCCTGTAGCTGATGAAGGAAAAGAATGCAAGTTAGTGGGATACACCAACTTAAGTTGGTGTAGTGATCTTGAGGATAAAAAATCCACAACTGGATATGTGTTTATGCTAGGTGGTGCACTAGTTGCTTGTAGTTCGAGAAAGGAGCCAGTAATGAAATTGCCGTCGTGCAAAGCATAATACATAGCTGCTTCTCTCTGTGCATGTCAAGCAAAGTGGAAACCTGGTCGAATAGATTATAGCGAAGAGTCATGTAGCAATTACCATGAAGATCGACACCATGTCAGCTATTAACCTGGCGAAGAATCTGATAGCACATGGGCAAAGCAATCACATCGAAATGAGGTTTTATTATCTTTGAGAGCAGGAAGCAGAAGGGGAGATGAACTTGAAACACTGCAGAACTGAGAATCAAATTACAGATATCATGACGAAAGGAGTGCAAGTCGAAGTGTTCAAGAAGTTATGGTTTATGATGAATATAGATAACTTAGACACAATGAATTAGGTGGTGTGTTGAGATTGTAATTCCTTGTGTCGAAGCAAGTGTAGCTCGACAGAAACAAGGATGTGTCAAAATTAGCCTAATGTGTGTGTGTCGAGTTGTGTAAGATGTCGAAGTATCGAAGCAGGTTGCTTGACACATGATTTCGACTTAGACCAAAATAGAAAATTTGGGCTTTTGTAATTTTGGGCTTTACCTTAGGGAGCAACGTAGCTCAATTATAAATTGAGGGAGTAACTCTTATTTTCGGTAAGAAGAATAGAAAATAATATTATAACACACAACAGAAAGTGCAGTTGCACAGTTGAATAATATTTTTCTCAATTTGAGAGCAGAGAGTTACTTTGTAGAAATCATTCTCCTCTTCCCTTATTTTGTTAAACCATAATCTTCTTTCTTATTCAATCTTCTTTCTTTCTTTTTCCATTAACAATTGTTGCTCAAAATCATTCTTCCAATCAAGGTGTGATTGCTTCACTTGAGTGAAAAGTCAAGAACAAGAGATTTCGATCAGGTTGATTGAATCTTGTTCATCAAGATTGATTCGGAATTCTCAAAGTTTTGGGTTAATTCCAACAGTTGGGACACTGATTTGGGGTTCTAACATAAGAGCATTTTTTTTACATAAGGTTTTCTTTACGAATAACACACATTGTGAGAGACACACCAAATACTCACCGGAAATATTTAGGTAATAGGTATGTGGTGTGTCTTAGAGCTGTCAAAATAGGCTACTCGACCTTAAACAGACCGACCATGGTGGGCCTCGGGCTTTTTAGGGTTTGGCTAAAAAAGATCATTTCTAATATGGACTTGAAAATGACTACCCGAGCCCGGCCCTAGATGGGCTTCGAGCTACCCGCCCTAAACAGTTTTTTTTAAATAAAAAATTAAAATAAGACCCCATAATATTTATTATAAATAAAATTAAATATTATATTATTTTAAATATAATAAATTTTTATGTACTATATTATCTTTTATAAATACTATAATGTGTTTTTAAATATAATACATGTCTAAATTGTATAAAATAATACTTAAATATTTAAAATAAGATAAATTAATAGAATAGAAGAAAAAAATATTAATTATATTAATGTATAATATTAAAAGAGAAAGATTGAATAGAATTGAGATAAAATTTACTTATGTGAGAAAAATCAATGTGTTATTTTGGAGTAAGACAATATAATTATTAATATATATTTTTAAAATTTATAGCAATGTGGGTCTAATGGACTACCCATGACCCATACGGGTTATCCCTAATGGGTAGCGGACTTTTTTGGACAGGGCTAAAAAAACCCTGAAAATTATGGACTCTAATTTTAAGGCGCAAACGCTATGATTTTTCAGATCTGGCGGGCCGGCCCATATGGACTAAGCCCATTTTGACAGCTCTAATGTGTCACTCAAAATAAAAATATAACTCAAAATCAGCTCTATAATGTCAAATGGCTCCAGACTCAACTCTTGGACTCTAACCAAATAAAAATATGACTTTAAATTCATCAAAAGACAACAAACAGTCACCGAAATCACCGAACTACCCAAAACTTAAACTTCTTGATTCAACTCGATCAATCACACGATTAAAACTCTAAAACAGAATGTTTGACTTCAAAATAGCACAAAAAATTACAGGCTTATGATCAAATTATGAAACTTTCCAGTTCAAAAGATCTTAAAACCCTCTTTCTAACGCAACTAACTGCACCTCAAATAGACTTATGAAACTCAAGTTACATGTGAAACAAGATGACCAATGCAAAACTCAAATTTGACTACACCTCTGGTATAAAAACCAGAGAACTACTACTATTGTAATGCTCCTAGACCCAACGTCCATACTTCAAAAAAAATATTATTGTGTCAGCTTTCTAACTCAACTGACAACACCTCAAATGGACTTATGAAACTCAAGTTACGCCTGAAACAAGGTGGTCAGTCCCCTTCTATGTCTTCCTGCAATTTTCTACATTTTCTCCCTATTGAATTGATTCAAAACTAGCCTATTCTCCTATTTGAGTTCCAACCGCCCCAAAAAACACACAGATCAACAGCCACAGACAATCATACACAATTATCCAAATTTCACATTTCCACCTTATGGCATAACCATCAATACTCAAACAACTCCGCCTTACCAAGCGCAACAACTCATAAACACACCAATATGTTTAGTCAAAGATAGATTAGAACTCAATGATAACAATAATATATCACATCTTAATCAAAAGGAAAATATTATCATTGATTGCCTCAAAGGTTTTACCCAAACCTTTTTTTCCACAAACATCAAATACAAATAAAGAAAGGAAGAAGGCATGAGGGTAAGGACCCCTTACTATCCCTCTGTTTAGTCACCTATACATGAATCATTTTTCCTACCTCGAATTCGCATGTTGATGAAAACTTTTGGCCTTTTAGGATTTCTCTCCGCTCCTTCCAAAGTTCTGCCAACAACAAAATTAATTAAAATAACTTAATTCTCTAATTTTTCTAATAAACTTAACCATCCTAACAAATTAATTAAATAAAATTAATCAATTAAAACACTCAAATAATTATTTAAAATACCTCAACACCCAAATAAAAAAAAATATTAATACTATTAAATAAAAATTAGGGTGTTACACCGGCCAAAGGTTCAATAACACGATGTCCATTATCTAACCTTCTCCACCAAACCCAAAATATAAATACATTCTCAAAGGGTTTTTAGGTACACAATCTCGAATCTTTACTTCCATTACGGTTATGTTAAACCGTAAACTGACTTGGGCGTTGGAGTGCTAACCATGCAGGTACCCCCTAGATCTATCGGATCGGAGATTAGCAACGTCGATTCAAGATCTACGTCGATCAACAACACCGATTCAAGATCAATATTCCTGATCCAAGAAACACCATAATCTCATCTTTCGATTCACAATGTTACATCGCAAAATCACTCACGAAGCTCCGTTCCACTGTAGCTTCCATGTTCTCATCCATTTCTGGTTCCGCAACGAAACAAGTAGCTTGTGTAAGGTGGTTAACTGGTACAAGTAAGAAACACTAGTTGGTTAATAAAGAATGTGTGAAATCTAATCGAATTAGATAATCATATGCAAACCCTAGTTGGATTGAGTCGTTGGGTATGTCTCCAATCGGATAAGTGTAGATCCTCTCCCTTAAAGGAAATTGTTTAGAGAAAGGATATTACTTTTATTGTGTATGTTCACTTACATAATGGATATTAAATGGTAAGTGAAAATACATATATGGGATCGTGTTAGTCTCGATGGTGAATATCAGAATACCTAAGCCGGACGAGAGTGGGATAATTAGGTATATAAGTCCACAAGGTTGGCATTTCTAGGACTCTAGGGGGTAGGTTGCTCTGTAAATCCCTTGCCCAATGGATTAGGTTTAATGATTCACTCAATTTGATGAGACTAGCCTTGCCTTAATGTATCCATACATCGTGTATTTAAAAGTCGGTGTTCATGCACTATGAAAGCAATAAAAGTTATGTCCTCTTATATGCTTGTTTACTACGAGTATGGCATTAGATGATCGTGGGATCACATATTGTTTGGACTTAAGAGTTTCTATCTCTTAGTTTGTTAGGCTAATACAAATGTGTAATATTAGGTTAATTGAGTTGTAATAGACACCCTTGACTAAGCGGATCCATAAGATAGATGGGCTTCACTGAGATAGTTGTATCTCACCTTATGTTCAATAATATTTTAGATAGTCCATAAAAAGTTAAAGGTAAAGGGAGTGCTTTAAGCCCTGAAGACCTTGTTGTTTTTGTTTATGTTTTTTGTTGTGGAAGTTTATCTTTTGTAGAATTTGTACTTGACATCTTTAGTATGTATGTACTATATTTTGTATTTGGCAAATGTTATGTACCTTGTGGATGCTATTTAGGATCGGTTAAATATTTCAAGATAATATAATTCTAGATGTATATTGCATGGGGTATTATAGAAATATTTGTCAAAATTTTATTTTTATTGAGGATTCGACTAAGATTATTTAGTTGTTGAATGATTGACTGATTTTATAGGTAATTTACTTCAAAATTTTAAATATTTAAATATAAATTACTTTAAAATAAATATTTTTTCTAGAAAATTAAATAATATATTTATTCAAAAAATGATTAAGTAAAAATATTACTTTTTATTTAAAAAAAGTAATACATGCCTTAAAAAAAATACAAAACTACATAGATAAAATAGGCATTCATTTGACACACAAACATTTCTAAACCACAAAGGAGTTTCATGTTGCCAATATATAGGAAAAAATCTTGAAGTCTCAATCGAAATCACGGTAAAAATGAAAGAATATGTAGGAGTTTGACGCCCTTAACTAAAGAGAAATGGTGTGTTTAACTCTTCATCCTGAACTTTTTTAACTGAGTTTCGTTTCATTTTTCATCTTGATATTCAAATTATTTGGGATTATACTGGTTAGTGTTTTTGGCTTAAACTCCTAGCCTTAGGGCTAGGGGCCTTGGCACTTGTCTTCCATTTTCCCAGATAGTTTGGAGGTACAGTGTTGTGAGATCCTCTGTGCGAAATCATGGATTGGGTTGAAGTAAATAGGAAGAAAAAAGGAGCTGAAAATCTAAGGTATTCTGTTTGGAAAGAAAGAACTGGAAAGCATCTGGGTAACAATGAGGCAATATCTTCGTTTTTCTTCACGGAGATTCCGAATCAATACAATGCTGGAGAGATGGCAAACGTGTTTAAGGAATTTGGGACTGTGTTGGAGGTGTTTATCCCGGCTAGGAAGGATAAAAGAGGGAAGCGGTATGGGTTTGTGAGGTTCAAGAAGGTTGAGGATGAAAGAAGATTTGCCATTGAACTTGACAATATCCAGATCAATGGGCGTAAAATTTTTGTCAATATACCGAGGTTCGAGAGGAGAAGGGAGGTGGTCAACAATGTGACTAAGACAAAACTTATGGAAAGGAGAGTAAACAACATTGATGGAGGTGTCAATAATTCATGGAAACCGGTGAGGCAAGGGAGGTCGTTTGTGGAGGTTATTAGAGGAGAAGAAGGTGGAGGATACAAGTACTTCAAAAATGTGAATACGGAGAAAAAGATGAAGGGACGAAGATCTACAGCAAACTGGAAGGGATTGATGTTCGATATAGAAGAGGAGGAGATTAAACGATTTGAAAACGCATTCGTTGGTGAGATTAAGGATGCTGGGAATTCTTATAATATTCAGGAAATTTTTCATAAAGAAGGTTATTTTCAGATCAAAGTGACTCTAATGGGTGCCAATATGTGCTTATTGGAAGACTTGGAAATGAATGCACTAAAAACGTTAGTGAAAGAAGAAGAAGCTTGGCTGAAGAACTGGTTCTCTGACATTAGAGGTTGGACTCCTGCCGAAGTTGATAAGGAAAGGCTAACTTGGGTAAAGTGTTTTGGCATTCCATGTCACGCGTGGAGGAACGATTTTTTCAAATATATAGCTAGTCGGATTGGAGTGTTTATTCGATGTGACAAAGAAACTGCATCCCAAACTAAGTTTGATGTAGCAAGGATCCTGATTAAGACTAGATATACTAGCAATTTGAATGAGATTATAAACATTGAGATTAATGGGGTGGAGTTCATTATTAAATTAGTGGAAGATAACCATGGACCTAAACGTATCATCCATAAGGCTTTGAAGAGGAGTAGGAGATCAGTTGATTCAGATGAGTCTGTTGTAGAAGAAACAGAGGATGATATGGGGGACGAAGATCTTGATGAAGATTCTGAAAATGGCAATCCTTCGTTAGAACACAAACCAGTGGATACTGGATCATACAAGGATGGAGAAGATGGTTCTGGGGAAGGAGAGAGTAGGTCGTCTGGGCCTAAGAATAGTGGTCTAGAAATGGTGGCAGGTCAAAAGCGTGGAAATATTTTGTATCTCGAGGATAACTTGGAAGCTTTTTCTGACAAATCCAAAAAGTTGCATTTTGGAGGTAATATCATAGAGAGTCACATCTCTGAGGAGGTTGTAGGAGTGGAAGCTTTTAATGATTTGGGGTCCCAAGGACGTGCGAAGGGACAGATGATTAAGACTGGGGCAGGGAGGAGTGGGAAAGTTAGTATAGGGGTATTGGGGGAGGATTTAGATTGTACTAACGAAAAAGTTGGTGATGGAGCGTTAGAGGATCAGGCCTTGATATTGGGATCACCTAAGTCTGTTGTGTTGGGCCTAAGGGTTGGGCCTATTGAGGAAAGGTTAACTGGGCCACAGAGGTGTTTGGAAACAAACAAAAAAATCATAAGAAAGAATAAGACGTTGGAAGATATTTATGAGAATGTGAAGATTCCATACGAACCTTCGTATTTTGAAACATTATTACACTCTGCAACCGAGATGAAAGTGGATAACACAAGAACGGGATTAGCGGATACAACAGTGGTTAATTCTTCTCATTCTGGCACAAACGGTTCTAGATACTCCGGTGGTTCTATTATATGTTGTGATTCTATTTTAGATCTGGATGTGAAGAAGGGTAATGAGAGAATTCTAAGGAGAGCTGAAGATGTTCCAGGTAGAGTTTGGGCCATTCTTAAAACCTTGGGTATAGAAGGTGAGGAAGACGATGAAGTCCTATAAGGGATCTTGAGGAAGATGGAAAAAGGAGATTTTTCTAAAAGACAGGTTCAGAGGGAGGTACAAATGATTTAACCATGAATTTGACAACATATAACATTAGAGGGTGCAATTCTTCGATTAAAAGAAGAAGGTTCAAGATGATTATCGAGAAAGACAATGTTGAGTTTATCTTGTTACAAGAAACAAAATGTAAAAAAGTAGATCATGGCTTTGTTAAAAGCATTTGGGGTAAGGATGATTTTGATTGGTCCTCTTCTGACTCTATTGGCCAATCCGAAGGTATGCTATCAATTTGGGATAAGAAATCCTTTTGCTCAATCTTTAGTTTCACTGGCATAGGGTATTTAGGTGTGTTTGGTAGATGGAGAGGTAGAGATATCTATATTGTTAATATTTACTCGTCTTGCGCAACAGCAGAAAAAAGAATGATGTGGGGGAAACTTATTAACTTAAAGTTGAATATGCCTAGAGGGGATTGGATTATAGGTGGGGATTTCAATACTATAAGGTATAAAGAAGAGAGAAGAGGTAGAGGGCGCTATAATCTAAATGAAATGGAGGAGTTTGATGTGTTTATTGAGGATTTGGAACTATTAGACCTGCCTACAGTAGGAAACAAGTTTACTTGGTTCAAGGCTAATGGGTCGTGTAGTAGCAGACTAGACCGGATTCTTATCAGTGAGGAGTTATGCGATTATTGGAAAGTGATTAATCAGAAGGTGGGATTGAGAGATATATCTGATCATAGACCTGTATCTCTGGTGTTGAACAATAGGAATTGGGATCCTAAACCTTTCAAGTCGTTAAATGCTTGGCTGGATCATCCTAATTTCTTAGAGTTGGTTAAAGAAAGATGGAATTCTGTGAGAACTTCAGGGTCTGCGGGTAATGTGTTGGTTCAGAAACTGAGTCATTTAAAAAGTAAACTGAGAGAGTGGAACTGGAAGGTCTTTGGCATTTGCGATCTAAAAATTAAAGAAGATATCAACAGGATCAATGTTTTGGAAGAAGCGATGGCTGAGGAGGAAGATGTTATATCTGAGGAGGTATTAAAGGAAAGGTGTAGAGTTGTGGGGGAGATGTGGAGCAAACTGCACACTAAAGAGAGTATTCTTCTACAGAAAGCCAGAATAAAATGGACAAATGAAGGTGACTTCAACACAAAAAATTTTCATTCAACCATTAATAGGAGGAGGAGACTGAATTCTATTTCACCTTCATGTGTTGGGTTGGAGGAAGAGGCTAGTGTGGATAATGTTAAACAGGTTGTGCATGATTTTTTTGAAGAGAAATACAAGAATAAGGAAAATGATTGTTTTGACATGGATCTTTCTCTTTTGAACAAATTGTCTGAAGAAGATAAAGTTATGTTAGAAGAGCCATTATTATATGATGGAGTGGTGGAAGCAGTGAACTCTTGCGAAGGTGATAGAAGTCCTGGCCCAGACGGCTTTAACTTTAAATTCTTGAGGAAAACGTGGGAGATTGTTAGACAAGACTTTTATAACTGCATTGCTGAATTCCATGATAAGGCTTATCTTTCTAAATCTTTTTGCTCAGCTTTTTTCGTTCTTATACCTAAGGTTGAAAACCCTCAAAGTCTGTTGGAGTTTAGACCTATAGCTTTGATTGGTAGTGTTCACAAGATTTTATCTAAGTTACTTGTTGCTAGATTGAAGTGGGTGATAGGTAAACTGATATCTACTAATCAAACAACTTTTGTACCAGGCAGGCAATTGTTAGATGGGGTTCTGGTGGCGAATGAAATTTTAGATTATGTCAGAAAGAGAAAAAGGAAAGGGTTTATGTTTAAAGTAGACTTTGCACAAGCTTACGATTGTGTAAATTGGAATTTTCTATGTAAGGTTATGGCTTCTATGAATTTTAGTACTAAGTGGATCAGTTGGATTAAAGGTTTAGTTTGCAGAAGTTATGGATCAGTGGTAGTAAACGGGAGTTCTTCAAAGGACTTTGTGATCAAGAAGGGTTTAAAGCAATGTGATCCCATATCCCCTTTCCTATTTGTTTTAATCACATAATGTTTGGCTTTGATGTTCAGGAAGGCTGAATCGACTGGTTTGATTAAAGGAATTGTAATGGAAAATAATATTACCACATCTCTCTTACAATTTGCGGATGACACATTGATTATTTGTGATGATTCTTGGAATAATATTTGGGGAATTAAAGCTGTTCTTAGGGGTTTTGAGGCTTTGTCAGGGCTCAAAATAAACTACTTCAAAAGCAGTATCATGGGTATTGGGCTGGAGGAGGGAAAGATTCAAGCGGTTTCTTCTTTCTTGAGCTGTAAGGTTGGCAAATTCCCTTTCAAGTTCCTAGGACTATCTGTTGGAGGAAGATTTAAAAATGTTGAGTTTTGGAAACCTGACATTTCTTCTTTGAAGAACCGACTGGGTTCATGGAGAGGGAGAATGTTATCAATTGGAGGGAGAGTCACCTTGATTAATTCTGTTCTAACTAACTTACATATTCACTACCTTGCGTTATTCTTAGCTCCTGCAGTGGTTATCAAGGAAATTAAAGCTATCCAAAGAAGGTTCTTGTGGTCGGGAGATGGAGATAAGGTGAGCATAGCTTGGGTTAAATGGTCCTTGGTCTGTAAACCTAAAGATCAAGGAGGTTTAGGTTTGAAAGACATTTATACCTTTAATAGGGCTCTAGTGGCTAAATGGCTGTGGAGAATTTCATACGATCAGGATGCAATTTGGTCCAAGGTTATTAAGGCAAGGTATGAGGGTGGATTTTCCAGTCTGTTACTTAAACAACCAGATTATCCAAACAAACACAATTCATGCTGGTGGAATGATTTGGCTCGTCTTGCAAAGTATTCCAATAATCAAGGGTTATTTAGGTTGTTGTTGTGGAAAGTTGGTGATGGAAGAAAAACATTATTTTGGAAATCCAGATGGACTGGTGGTAATGCACTTTATTTACAATATCCTTCTCTATTTGAGTCCTCCCCAAACAAGGATATTCTGGTGAGGGATTGTGGCTACTGGTATGAGGATAGGTGGAAGTGGGACATTGTTGGGAGGAATGTGGTTCAGGCTGGGATAGATGATGAGTTATCGATGAACTCCAACAGCAAATAGAGGAAATTACTCTGCAATCTCAGGTGGAAGATATTATCAAGTGGCCAAGTGATATTCACAATTCTTTTAGTGTCAAAGAATGCTACAAACTGTGGAATAAGAGAGGAGTTGAGGATATGATGGATAATAATATTAAGGAAGCTCTGGAATGCTTGTGGAAGGTTAAGGCTCCATTGAAGGTGTTGGTTTTTGGATGGAGATTGCTTTTGGACAGGTTGCCTACGCGTGGGAATCTCAGGAAAAGAGGAGTGATTTCCGATCCATTCCAATCATCATGTGTGTTTTGTTTCAGGGAGGTCGAAGACAGTAATCATTTGATTCTTGGTTGTGAGTTTAGTAAAGCAGTTTGGAGGTTCATGGAGGATTGGATTGGTGTGAAACTTCAAGGAGCCGTGAGCAGGTGCGAAATGTTTGTAAATTGGGCTAAGGTTGGCATAATAGGTTCCTCACTTGCTTACTTGTGGCTGGTCTCTTCATGGTGTATATGGAAAACCAGAAATGAGATTATCTTTAACGACATAATGCCGGATTCGAGGGACTTGTTTCAAGACATCCAATTGTATTCTTGGAACTGGAAGAGGATAAAACAGAAGAATGGTTATCGAGGAAGCTTTTATGACTGGACCAAATTGCCTTTGGATTCCAACATCTAATTGAGTTATTGGTGTGTTGGAGGTGGAACATGTATTTGTTCTGCTATAGGTCTTTAGAGCAGCTGTTATCTTTTGTTGATCTGGTGTGGAAATGTAAATAATGTTGGGCTGCACTTTTTTCAGTTTCAATATAATGTTGTTGGGTTCATTTTTAATGAAAAATCTCTGAGTATTAAAAAAAAAATACTATCTTGCAATGAGGTTAACTTTGTAATATTACTCAATTTGTCTTAAGTAGCTCATTTGTTAAGA
The DNA here is from genome assembly GCA_022829125.1 of Lathyrus tuberosus. NCBI lineage: Eukaryota > Viridiplantae > Streptophyta > Magnoliopsida > Fabales > Fabaceae > Lathyrus > Lathyrus tuberosus. Next base: position 612,765 of record JALAZF010000529.1, on the reverse strand, counting down.
GTCAGACCCACAACTGAAGGTTGGATCAAGACTTCAAATATTTTTTCAACATAATTAAAATCAATGGAAATAACTTGTTAGAAATTACAACATAAATGTATTGAGAGAAAAGAGTCTAAACATGTATTTTATTACTAAAAAGGTATCTATATCCATGAAACAATTACAACTAAACAGAACTATTAACTATCTTCAACCCAAAAGTATAATCCTTACAATGTCTAATATTAGGAAAACTAGATGTAACATCTTCAATAACATCTTCACTGTCACAATAATGTAAAGGAGGATAATGATAACATGGCTCCAATGTAAACTCACGTTCACAAACCTCATTACTATTAGCAGGATTATAAAGAATCCATGGTTTTGAATTTCCCAATCCCTTAGCAACATAACCAAAAGTAGATTGATATGTAGTCACCAATTCATCAGATAAACTTAGTAAATACATGTCAACCCATGCCTTCAAATTATGCTCATTATCACCAAATATTTGCTTCTCTTCACTACTTGGTTGATAAACCTCGATTACTTCTCCGGTAACTGTTGATTTATTCGTATACATCGTCTTCAAATTCTCACTATATTGTGGATATAACGACGCCACGAGAATAGCTTTTGTAATCGTCTTGTTTTTTACATTAGAAGACGATGAAGTATTCTTTGAATTATCAAGTAGTTTTGGAAGTAATTTATTCTGTAACGTGCAGTTTAGAATTTGGTTCATGAAAAGTTCGTGAGGAGTTGATTCGGTATTCAATACTCTTATCTGAAGTCCGATTCTTTCATTCGCTTTCGCGAGGTGTTGTTGATAGAAACTAGTGATGAGTTTCCACGCTTTGTTTGAAGGGTGAAGTAGGTAGCGTACCAAATGATGAAAAATTGAAGTGATTTCCGGAAACATTTGGTTTAACTCTTTTTGGAAAATTGGTGTCATGAAAAAAGAAGGTACAAAATACTGACCTGCTTCGAGAAACAGTAGAGGAATTTTACTGAGGAGAAATTGACTGTGGTCACAATGAAAAAATCTCTCATCATTTGATGGACTATATCTTAAGTCCACATGCATAGCTGATGGCAAATCTTCATTCCATGTATTGGAGAGTTCCATGTCTATAAATCTTTGATATGATTCAACATTTTCTGCATTCCAAAAAGGCGAATTCTTCGGTAACAACCAAGTTGAATTCAGAAACGGCTCGCAGAATAAACCTTCTTTATCTTTTTCAAATTTTACGAGCATAACGCGATCCGTTAGGAGCGCGTAGAGAAATGATGAGGCCATGCTAATGATTTGGTTGCCTAAACCATTTGCAGGTACCCAAATAATGTATTTGCAAGTTGTTGAAGCACAAGATGATGAACCATTATTTTTCTTAGAGTTTGCGATAATTTTCATGTCTTTTTTGTAAGCTCTAGTGTTTGGTCCACATTTTCTATGAATTTCTTCGTATTTTCTTAGTTTGGATATTAAATATGGAGATGGTTTGTGCGGAGAAGGTTTGTGGTAGAAATGAGATTGTGACCTGCTTATGCATGAGGTTTTATCAAATCCTGAAACTAAAAGTCCATTGAGCAATCTCTCTTTGTTGTCATCAATGATCTCTTTTGACAAGGTTGGAGATAAATTATTTGCTGAGTTTTTCGACAACACATTTTTAGAGCCTGTGGATTCTGTAGGGAATGTCATAATAAAGTTAGTAAATAGCAAAAGATGTGAGATAAATAAAAATAATGAATTATATAGTTGCACAAAAAAATTATGATAATTTGACCATTCCTATTATCTATATTATAGTGAACTATCAATATCAATTGTATCATTTAATAAACATCTAAGATCCAAAAATTTTATATAAAGAACACTCTACTGAATTTATTTATTACATTTAATATTTTCAAAACTAAGAGAAAAATTAGAAAAATAAAACTTAAGAAAAGTAATATTAATTTTAAAATAATAAGTATAAATATTAATATTAAAATTCTCTCTCTCTCTCACACATATCAATTTTAAGACTTAAAAAATTACTTTACTTTTAATATATATATATATATATATATATATATATATATATATATTTCATTTATGTATCTCACTATAAAAAGAGATTCATTTGAAAAATATTATTCTATATTCATTTTGTGTTTAGTGTTGGACTTTTACTTGATAATCTTTATTACGATGTTAAATTACTATTAAAATATTGGGAGTTTTGTTTTGTTTTAAAAATAAATATATAATAATTTATTTATCAAATTGAATTTTGAAAAGTATATATAAATTATAAAAAATGAGAGATACATCGTTAAAACAGTTTTTTTTAATTAAATTAATTTTATGAGTTATGATTTTTAAAGAATTTTATATGATATAATTTTAATTCTAGAAAAATAAGTAAACAATTTATGCTTATGATAATTTTAATACTAATATTACTTTTCAGAAATTTTATTTAGGAATTTTTTTTAGTCTTGAAATATATTTATAGTTTAGATCATTTTAATTTTAAATAAAAATATTAAATATATTTGAATTATAATTTATATTGATATCCTAATTAAATATTAAGTATATTTATAAAATATATTTTAGTAATATTTTAATAATGATTTAATCATTGCAATAAATTATTTTTGTTAAGTTTCTCTTTTTATGGAATGAATAGTCTTACTTCAAGAATAAGTTATTTAAAATTACACCTATTACACATCTTAATCATTAGTTAATTTTTAATTTTTAATTTTAGAACTAAAAACAATCATTAATTAATGGTCATGTGACCAAATTATTTCTCTTTCTCTCTCTCTCTCTGATATCTAGTTACTTTTATATATATATATATATATATTCAATGAATATCACTACTATAATTAGATTTAATTCTAGAAAATTGTGATCTTAGAATCAGATACTAAATTTCTAAAGAAAAAAAAAAAGTAAATTTGTCGAAAATATTGCACTAAAAGATGTTTGGTGTTACTTACTTTTGAATTTGGTATCAATCTCATCTTTTGCTCCAATTTTATCTTGTGTTACATTTTGTCTCAATCCAGACTCATTAGTTGTAGCATTTGGCCCTCCAGCTGTAACATTCTTCTGAACCATACCCTTCATTGCAATGTCTTTTGAAAAGATCTCAAATTGCCCAAAACCAGAGTTTTGGTACATTAAAGTAACCATGATAAATATAAAGAGAAACACAATAAAAAAACATTTTGAATCTCATTGAAATTGATTTCCTCTTCTCCTTCAAGGTTTGAAGTATTTCGCTTGCCCTATGCAATTGTCAAGAACAAAGCACATAATTAAATTCCAAAATTTATAATGAAAACCCAACAAATTAGAGACATTTAATCAAATTAGTGCAATCCCAACTCACGGTTCTAAGCAGTTAACCCCATTAGCGTGCATAATTTAATATTAAAAAATCTGAATTTGAATGAAAATGTTAATGAAAAAATCTATAAACCTTGTGTATAGCAAGTGTGGTTGTACAAGTTAATAAATTATAATAAGAAAAAAAAATCAAAAGTCAAGTTAAAGAGAAAAAGAAATACCTAGAGAAGAAAAAGCTCATGGTTTTGTATAGAACTCCACAACTGCAAAAACGGGTAATTTTGTATAATCTTTAATTATATATAATTGAATTATTTTTAGTAAAAAAAATTAAATTAAGTATAATTCTGATTGATTCTTTTCTAGAATAAATGTTAGGACGATTTTCACTAGAAAGTATTTAACTTAAACAACGTGAGACTTTTCTTTTTTTTATACTTAACAATAAATACATATACATTATATTTAAGCAATATTTATTTTCATATTTAACATTTTAAATTTTAAAAAAAAATTGATTTAATTTGACTACGAATAATTATTACTTTTATTAAATGTCAATACAAAAATATCACAAATAAAATATTATTATATACTCCCTCCGTCCCAAAATATCAAATTGATTTAAAAAAATAATTTTAATAAAAGATAATATTGTAAAGTCATTCATAATTCATTTTTTTAATAAATAATTAACTATATTTTTTTTCAATTTATATTAAATGAAGAAAAAACAACTTATAATTTGAGAGAAAGAGACTAACTTTTAACCTTTATGTTCAATGAAAATATAATATTTTAATTATTTTTCTTTTTTTAATTGTTTTTGAGATTTATATTTTATTATATATGTAAATATAAAAATATAATAATATAAAAATATAATATATATTTATGGATGCTAGCGGGTGCATGTGCTCCCTCGCTTCCTAATTTCTATCAGAAGATTCTTTTCTCTGGCTCCATGCATTTTAAAATTTTAATAACTCGATTGTAAACTGAGGTATATATTTATAGGATTTTTACTTTGAAAATAAATTTGATGATTTTAGACATGTTTGTGTCCAAATTCATAAAAGTTTTAAATTTAAAATATATTTTAGAATTTGAACAAAATTTCAAATAAAAAAATATTTAAATAATTTTATTTTTAGATTTGAAACAATTAAACCACTTTTAAAGTAAAAGTAATGCTAACTTGGAGCATAAATTAAGAGATAAATATAGAAAAGTTTATTAAAAATGGCATATTGATCTTATTATAATTAATATTTTTATTATTTTTTCTAATACAAATTTTTTATTTATAGATTTTTAATCATGTATCCTTAAAACACAAGTTAGTATTACTTTTAAAATAATCATTTGATTCACTAATGGTGAATTTATTTTGCGCTAATAATTCATAGAAAGTAATCGGTTTATTTTATCAAGATTAATATTTATAAACAAATGTAAAATGTTTTTATATATGTATTTAATCAAATCACTTTTTGATGTAATTTTTTTTGTTAGTTTCAAAAATTAGTTTAATAAATATATATATTGACATGATTAGATGTATGTGTAAAAAATTGATAACAACGCATGAATACTAATATTTTATCTAAATTTGAACCAATGCATAATTACTAATATTTCATTTAACAACAACATTAAATTACTCAATCAACTTTAAACAATTATATTAAATAGTTATTTTTATTTTAAGTTTATGATTTGATAACATTAAATTATAAAATTTAATATATTTTCGATCTTTTAAATTTAATTGCTTTTCTGTTTTTCATCTCTATGAATTTTTTATAAAAATATTGAAATTATAAATATTTTATTAGTAATTTTAGTATATGTTTTTCTTACAAAAGTTCACATTGTATTATTTTAAATAACTTTTTTTATGACATGATAAAATATTAAAATAATATTAAAATTAAAATTTTAATATTTAATTATTTGTTTGATTAAATTAATAAATTTAACTAAAATTTATAAAGAAATATTAAATAGTTGATTTATTTTTTAAGTCTATGATTGTTTACTTGATGTTCCTTTTTTAAAATATAAAATATTAACTACAATGACAAATACTAACACACATTAAAATATAGTTAATGATATTATTATTATTTTGTTATAAAATGATATTAAAATTTAAATATATGGTAAAATGGTATATATTTTACTATACAATTATGATTATAAATTTATGTCTAATGGATTTAAATTTTTCAGAAAATTTTATTGCATTATAATGTGTACAATATATTAAACTTATAAAAATTTAACACTCGTTGCTTTGAGCATCATGGTACAGGTGCTCCTAGTCCTAGGAACTTAAACAAGTATCTAATTATGCTTCTTTTGTCAATCTTGTCATCACATTAGTCAGCATTGTAGAATCCAATGAGTTCAAGCCTTTCATGCCCTTTGCCAAAGGTTGCCTAAATAGGAGACCTTAATAAAGTGTGTCACCGATATATCTCATGATGCTTTTTACACCAATATAATATTGTTTAAGAGGATTGCTCGTAAACATGCTCACTAATCCTACCAAGACTATGTTTGTTTTGCTTTGGAATAAATACCTTGGTAGCATCAACCTTGTCTCTTTCACTTGCGTTTGATTCTCCAAACTTCAAGTTTGTGTCGGTTAGTGTGATTCGAGAATTGTATTCTAACATATTGAGTTTTTGTCAATATGTCATGTGCATCCTTTTCTTGATGGATAATCAGTTTCATTGAGATGTCTAAAAGTTCCATGCAAGGAAATAAGCTAGCTTGCCTAGACCAATCATCTCAAACATTTCCCCTTATTTTCCTTTAACATAAACACCAGGTTCAAAATTACTTTTTTAATCCAGTTTCCATGAAGAATTTGTGTATCCTTTTGTTCCATAGATTGGTGTTTATTTTTGGCTAAACAAGGATTTTTACAACTTGTATACCATATCTTCTTTCCCCCTTAACTACAAAATCGTGAGCTTGTGCTATGAATGTTTATTCTTCTAGAGAACCATTTTGAAAAGCTTATTTAACATCAAGAACTATCTCACATCAATAACTTCCTTGCCAACATGTAATTTGTTAATTCTAAAGTTTTTGTCTTCTCTGTAGAGGTTAGCTATTCAACCATATCATCATTTCAAATTTTCTCCTTTAGTGTTGCTTTATAGTCATCTGACTCAGCATCTGCACACATTGTAAAATGCATCATCTCTCCATCAATACCTACTTCATTGTCAAGAACTAGCTCACAGTCATCTAGTCTTCTTGAAAGTTTCCTTGCCCTTTGTGATCTAGATTATTTTGTCAGTTCTTCACATGAGTCTACATTACTTGTTATGTCATGAGTTTCATTCTCCTCCACTTCACAAGTTTTAGTATGAAATGGCACTGATATGCTTGCAGCATATTCACCTCTAACTTTTCAATTCCAAGCTTCATCCTTCATGAAAACCACTTCTCTGCTAATGGTAAGTTGATGTGTCTCAAGATCAATCAATTTATGAGTATATATATTGTGGTAGCTACAAGAATTATTGGCTTACTCTTGTCCTCTAATTTCCTTATCTTGGCATCAGGAATATGTTTGTAACATAAGCATCCAAAAACACTTAGATGATTGACACGAGGCTTTCTTCCTGACTTAGTTTCTTCAGAAACATTGCTCGTTAATTTCTTTGTGAGACACCTATTTAAAATGTATGTTGCAGTTGATATAACCTCACCTCAAAATATGGTAGTTTCTTTTTCTTTATCATACTTATGTCCATGTGGAGTATAATGCTTTTATTCTTTCAATCTTCCAGACCATTGTGTTTAGGAGTGTATGAAGTTGTGACTTCGTGAATGATACGTTGGCTCACACAAAAATATTCAAAATCCTTTAAAGTGTACCCACCTCCACCATCAGTTCTCATAATCTTCACCATCTTGCCACTCTGCCTTTCTACCATCACTTTGAATCTTTTGAAAACACCCAAAGCTCCACTATTGGCCTTGATTGGAAATAGCCCTAACATCCTGGAGAATTCACTCACAAAGGTGATGAAATATTTGTTACCACTATAGATAGGTACTTTTAGTAGTCCAAAAATATTTGAGTGAACTACACCTAGACCTTCCTTGGCTTTCATAGGAAAATTGATCCCTATCAAGCATATAGTACATGAACTTCCATGAGTCTGCATCTTAAGAACTCTTATCACCACCCCTTTGGAATTTAATTGACTCAAGCTTTTGTAGTTTAAGTGACCATACCTCTTGTTCCATAGCTCAACTAATTGCCCATGTGATGTTGCAACAAAGCACTTTACATCTACATTTTGAATGTATGCCTTGAAAGTTTTGTTTCTTGAAAAAATAGACTTCAAGATTAGCCTCTTATTAACTCCAAGTTGTCATTCTCAATGATCACTAAATAACCTTCTTGCACCAATTTCCCCTACACTCATCAAGTTATATTGATGTCTGGGACAAACAATACATTCTTGATTATTATTGCTTCACATATTTCCTTTGTATAGCCACATGTCTCATGCCTTCTACTATAGCCACATATTTCCAACTTATCCCATACGGCCTCGGATTGGTTTCACCGAAGATTTTAAAAATAAAAACGTTTGAATCCACACTTTTATAAATAAGAAACAAGACATTGAAGTCTCTTTTCTTGTCTTTATTTGTATGCTTTCATTTGTGCTGCACTTGCATCTTAAAAAAAAAAAACTTCCAAACCCGTTTCTACCGTGTCATAAACATTTGTGCATCAAAAATGACCTTCAACATCTTGTGCTTCAAAAATGATCTTCATCTTGAGTCACCTATTTATCCCAACTCTTTCTATCAAAAACTGATAAATGTGTTGCAAAGTTTTCATGACCCACCCACCATGATTGAATAAAAAAAATTTAAAAATAAAAAATATCAAGTGACATAAAGTGGTAGAATTAAACATGGCTGTATTACAATAGAATAATATACATAACTAATTTATAAAAGACTTAATTTATCTTTTAGTCCCTTAACTTAATTTATTGTTTCGCTTTGATCCCTTAATTAAAAAAATGTTATATTATAGTTCCTTAAAACTGTTTCGTTAGCCTAATTGATCACTTCCTACAAATTTTCAGCAAAAAACGTTAACTACCTACGTGGCAGGTATGACCTGGATTTTTTTTACTTTTTATATTATAAATATTCAATATTCATCTGATTCATTGGAACCTTAGACTCCATACCCTCTTTCTCGCTTCCCACAAATACTGCCTCAAAAATGTCGTACAAATCTCAACTATTTTCATCTTCAAAACGCAAGGAGAAGAATAGTTCATCACCATCGCCTTCTTCACTAAAGACTAAGGTTTATAGGTTTATTGGCTTTAGGGTTTTAGAGATTTAAGTCAGATCTTGTTTCTTCTGATTGTGATTCTTGTACATGTTCATTGTAAATGTTTTTACTAATGTATTTGTGGGATTGAATCTGATTGAGATTAACACTAGATTTGTTAGTGTTGGATAAATTTTACATTTTTACTGCAATATTGTTGAAGTTGAAGTAATATTGTTGAAGTTGCAATATTGTTGATTTGAATTTGATGGGTTTATAGGTTTATTGACGACGGTGAAGTAATATTGTTGAAGTTGTTTATGTTTACGAGATTCTTTCTCTCCGTATATGAAATTGAAAAAGGTTTGGATTTTAATTAAAGTGAGTATTTTTTGTTTCAAATTGATGTTTTAGAAATTTATGTAAGTATGATTTTAACATTGATCTCTTTTTCTGGCACCTGCAGGCTGTTAACATTGTGAACACCATCATTGCCGCAACATTGATTGGCAAGGTTTGCTTAGCATACTCTGCTGTAACTCTTGTAACTTTTAATTTGAAACTAGGGATTTTTTATTCTCCATTAAGAATTTGTATTATGAATTGCTTAAATTGTTTTTTAGAGTTAATTGAGTTTTTTTGTGTGTTAAAGGCCTAAGATAGAGCTAGAATGTTTTCCAGCTTAGAAGAACACATGCCTAGCATTCTATGACCCCTCATCTCATTTAACTATAATTCTAGATTACCTACTTTATATAGTCTTTAACTTATTTCTTATATAGTCTTTAACTTATTTCCAGTATCCACTGTTCTTATCCATGGAATGAAATAGCATTCTCTTCCTATCTTTTATTTAATTATTCATTTTGCATACACAGTTGGAAATAATATAGATTATCAACAAAATTGAACGATGTTAATGAGATGATGTTAATGAGATGGTATCATTCACCATGGATGCTGATCTTCAGGCGCGGTCTCTTAAGTTGGAAAACATTAATCACCCAGAGAATAGTTAATGTCTCCTAATGTAATCTTTTTTATAATTGTGATCTAGGAAGAGAATAGTTAATGTCTCCTAATGTAATCTTTTTTATAATTGTGATATAGGAAATAGTTTTGATAAGTAAACAATTAGTACAAGGTTTCATTAATTCTATAAAGTTAGAATTATTAAACCATTTAGCGGCTAAATGTGGTGTTGATCCTTTAAGTATTGGCTACACCTTGACGGTTATTTTTCATAATTGTGTTGATTTTTAATATATATGCTGACTCAGCGCCTACCTGTCATGCCACTTAAGTCAAGTTAGCGTTTTGGAACCAATATGTAACATTTTTTAATTAAGGGACCACAATGAAACATTAAATTAAATTAAGGAATTTTGGGACTAATTATGCCATTATAAAATTAATCAAATCACGTGTACCATCACCAAACACAAAAAACTAAGAAATGTGAAGTGATAAACAAATTTGTACAAAAATCAAAAGCGATCCTTCCTTTTCCGACCAGTGTACTTGGTATCCGGAGGAACCTTCTTTCCTCTGCTTCTCCTCTGCTCTTTCTTCCTCTTTATCCATTCCCTTCCCTTTTCACCCTTGCTATTTTTATGTATCTTCCAGGGTCTATGCCTGTCTGAGATATATACCTGCAGTATTTTTGTTTCATCAATAAGGTAAAACTAGCAATATGCTTACAAAGAAATTACATCTTCAAAAAGTTATCAGTTCATATGTTTATTCATCATCCATGACTGCATGTTGATGTTTCCATCAAAAATAGAGAGATCTTACTTTATTCTATGAAGTGAATTGTTCTTTTTAGACTAGCTATAACCAATTCAAAAATAAAACCAACTAATGAGATTCAAGAATAAATCAATACCTGGTGCTTTGTAACAAAAACAATATGTTAAGAACAATTATTTTTACAAAATTCATTACATTTTTTTGAGACATGAATAGAATATCACATGTGTGGCGGGACTTACTGATTTATTTTCTTCACTTTCACTGTCGTCATCTTCAGTTTTACCTTTGGGCAACGGTTCATTACAACCACAAGTGAGATAAAGAAACTCTTTTCTCCTCTTAGCACTGTCATAAGATAATTGAGTTCCACAGTTGGTGAAAAAACAAAGTTGAACAAAATACAAGATAATAATGATTAATATTGTTAGTCCCGGACAGTCAACAAATGAATACGCAACATCAAAAACCCTAGCTTCTAAACAAAACCTAAAACCCAACTGCCAGAAAACCCAAGAGCTAAAGAGAAGCCTTGCCAGACAACTCAGTGGGTCTGGGACAAAGCCAGAGGTTGGAATGATGGCAGGTGACTACTGACTATAGCAAGGCCTCTAACAGCGGCAACGACTGGCACAACAGAGGAGAAAGTGGTTTGTGTCCTGTAGCAGTGCAACATTCTTCTGAGCTGCTAACAAGGTTGCAACTCCATTTTGCGCCGTTTGCCATATGTGGTGGAGGCTAGCCATTTTGCACCAAGGCCTAAGGGTTTAGGGTTAAGTTTGTTGCCATATCTGGCAGAGACTAGCCATTTTGCACCCAATGCCGCGCAATTTGACAGCATAGATTAACCAATAACTATCTAAAAAGTACAAGACATATGCAAAAAAGAAGAGTGAATTCAGCCCTTTACTCTTAATGAAATGAATGAGCTCCAGTAGTATTGCAAGACTTATTCATACCATTCTGGATAATCCTCCAATATCGCCCCTCTAAATCCAGCTTTCATTGCAGCAGTCGTAATCAATGCACGTTGATCATTGTTTTCAGGATACACTTGAAATACTGCCCTAGCACCATTTGCTAAGCATCTATATAAAGACGTAAAAAAGGCCCTACAAAAGAATAGAACTTTTATTATTTGGAGTGACAGGGTAAAAGTGATCATTTCCATTATAATCAAATGTTAACATAGAAGGTAAGTTGCAAACAAATGTTGAAAATTCTGCATGTCTTCCTAAAAACGAAAAGTGATATAATAGATAAGGAAAGGAACTTACTTCAATCTTAGATGAGGGTTTTGAGAGGATTTATCAGCATTACATAACCACTGCATTATCATACATAAGTAAAAAAATCAGTAATGAAAATCAGATACATAATACAGGCAAACTTGGTAGAAAATGATGACTTATTCACACCCGTATCAAAATGGGACATTGGCTGTCAAAAATAAAGTTTAACACTAAGTTTTATTTCTTATCATTGTATGGTTTTCATAATAGAGTAGCATTCCAAAATGATTATATTCTTCTTTACATGGTGACCTTGCATGACTATTTTAATTTTAATTTTTCCATTTATCAAAAAGCACACCTGAATGGTAGATATGCCGATAGCCCCATCGAACACTCCAAAACGAAGCCCTAAACCCTGAAACCAAGAATAAAGTGTGAGATAGAGAAGTACCAAAGATGCAGAGCATGTGTAATAATGTTGAAATTAGATTAAAAATTTACCTGGCCCATGTCACCGAGTAAGAGGTCGCCCTCAACCTCGCGCTCTGATGCAATATCTACACGTTAACAATTACATATTCAGAATTATTAAAAAACAAAATTACTTGGAAGTGAAATAGATTAAAAGGGTAAACATTGCATACTAAGCATTGAGGCTGAAATATCAAGGCCTATCCAATGGTGTCCATTATCTGTGATAGTCTCACCGGAAAGTCCCGAGCCACAGCCTAAACAAAACGATCATTCACATTCACAAATCAAAATATATATAAATAATGAATGATAAGGAGTGAAAACACATGAAGTAAAGTAAAATACCAATGTCAAGAAGCAGCTTAGGAACACCGTCTTTGGGTAAATTGAGTAGCTCCAGTGCTCGCTCAGACATTGAAGTCTTTGTTAAACACACCAACAATCAGAAATCGATACAAAAAAATAGAAGAAAATAGAATTGAGAAGAAGAAGAAGTAAGACCTGAATTTCAATATTACGGGAATTAGAGGTATATTTGCGTGCTGTGTCATCATCGTAGAATATCTCCGGCGGTGCTACCAACTCTGGTCTCGAACCCATTGCCGTTGCTAAAACCCTAAACCACCACA